>OX465295.1:236104472-236516748 GCA_949987735.1 Leucophora obtusa | reverse complement strand
TTTTTTTGTTTTCCCAATTTTCGACAGCTGTTACTTTAATATTCTCAACAGTCGAGTAAACTAATTATAGGTTTGAAGGTGTCAGATGGTTTTCACCTTGTTAGATATATTTAAAACACTTGTTTGAAATCTAAAAATAATAAGAAAAGGAATTATCAAATTATGTACTACATAACCATGATATAGATATAGAAAAACATATGTGTTTATTTCATTGTAAACATACTTTTGTATGTTTAACAATTGGACATATTGCTGCTATTCGTTATCAATTTTTACATAAAATATATTACATACAATCAAAATGTCAGAACTTAAGATGTGTTTGTCATTAAAATGACATTTAATAAAGTTGAACAAAATAACCTCAAAGAGTTAGGAAATAACGGAGTTGCTGAAGTTGAGGCAACTGCTTTTTAAATTGCGGTAATCTACACTGACGAGCAAAAGTTCACAAACTATGAAAGCAAATCAAATAATTTGCATATTTACAAAAAGACCCAAAAAATTACTTTTTTCTCCTTTTTCTCGTATTTCAAAACTTTGAAGAGCCAGGGATAACTCAAAAATTCTTCGATTGAGCTGAAATTGTTTCTGGATTAGTTTTCCCAGTTACTTGTCAAAATAAGCCCCAGGAGCGGGATGCGGATCAATTTTTCAAATAAGGGCCAGTCTAGTGTATATATTAGGGGGTTCCATTGGCGGACTTAGGCCGGTCTGGGGTGGGCAAAGCCCACCCTAGACTGCTTTTTACCCACCCCAAAATTGTATATAATTCTTGTTCTATGATTATTTTTTTTAAGTATCAGCTAATCCTGTGTTTTTGGTTGGGTAAATGTCTTCTAGTTTCCTAGGAAGATAATTTGTTGGAATCTAAGGTTCAGTTTTACAGCCAGAACTAATATCGACTTTTGTCTTGAATATTTCTTAAATAAGAAATGTTGTTTAAAAATTCTTACTTAAGAAATATTTAAGAAACAAATCGATCTTAGTTCTGGCTATAAGAGAAAAAATTCTTAGATTTAAAAGTTTTTTAAAGGAATAATTATTTAATATTACACTCATAGAAATAAATCTGTAAAAATAGCAGAAAAAGCAACTAAAAATTAGTTAGAAATCATGCTCCAGAAAAACTGTTTTTTTTTTTGCTAAATACTAGTAAAATAAGAACAGCAAAAATAAAGCTTTTAAATTGCAGAATTTTAGTTATATTTAGTTAATTGAAAATGACAAATTGTATTGTAAAATGTACAGAAAATTTTGCTAAATATTAGTAGACTAAATATAGCAAAAACCAACTGTTATACCTATAATATCTTGTTATTTTTAAACTAAATTTAGTTGAATGTAAAAAGCAGTCTATAATGTTAAATTAGCAGAAATATTTACTAAAAAAATTGTAAAACTCTAAATTTAACAGGTTTATTTTTGCTGTCCTTATTTTACTTGTATTTAGCAAAAAAAAAATCTGCTAATTTAACAGTTGCTTCCGCAGCATCATTTTTAACTAATTTCTAGTTACTTTTTCTGCTATTTTTACAGATTTATTTCTAAGAGTGTTCTATTTTGAGAAAATTTCAATATGTTGTAGAAGCAAAAATTCTGCTATGAAAATGGGTAAGAATGGGTTCGTCAGAGGTGGAAGAAAATATGAGACGGGTTGATGTTAAATTTCTTTTCTGCATCAAATATCAAAATTTTATACTATTCTCAGCGTATAACATTCCCTGCAGGAGGTTTTCTTCAGAAAAAAGCATGCATTTTTCAGAGTTTTCTATAAAAAACATTTTAAATTTTTGAAAATTTTATCAGAAGGGAAGGAGTTATTTTTAAAAATCTTTTTTTGTGTGAAAAAATCGTAAGCATAATGTCGAAAGTATATTTTAAGATTAAGGGTCTGAGAATGGGCAAACAAACAGCCAAACATAAATGCGGCCCTTGCCCACCCCAGAAAAATGGTCTAGGTACGCCTATGGGGGGTTCCAAGCTTGTATGGAGGAAAATAAAGTTTGAGTTTTTGACCGGGGTACCCACTGGAAATATTTATTTGGGTGTAAAACTACGTGTCTCAAAAAATTAGTATAGTCGGATATCGGGAAGACGTGCCGCGTCGGCCCTGAATTTTGGGATATGGATTACAAGGGTAAAATATGACTTTTTGTGCATTTTCTCGAAAACATTAATATTTTAAAACCAATTCAAATTAAAAACATTAAAGAATCGTGATTTGGAGTGAATTCTCTTTGTAATAAAGGAATAAAAGTTTAAATCGGTTAAAAAACAGCCGAGTTATTACAATTTCCCCAGGAAACTGATGTGTCGCAGACCACTTAATCAATAAATTCGGGTCCAAATTTTAAAATTTATTGAAATAATCTAAATATTATCAATGTTTTCGAGAAAATGCACAAAAAGTCATACTTTCCCCTTGTAAGCCGTGTTCCAAACTTCAGGGCCAATACGGCACGCCTTCCCGATGTCCGATTTTCTCATTTTTTGGGGAACGTAGTTTTAAACAGAGATGGGCTAAAATCATTACCATTACATTTTCATTACCATTACTTGATGTAATGGTAATGGCGCTTTTTTTATCATTACCAGTTTTTGAAGAAATGGTAATGTTTTTTTTTTGTCATTACCATTTCGTTAAAAAATGGTAATGAATATTTTTTTTAATTTTCATTTGTTTTGAAAATTAAAATGAATTTTTTTTTAATTTTCATTACTTTTACCTAATGTTTACATAGTAATGAAACACCCATTTGTTTTTCATTACATGCCGTTTTTGTCGAAGTTTTTTATTTTAAAAATATGAGGTTTACAAATTACTAAAAGCATTTTTTAGTTCATAATAGGCCTCGGATTATGGTGGCTAGTTGCAAAAAGAAAATCGCGAAAAGAAATTGCATAAAGGAAAATTCTTGTATCAATATATTTGTTTGCAAAACATAAATAGCTGATTAAGTTTTTTAATTCAATTCTAGTACCATAGTCTTTTTTCGCGATCCGCCATTATTTTGCAATTTTGTAAGTGCGGTTTTTTTTAATTTATAATCTAAGGACTATAATACTCATTTCGTACAACAAAGTTTGGTGGCTAGTTGAAAAAAAAAATAGCGAAAAAAATCGCAAACAAAAAAATTCAAAAAGTGCATTAATATATTTGCTTGCAGAATGTAAATCGTGATTAAGTGTTTTAATTCAATTCTTTTACCATAAAGTCTTTTTTCGCGTCCCGCCATTATTTTGGAGTTTTTTAAGTGCGGTTTCTTAAAATTTGTCACTAGAATATAAATATAATACCCGTTTCATACAACAAAGTTTGGGGGCTAGTTAAAAAAAAACCGCGAAAAAAATCGGGAAAAAAAATTTACAGAAAGGAAAATTCTTACATCAATAGATTTGTTTGCAGAATGTAAATCGCTGAATAAGTGTTTTAATCAAATTTGTTTACCATAAAGTCTTTTTTCGCGTCCCGTAATTATTTTGGAGTTTTTTAAGTGCGGTTTATTAAAATTTGTAATCTAGGGACTATAATGCCCGTTTCATACAACAAAGTTTGGGAGCTAGTTAAAAAAAAACCGCGAAAAAAATCGCGAAAAAAAAACTTACAAAAAGGAAAATTCTTACATCAATAGATTTGTTTGCAGAATGTAAGTCGCTGATTAAGTGTTTTAATTAAATTTTTTTACCATAAAGTCTTTTTTCGCGTCCCGCCGTTATTTTGGAGTTTTTTAAATGCGGTTTCTTAAAATTTATATTCTAGTGACTATAATTTCATACAAGAAAGTTTGGGAGCTAGTTAAAAAAACCGCCAAAAAAACCGCGATAAAAATTTACAAAAAGGAAAATTCTTACCTCAATAGATTTGTTTGCAGAATGTAAGTAGCTGATTAAGTGTTTTAATTAAATTTTTTTACCATAAAGTCTTTTTTCGCGTCCCGCCGTTATTTTGGAGTATTTTAAGTGCTGTTTCTTTAAATTTATATTCTAGTGACTATAATACCCGTTTCATACAAGAAAGTTTGGGAGCTAGTTAAAAAAACAGCGAAAAAAAATCGCGTCCCACCATTATTTTTGAATTTTTTAAGTGCGGTTTCTTAATATTTGTAATCTAGGGACTACAGTGCCCATTTCATACAGCAAAGTTTGGTGGCTAGTTAAAAAAAAATCGCGAAAAAATATCGCGAAAAAAAATTTGCAAAAAGGAAATTTCTTACATCAATATATTTGTTTGCAGAATGTTAATCGCTGATTATGTTTTTTAATTCAGTTTTTGTACCATAAAGTCTTTTTTCGCGTTTCACCATTATTTTGCAATTTCTTAAGTGCGGTTTTTTCAAATTTATAATCTAGGGACTATAATGCCTATTTCATATAACAAAGTTTGGTGGTTAGTTGCAAAAAAAAAAATCGTGAAAAAAATTTGCCAAAACGAAACTTTTTGCAATAGTATATTTGTTTGAAAAATGTTAATCGCTGATTAAGTTTTTTAATTGAATTTTTCTGCCATAAAGTCTTTTTTCGCGTTCCGCCATAATTTTTCTATTTTTTAAGTGCGGTTTTTTTAAATTTATAATCTAGAGACATACATCAAAGTTTAATGGCTGGTTGCCAAAAAAAAATTGCGAAAAAAAATTTACACAAAGGAAAATTTTTTAGTGTAGAACAAAGAACAACACGTTCTTTACATTGTGACGTCGCAAATTACCACTCTAATTTGGCTACTTACATACGTACATTTTAGTGCAGTGGGAACACACTATATCAATAATATCTATTTGTACGCAGTGTGAATGCAATATGGGTACTGCCTATATTTGCCTATACAGGTTAGTATGTATGTTGTTTATATACTGCATACATGTTAGTTCGTGTGTATATCAAAGTACACACTATTGTTTATTATTTAATATATTTGTTTTTTGCATTGCTTTTTAGCCTCATACAATTCTCAGTTGGTTGGTTTTTTTAATACGAATAAGTAGTTTAAGTTGCTACACACAAGGGGTGGTCAAAAAGCTAACTGCCATAGCCCGATACTTTGCCAGTAACGAGCTAATTTTTGGAAAGACGATAGACTTCGGTTGGTTGTCTCATAAATAATTTCACAGCCTTCGCGGTCTGTTCTAATATCACAGCCTTCGCGGTCTGTTCTAATATCACAGCCTTCGCGGTCTGTTCTAATATCACAGCCTTCGCGGTCTGTTCTAATATCACAGCCTTCGCGGTCTGTTCTAATATCACAGCCTTCGCGGTCTGTTCTAATATCACAGCCTTCGCGGTCTGTTCTAATATCACAGCCTTCGCGGTCTGTTCTATTGATCACCACTGCCTAGGTGATCGGGATTATATGCGACTCCGCAGAGGAGGTCGCCAACCCGAGGATACCTATACCCGAGTCTGAAGACGACTACCTGCCGAGCACATAACCGAGTCGGAAGACGACTACCTGCCGACACCCAACCGAGTCGAACGACGACTACCTGCCGAACATAACCGAGTCGGACTACGACTACCTGAACCTGAAGCCGAAGTTCGTATTGCCGACGGATAATTCTCCGAACCGAATAAACCCGAGTGAATCAACAAGGTGTTGCCATTTGTGAACTGTATTGTATTTGAATTTAATTAATTAATAAAGATAATATTATAAACATTGAAAAGGAAAAATCGATTGTGTTTTTACTTAAGGTTTACGGGTCCTCAAGTAGACCCTGGACGCGACTGGACTACCTCAGCCGACGACAAAACCCTGTTATAACATCATTATGTTAAGTAATGGTAATGAAATTTCATTTGTCTACCTAGTGTAGAAAAAATGAAGATGATTTTTTGTTTTTACTACCATTGCGTATTGTAATGGAAATTATAAAAACGTTTCATTACATGTAAAGAAAACAAATGAAATTAACATTTTTTTTCATTGCAATTACATTTTGTAATGGTAATGAATTTTTTTTTTAATTTTCATTTTATAGATTTAATGGTAATGAAAACCCGCAATGGTCATTACAAAGTAATTAATTACTCCCATCTCTGGTTTTAAGCCCAATTAAATATTTCTGGGCAGGGCTGGCAAAACTATGTCAGTAGTGGCACGCGAGTGGATTTTAGGTGGTACGCGACGTTTTGTTGGATATTTTCAAAAAATTTAAACTATTAGAAGACCGGCAAAAAATTCAGTTAAATGTTAAATTTCGTTACAAAAATGTGTGATTTTACTCCATAATGGTGAAATTTTTTATAGAGCTTGTAAATCTTCTTTTAAAATTAATATAACTCTGTATTGCCACCAGGCGGGGATCCAGGATCCTACGGAAAATTAAATTAATTTTTCGTAGGAAACAGTGGAGATCCTGATATGCAAGATTCTTAGAATATGATAATAGGAATATGCCTTAATTTGTAAAATTTTTTGCAGTCCTTGATCTTTTTATAAAAAAATATACTACAAATCCTACAACTTTCATACAGATCTAGAATATAAAAAATGATCCAGTGTCAAACAGTTTTTCGAATACAACAATGGTTCCTAATGTAATAGGTTTAATATTAAAGAAGTGCTTAAGGGAGACAGTTTTAAAATCAGAACTAGCAGCTTTAAAAATTTTTTATTTAAGAAATATTTAAGAAAAAAATCTATTTGAAAACAAAATTTCTTACTTAGAAATATATAAGAAAATATCAGTCTTTGTTTAAATAAAAAAATTATTTTACAAGAAGAATGTCCTAAAATTTTAAAGATGTTCAATACCAAACTTTTGTAAACAAAGCCTTTCAATTAAAAAAAAAAAACAAACAACGAGGAAATTATCCGGAAGTGTTCCTTCCGATCTTAATAACATTCGGATATGTGACAAAGCTCTCCGGAAAAAGTCGCCATATATACAAATCTAAATAAAACCTTCATATTACCCGTTAATGAGTTTTGTAAAAAGACATTAAGGTACCCAGCAAAAATGTGAAAGCAGTAAAAACGTTGACTGCTTCCTTAGTGCTACTTTTACCGCTTCTAAAAATGTACAGCTTAGTAAACAGCACTAATGAAAGGCCTAAGTTGATTAATTGTTTACATCTCTTTTTGTTGTGCTTTTCAAAAAGGCATGAAATGAGCAATACATTTTGATTGTTTAGTAAAAACGTTTACTGCTTCCTTACTGCTACTTTTACCGCTTCTACAAATGTATGGCTTCGTAAACAGCACTAATGAAAGGCCTAAGTTGATTAATTGTTTACATCGCTTTTCGCTGTGCTTTTTAAAAAGGCATGAAATGACCAATACATTTTGATTGCTTAAATATTTTTGCGGTTTTTTTTAATCAAAATTTTTTAAAATGCGGAAAAAAGTTATTTTAGTGAAAATAAGAGGCATTTTCTCTTCACGGAAAAATATGCAGGAATATTTTGCTTTTGAGAAAGCATGATTTTAAATAGTTGAAAAGTTTTATAATATGCACTTTCGAGAAGGCATGAATTATCGGTATTTTAAAAGAAAAACAGGAGCACTAATTAAAAGCGGTGAATTCATGCCTTTTCGGATCTCGAAACAAGTGCTTTCACGCGAGCTATCTCGAACAAAAATCAGGCATGATATCATCAATAATGCAATCGCTTCACTGCTCAACTTTGCCTGACAAAACTGCTTCCAAGCAAGCAGTAATTTCTGCTGGGAAGGTAACCTCTTACTTTTCTATTATAAAATGTATTATTTTAGGAAAGACATATCGGTCGAGGTAACTCCCTACAAAACACTTTACCCCTACAAAGAGCGAATTTTTCTCGACGAGTTTTAATGAAATTTTTCATTAAACTAATGAAGTTTTCTTAACGAAATAAATGAAAAATTGATTAAAATTGATGAAAAATCTTCACATATTTCATGAAAATTTTTCATTGAGTGTATAAAACTTTTATTAACTAAAATGAAGATTTTCACAAAATTTTATGAAAAATTCCATTAAATCAATGAAAAGTTAAACTGCATTGCTTTTATGCAAAATTCATTAATATCCTATATTAAAATTTACATACTTTTAATATTACAATTAACTATTTAATAGTTTTTGAAAACTGCTTGTATTTACTTGTCAAATTTTTAATTAATGACTAACGGTGGGTCTCATATTGCAGGTTTAAGCTCTAACTAATAATTAATTGTTGTTTTGTATACAATTTTCTGACATTTTCTTTTGTATAATAGTTAAGTTAAAGGTAAACCTATACTGTAGGTTTAACTTTAAATGTTTTTAAAAACGCTAGTTTTTTTCGAATAAAAAAATTAAAAACACTGTAAAATATACAATGATATTTAATTTGTTCACGATTTTTCTTAAATAATATGAAAAAACACTTATATATAAATTCATAAATGCTTTATAAAGTTATGGGAGGTTTACAAAACAAATTTTCCATATAAAATTTATTTATTTCATATCTTTAAAAAGCATTTATGAATTTGCACATAAAAATATTTTAAATGGCGTAATTTATGCTTAGATATGTGACTTTTTTATAAAAATATGACTCCGAAACTGTAGTGGGATTCTCTAGCTTTTTAACGAGAAAATTGCGTAGTTAAGTTGTTACTATGAAAACTTGACAATTTAACTACCGAATTTTGTCGTTAAAAAGTTATAGAATTGCCCCTCTGATATTTTTTAAATGCCTTAGGTCTTTTTTTAATGTAAAATTTTTCTACGATAAAATGTAAAAAAATATGAGAAATTTCTTCTGAAAAAAAGTTTTAGAATTTAAGAATTTTCATATCAAAAAATCTGAGGGCCAATATTAAATAAAAACAAATAATAAATTCAAACAATTGTTAAAGAAGTTTATTTAAGTTCACTTTAGAACATAAGGGTTTTCTTAAATACTTCTTAAGTAAGAAATATTGATTGGAAACGATCTAAGTTCTGACATAAAACTGATCCTAAATATTAATTTTTAAGTTAAATGCCTCAAAACATTTGTTCAATTACAAAAGATGATTAATGATTTCACAATCTATATAATTCTATAAAAAAATTATATTATAAAAAAAATTTAGGGAATTACAAGTATCTCTTGAAAAATATTTTCCTGAAGAAAACAAATTCTTGAATCCAAGAATCTACACAAAATCTCTAAATTTAAAATGTTTGTTAAATGTGAAATTCTAAGCGTATGTTTAAAAATTTAATCATGTTGCCCATTATAGCATTATTTGCAAAACAAAATATTTTTGGTCCTCAAGGGGGCGGCTTCAGCCCGCATAGCCCCCCCCCCCCCTTGTATCCGCGCCTGGTTGCCACCATATTTTGTTTAAAGAAATATGGTTAATAAAGAACTCGAAAATTCGATTATCAGAAAATTCTGGTAAAATTTCTAAAATTCTAAATTGAAAGAATTTTAAATTTTTACATGAGATAATGCCTCATAATCAGAGAAATAAAAAGTACCAGAAAATTGCACAAAAATGGAAAACAACTTGTAATAAAATTAGATCTAAAAAATGAAGTTTTTTTTTAAGGGAAAAAGGTGCTACGAAATAACCCTCAATGAAATAAAGGCTGAAAATAATTTTCATATTGAGCCCCTTTGATGGAATTTGAAATTGGGTTTTGATCGCACAGCCATTTCATCTGAAATAGAAATTTCTCTGTTCAAATCCATAATATTCGCTTTTTATTCATTATTATGATAACAAAAGCCGCGCAATTTATTTTAACAAAATCAAATTTTTACCCGAAGCACATTTTTCAACTAGTTTCTTATGTGGTTAAATAATTAATACTATAATTTAACAATATACAATAATTTAACTTTTTTTTAACAAAATGAAATAACCACCAAAATGGAATAATCCCCGAAAAAAAATTAAAAGGTAATAATGTTCAAATTGTTTTAATTTTATTTCATTGGGGATTTTTTCAGAATGAAATAATCTCAATATTCAAAGATTAAATAAACCCCAAAAATTAAATTAACGTCAAACATGTTTTCGTCATTTCTTGGATGTTATTTATTTTTTCCCAATGATATTTTTAAGAGAAATTTTCCAAATTTTAAAAGTTTTTAAAAAAGGACCTTTAAAAGACAACTAAAATTAAGGTTGCACGCGAGAAATTTTTAGAAAAAAAATGTGTCCGTTTCTGGCACGCAGCGAAAAAAGTCTTGCCACCCCTGTTCTAGTTTGTTTTAAAAACGTAAATGTGATTTCTAACAATATACATAATTTAACATTATTGTATTCAGTACGTACTTAACGATTAAAACGAAATGTTGGTTTAGAAAATTGTGAGTATTTTCGTGCTTGCTCCCGGCACTTTACTTTGTAATTTTGTAAAAGAAGAAAAGAAAAAAAAAATTATACTTAAAACTAACTTTAAGTTAGTTACTTAAAAACTAAGGACTAGCCTCTGTGTGTACCGGGAGTAATGCTGACAAAGAAACTATGAATCAGCGACGATTCCGATTCAGTAATTGAATTACTAGGCTCATGTAGTAACCCAAAAGGAGAGAGGTAATTCGTGTTAGACCAACTTATATCTCGTTGGTCAAATACAATTTCTCTTAAAATCTCGTTATTGTGTAAGTTTAATTTTTCCAAAAACCGTCTAATAAGATTTAAAGTATACATTCCAAATGGAGTTACATGGGATTCATTTTAAATATAACGATTTGAAAAACGTTTGCTATAGCCCTTAAAATGCTTTCCCACACATAAACGAAGAATTTTGCGCTCCAGAATTTCAAATTGTTTCATTATCGTAGGAGAAATTGAGAACCAAATAGGAAATGCATAAGCCAAGACCGGCCTGATACTGACCTTATAAATTAGCAACTTTGTTGCTACTGGTAAATATCTACTCGAAAATAATTTGTTAAATGAACCTTTAATCCGAGTTGCCCTTTTCACCACATATCTCGCATTTTCATTAAATTTTACTAATTTATTAAAATTGATACCCAAATATTTAAAACTGTCTCTAAAAGAGGTTTCCCTATCATTCAGGAAAAGGAAAAGTTTTAACCGTTTACTCTCAGGAACAACAAATCTTCTACTTTTCCTTGATGCATTTCTTAAACATATCGCCTCACTTTTAGAAGAGTTAATTCTTATTCCCCAATCGTTATAAAAATTATTCACCACAGAAAGATGTAAAGAAAGCCGTTTGAAAAGCCATTTAAGAAGATTCATCACTAGCATATAATAAAGAATCATCAGCATATAAAATTCCTGTCGATTCCCCAACTATATGAGGGAAGAGCGTTAATAAATAAGTTATGTAGATTTGGAGCTAATATTGAGCCCTGAGGAACTCCACAATTCACCACTCCAGAATCAGAGATCATATTATCCATTTGAACACAAAATAGCCTATTTTCAAAATAACTTTTGAGAATTTTAATAATAGTGGGATTAGATCCCAAATTTATCATTTTAAATAAGGCTCTATGTGATAAGCATGATCAAATGCTTTTTCTATATCTACGAGACAGCAAACAGTGCAATTTTCTTTGTCTCAGATTATGAATAATATCATCTTCAAATTTAAGTAGAGCATGTCTTGCAGAATGACCATTCTTGAACCCAAATTGATAGTTTTGAATATAAATACACTCTAACAACTGTCTTTAAATTTACAATATTAAAGAGAATAACATTTTACTTAAAATAACACAGAATGCATACATTTACGAACAAAATGTTTTTAATTTTTTTTAAACACTTTTGTTTGTTGGTAAACAATTTTAAAAAATTATAATCATTATTGTTTTTAAGGCAACACATTATGTGTGTAAAATTATTTTATTGTGTTTAAATTCTATTTTTAGGCATAAAATGCGTAATCATGCGTCTTATTAACTGTAGTTCAATAATTGTCACAAAATAATTAGAGAACATAAAAAAATATCTCAAAAGAAAACTAAAAAGATCCTCTAATAAAAATAATTCTAAATTAATAAAATAGTAAAAGTGACGCAATGTATGACACTTGCTAGTTTCTAGATTCTAATTTTTTGCACCATCAATGCAAATCATATAAAGGGTACTGCATTACCAACATCAATTTGACAGTTTGATAGTTTTTCGATATAGTTGTTCGCTTCACACACATTGTTTCTCACATAAGTAAATTTGTGCTGTCTTCTATTTTGGATTATTAATACTGAAACTAGCAAGTGTCATACGGGCTTAATATAAAAAAAATTGGATGTATATGAAAAGCATCTGTATACCCGAGTAAAAAAAATTCATCTCGCACAATATCTAATCATATCCAATCTGATATTGTTTAAGATCTGCTGTAATATCTAGCTGATCCAATTAGATCTCAAAATTGGGTGTATCCAATCATATCGTATTAGATTCCATTGTATATATGGGTATAAACTAAGATCAAGTTATATCTCAAAATTGGGAGGTCCAATGATATCTTTGGGGATAAACCTAGATCTAATTTGATCCGAAAAATGGTGGATCCAGCTATATATTTGCGGATAAACTTAGATCTAATTTTATCCGAAAAATGGCGGATCGAATTAGATCCAGCTATATATTTGTGGATGACCTCAATTTTGGCAGATCGAATTAGATCCAGCAATATATTTGGGGATAAACTTAGATCTAATTTGATCCGAAAAATGGCACATCAAATATATTTGGGGATAAACTCAGATCTAAATTGATCCGAAATATGGCAGATCGAATTAGATCCAGCAATATATTTGTGGATAAACTTAGATCTAATTTGATCCGAAAAATGGCAGATCGAATTAGATCCAGCAATATATTTGGGGATTAAGTAAGATCTAAATATATCCAAAAAATGACAGATCAAAAATTAGATCCAGTAATATATTTTGGGATTGCGTAAGATCTTAACTTTTTCGATAAATTGCAGATCGAATTAAATCCAGTTATATATTTGGGGATTTGGTAAGATCTTAATGTATCCCATAAATTGCAGATCGAATTAGATCTAGCAATTTATTTCAGTATTAAATGGCAGATCGAATTAGAAACAGCAATATATTTGGGGATTGACATCTAAAACTATCCAGAAAAATGACATATAAAATTAGATCCCGCATTATATTTGGGTACTACGTAAGATCTCCATTTATTTGGGATTAAATAAGATCCCAGACAGATATTGACAACAGTTCAAAAAATAATACTCTGGTAGAGCACTGATTGTATAAAAATTACAATTGCCCTGTTTTTAAACATTGGATTTATTTTATTTTGTTAAAAGATCCACATTTTGTTATTTAGTTTTAAAAATTTAATATTTTTAGCAAAATCTAATACTTATGCGCTAATATAATGTGAAAGAAATTTATTAAATTTTGTAAAAATGTGAGCACAGGAAAGAAATTAAGATTAATCCAAAACGGATTTATAAAATAAATCCGTTTCGGATTTATTTATTTATTACTAATATCCTGCACAACAAGATTATCTCTTATAATTAAAGTACAGGAAAAAATTTAAACAAAAAGGTCCACAGTGATTAAAATTTGGAATTAACAATTAAAAGTTAAAAAAAAAATTAAAATTAAAAATATTGAAATTAAATTTATAACATTTAGTTAAGTTAATAGAAAAACAAAAGAATTAAAAAAAATGCAAATAATATAAGGTACTTATGGATAAACAATAATAAAGAATTTCGATTACTGAAATAAAATATAAAGATTATTTTTTAAATGCGCTGCATTGCTGGTTGTTTGTAGGGTATGTTGCGTCGGAGGTATTAATCTTTTACCCTTTTCAAATCTTCCAAACCGAATTTTATAAAAAAGATATTTTGGATTCTCTGTAAAAATTATCCTATGAAAAAACAAAAGAACTCTTATCTTCATTAAGTTTTCGAAGGACACGCCGAAGATACTATTAGCGACGTGGTGATACATGGCTAAACCTCCTTAGACCGTATACATATCTCACAATGTTGTTGTATGCAACATTAAGACGACGTGTGCTATTAGCGTCACATTTCGCAAATAGACCTAGGATAACGTAAGTCTTTTCAAGGAGCAATCTTACCTTCAACGGTGTAAAGGATTGTGTGGCCCACAGGGATCTTAGTTTGACATATGTTTGAGCGACTAAGAAGTTTATGTGATCAGACCATGTTAGGGTACTATTAAAAACTATGCCCAAGTTTTTGGCTACTGGAACAATTGAAATTCTCTGATCGTTTATAAGTATATTGTTACCAATATCTGGTTTAATTGACCTTTTGTGAATCATAAGGCATTTTGACTTTTTAGGGTTTAAACTTAGACCATTTGCCATAGCCCAGCGATGTATTTTACTTAAATCATAATTAAGTTTATCAATGTTCTCCCTAATAAATTGTACCGGGAAACTGAGATATAACTGTACATCATCAGCATACACATGTACTTTACAGTAAGTGAGTTGCAGAGGAAGATCGTTAGCATATAAAGAAAATACGGGACCCGGTCCCAGAATTGAACCCTGGGGCACACCTCTAGTAAGATTCAGAGGTTGGGATGATAAAGTATCAATACAAACAGATTGCGTACACTCACAGAACAGAATCGTTGTGACAACCGAATTTGTTGCCAACCGAATTTTGGTAGTCACATGTACTATCACATTATTCGGTTGCAGCTATTAACATTTACAGGTATACCTACTATTCTAGTTTAATATAAAAAAGTTGTTACAACCGAATCGCTTTAGTGCTGCCCGATCGCTTTTATGATTTAGTAGATCCAACCGAATTGCTTTAGAAATCCCAACTGAATTTAATAAAACACCATTTCCATTATTTTAAAATTTTTTTATTAATTAATTATTAGAATATAGCAAAAATATATAAATATTACAAAAAATAATAAAATACGAAAATTAAAACACAAACATACTATATGTATTGAAGAAAAGATTCTGAGGACGTTTTCTTGTATAAAGGAGGAATTTTCCTACAAAAAAAACAAAATTTCCAAGGAACTCAAAATCTATGAATTTTTGACCAAAGTTAAAAAAACCTTAAAATTCTGGAAATTTTTGCCTATAGAAAAGGAAGAGAGTTTTGCAGTAAAAAGTCTTCGGAATCTGGGGTTTCCTTTGGCAAAAGTCATCAGAGTATATAGGTGAAGTTCCGTAAATTTTGATGGATTTTCTGCATAACAATAACTTTTGAGCTTAAGAGTTATCTCCGCGAAACATTTTATTTTCTGTTTCTATTTTTGACACCAGGCAGGAAATGTTAAAGATTTCCAAAAAGTGTTATATTGTTGCAACAGATCTTATACTAAAGAACAAAAAGAAAAATTAATTATTAAGTTTACAAATTAGGTTCGTTATTAAAATTACCTTAAATATACGAAACAATATTTTTTATTTATTTTTAATTCTTCAAGTTTTTGTTTTTATGGTATTTTTAATTTTTGACAATTAATTTAAATTTATTTTCAGACTTTCGGTCGTGTTTGTTTTTTCTTGGTTATGGTGACCAAAATTATTAAAATTAATATTTTTGCTGTTTTAATTTGGGTACTATAACCGATAATCTCTTATACAAATGATAGAACTTTATTTCAATTCAGTACATGCAACCATCATTTGGTAGAAAACTCTTAGTTAAGCATTAGTATTGAAATATACGAAAAATTTGATTGGTGCAACTGACATGCAATGCGTACTGCTAACTTATGGATAAACTTTTATAGTCGTATTCAAAAAAACTTACAACAGATTTTCAAACCGTTGTTAAGCAAAATTCGCTAAAACTGTATTCACAAATGATTATTACCTTAAAATACCTTTTGTAAACCATTATTAAATCTATTAATTTTAATGTTGCTTCGTCCCTACTTTAAACCTTCTGTAAAGTGACATTTTTATTTTTTGCTTTTTGTTTTTTTACATTTTGTAAAGCACATTTTTGCATAAGTTTTTAATAGAACAAAAAATAGAATAAATTTTTAAATAAATAATGGATACATTAAATTTAATCAAAAGAATTGGTAAGAATCATTGTTTTTTTTTAAGAAAAATAAGATTTTAATTATATACCATCTTTAATAGAAACTATTACTCAAATTTCAAACTACCGTCAACCAAGAACTTACAAAAAGAGGATGGACCCATTTTCCGTTCCGGATAATCAATTTAAGCAAAAATACCGTTTCAATAAACAAACGGTAAGAAAAATTATTAATTTAGTACGAAAGGATATTTCTTTAGACCGTAGAGGATGCGGAACATCGCCAGAACTGCAGGTTTTAGTAGCTTTACGTTGTTGGGGGCGAAGAGAAGTAAGTTGAGTATTCTATTATAGTAATGTTGTATCTAACCATACTTTTAGTTTCAGGATGATGTTGGTGACCTTCATGGCCTTTCACAACCCACGGTCAGCAGGATTTGTGCAAAAGTTGCTCGCGCCCTGGCTAAGCACGGAAAAAACATTATTAAAATGCCAACGTCTAATAACTTTGTTGTTTGATGGGTTAAAAGATCGAGCTATATCTTGAATGAAAGGTGTAAGTCTCGGCAATAAATTAATAAGTACAAATTATATTGTTATATACGCAATCTAATGAAATAAAACCTTTTTTTGTTAAAATGAACCTTTTAAAAATTAAAAAATTGTTAACTGGGCCGCAATGGGTTAATTGGTATAAAAATTTTTAACGCCATATGAAAGATAATTTAAATAACTTTCTAATGGTGTGCGTACTGTCCAAATCCTATCACAAATCACGGAGTTATAAGCAAGTTCAATTTCTAACTTTGAACCGAAATAACTCCCGAGATAGGTCCGACCTACAAAAAAAAAAGTTGTTGTGGAATCCCAATAAAAAGTTTTAACTGTGGTAAAAATTTTGACCTGATCAGAGCTGTGCCCCTAAACTCAACTTTAACCAAAATTTGGACCTGATCGGAGCTGTGCACTTAAACAGCTTAAATTCAACTTTAACCAAAAGAATTATTAAGGGTTTTCCTATAAACTCCCCATTTACTCGTAAACGGTGTAAACCTGGTATGTTTATGAGTTTAATGTCACACTCCATACATAAAAATATGGTTTGTATTTAAACAAGGTTTACAAGGAATTTGCTAGTTTATATGAAAACCCCTATTGTATCTTAAACGATTTAATTTAAGCAACCGACACAGGGGAATATACCTTGTGTATTAATGACGGATACTTTACCAGTACAACTAAACGTACCTCAGCACTTGCCTCTTTAAATACGACATCTGAATCGAATTCGTTGGAGTCCACTACGAATTCATTTGGTAGCCAAACAGATATTTCTGCTGACAGGTATTTCTGGAGGCTGTGAACCTCCGCCAGTTTTTGAAAGCTGTTTACGGTGCTCAGCAGCTTGCTTCCTTGCAACAATTTTTGTTGCCATCCATTGTGTTTTTAACTGAGTTACAGTTCTTTGGCCACCCGAGCATAACTCGTTGAAACTAAAAAAAGTAGGAAATGATTACAAATTTGTATTGCAAATAAATTATAGAAAATTAAAAATGCAATATAAAAACCTCTATTCAACTTCCAGCCAAGCTTTTTTCTTTGTCTGGTTGGTGTTAGTGTCCGTGTTCTTATTTTCAATTTGGTGTACCCTCTTTCTTATAAGTTCCTTCAGTAGCACCTAGAAAAGTGAGGTTTATTATAAAACAATTGGGGAAAAAGTTTAAAAAAAATATAGTTTTTCACACAAGTACTTACCTTATCCTCTTCGCTCCAATTTTCAGATCGTATACGTTTCAATTCTTCTTTTTTTTCCATATTTAGCTTTTTTTCTTTTAACTTTAACTCACAAAATAAGGTAAATTGTGCAAAATATTCTAGTGATGTGTAAACAATCAAAACAAATATAAAAAGCTCGTTATTCAAATACTTTTTTTGACTGTAATAAAAAAAGTTGTCTAAATTAGCCTTTTACTTAATCTTTTGTAGTTCTTTTTTAATTAATAGACAAATAACCATATTTTTTATTTTATTAAAACATTTATTTTCCTAAAAAACAAAAAAAAAGGATTTTTAGATACGACTACTCTATAAACTTATAATCGTCTTTATGCAACATTAAGATTTAAGTGACAATTGAAAATGATAGTGTTGCCAGCCACGAATTGCAAAATTCATTAAAAGGTGTATTAGTTAATACACTGTTTTTGAATACGTTTTCTTAACAACGGTTTATTAGCCTAAAAGTCTTTATTAACTAATGTGTACGTTAAATCATAATTAAGATTTTTTTTGAATACGGCTATTAATATTTGCAGACAGTTGCCTCCACCAAATAAAACTATAAAATTTTATTTTTGTTTAAGTTGGTTGGGAAAGCAGATTTTTGTGATAGTGATAACCTTCTAACGATTAAGCTTGGAATTTTTAGTTATTAGAGCCAATATTTTACTAATGCAACTGATGTTGTGTAACGATATCAACAATATACAAACGATTTATTTTGTGTGTGTACGGTTAACTAAATAAGAAAAAATAAGTTGAGATGAGCTAGATGAAAAATTAAAAAGATTTCTGAGTTATATGCACAACGTTTGGTGATGGATAGTGTCAAAGGCCTTGGAATGGTCAAGAAGTACCAAAAAAGTTACTTTCCCGAGTAAAAAAAATTATATATAATCATATGTGGCATATATTACAATATATAATTAGACATGTCGTTATGTATATCCATATATAATTATATATGACGTCTTTTTCCAGAATTGTTTCTTATATTATGCCATATATAATTTCATCTAATTAGATATCGACCTTTATAATATTAGATATGGTAAAGGGTTTTTCAATAAGAGCGCTACAAAAGTTTTTTTAAATAAAACAAAAACGGTTTGGATATAAATGAAATTATTTATTCCTGTGAAAGTACGTTCGATGCCATTATGTATGGAAATCGATCTCTTTTGCATGGCCACCACGGGCACGCTTGCAGAAGTACAGACGCTGAAACCAATTTTCGACGGTTTTCAAGCATAAATCGGCCGATACTGCTGCAATTTCACGTTCGATATTCGTACGAAGTTCATCAATCGTCGCTAGCTTGATGGCATAGACCATAGATTTGACGTAGCCCCACAGGAAATAGTCCAACGGCGTCAAATCGCACGACCGAGGCGGCCAATCGACTGGACCATTTCGTGATATAAAACGTTCTCCAAACTTGGTTTGCAATAAATTGATTGTGACATTCGCTGTGTGGCTTGTGGCGCCGTCCTGTTGGAACCACATGTCCTCCAAGTCCATATCATCCAATTGGGGCCAAAAATATTCGGTTATCATTGAACGGTAGCGATTCCCATTCACAGTAACGTGCCGGTCTTGATCATCACGGAAGAAGTACTGCCCAATGACGCCGCCGGCCCATAAACCGCACCAAACCGTAATTTTTTCGGGATGCAATGATGACTCATGGAGTACGGGTGGATTGCTGTCTGACCAATAACGCATATTTTGTTTATTGACGAAGCTATTCAGCCAGAAATGAGCCTCATCGCTGAAAATGATTTTTCGATGAAAATCCGAATCATTTTCAAGTTGTTGCTCAGCCCAATTCACGAACATACGACGCTTCTGGTGGTCAAGGGGCTTCAGTTTTTGCGTCAGTTTGATCTTGTTAGGATGTAGGGCAAGATCTTTGCGCAAAATTCGCCACAACGACGTCACAAAGATGCCCAACGCTTGAGAACGCCGTGTGAGAGACACATTTGGGCTTTCTTCAACTGAAGCCTCATCGGCAGCAATATTCTCGACACTACGGGCACTTCTTTGTCTCACTGGCATGGGAACATTTTGTACTGTGCCTGTGGATTCAAATTTTTCCACTAGACGCTCAATTGTTGATCTGCTAGGATGATTATGACGACCATAAATTGGACGTAGCGCTCTTAACGTTGAGGCCACTGACTCCGAATTTCGGTAGTAAATTTTAATAATTTCGATAATTGTTGGCTCGTATATCTTTCCATCATGAAATGGCAAACCTTACTGAAGAGAAATGTCAAAAGAGCGGCAAGAAATATGGCGTCGTTTGCTGTCCCTGTCTTTCTACTTTTGTAGCGTCCCTGTTGAAAAACCCTTTATATATGATTATATATTACATAGCATGGCTGATCTTATTGCATATATAGTTGCTATATCTTAATATATATGGCGGCATTTTAAGAATATATAATTATATATGGTATCATTTAAACAATATATAACTATATATGGTGCCAGTTAAACTATATATTATCATATATGGTGGCATTTAAACAATATATGGTCATATATGGTACCTCATGAACAAAATCTTTAATGCAGTTGCAGATATGATAATATATGCCACTAAATCTAGTGCCATATATATTTATATATGGTGTTATTTAAGCAATATATTAGCATATATGGTGCCATTTAAACCATATATTATTATATATGGTGCCATTTAAACAATATATGGCCATATATGGTACCTCATGATCAAAATTTTTAATACAGTTCCAGATATGATAATATATGCTACCATATATAGTACCATATACTTTGATATATCGTATCATTTAAACAACCCGAATAAAAATAGTTACATATAGTCATATATGTGATTAAGTTATATCTGTATAAATATACAGTTTCATCCGAAGAATGGCCCGATATATTTTTATCAATTGTTTATCAATTTTTATCTAATTGTATCAGTTTAGATCTGACCTGATTAAATAATGTGTTAATCAGATGAAATTATATCTTATTTTGGACCTGATACAATTTTATCGGTTTATATGTAATGGTGTCAGGTTTGATCGTAATTGGTTCAATTTTATATAAATAAAATATAATTGTATCCGACATTTACCTTATACAATTGTATCAAAGTTTTAAACTGATATCAGTTCAAAATTGGGATATAACTATATAATTTTGTATACAAATATATCTATTTGGACCTAAACTGATACCATGTGATATAAACCAATAAAATTGTATCAGGTGAAAAATCTGATACAATTTCATCTGATTAACACATAATTTAATCAGGTCAGATCTAAAATGATGCAATTAGATAAAAGCTGATAAACAACTCATACAATTTTATCGGGCCATTTTTCGGATCAAATGGTACATGGATGACTCTAAGTTATATATTACCATATAAAGCTCCATATTGTTTTTTTGATATTGTGCCATTGATTTTTCGATAGCTTTGGTAACTCATCAGCAACTACAATATTAACTGTATTTCAGAAGCTATTAATTGTATTTCAGAAATTTTAAATGTATTTCAGAAATTATGGAATGTATTTCAGAAATTTATTAATTGTATTTCAGAAATAATCAAATCTATTTCAGAACTTGATGATTGTTTATCATAGTTAATAGAGAAAAATTTCTAAATTACATTTCATAATTTCTGAAATACAATTGATAATTTCTGGAATACAGTTTGATAATTTCTGAAATACAGTTGTGAATTTCGGAAATACAATTAATAAATTCTGAAATACAATTGATAAAACTGAAATTCAATTGACTAGTTCTGAAATACAATTCATAAATCTGAAAAATAATTGATAAGTTCTGAAATACAATTGATAAAACTGAAATTCAATTGATTATTTCTGAAATACAATTGATAAATCTTAAAAACAATTGATACAATTGGAAATGGTGTAGAGCATCAAAAAGATGCAAATAAAATTATTTTTTTTTTAAATTCAATTTAATAAAAAAATTATAATTTTATAAAAACATTTATAGAAAATAAAATTATAATTTTATAAAAAGAAAATCTTTTTATAAAAAAAAATGCATAGCCGTGAACGGTATCGAACTCGAGACCTTCTGAGTTTAAACCTTATTTTAACAAAATATTGTAATTTTTATAAAATCAATGCTCCGCCAGTGTATTATTTTTTGAACTGTTGTCAATATCTGTCTGGGATTTTATTTAATCCCAAATAAATGGAGATCTTACGTAGTACCCAAATATAATGCGGGATCTAATTTTATCTGTCATTTTTCTGGATAGTTTTAGATCTTACTTAATCCCCAAATATATTGCTGGATCTAATTCGATCTGCCATTTTAATACTGAAATAATGGGATAAATTAAGATCTTACCAAATCCCCAAATATATAACTGGATTTAATTCGATCTGCAATTTATCGAAAAAGTTAAGATCTTACGCAATCCCGAAATATATTACTGGATCTAATTTTTGATCTGTCATTTTTTGGATATATTTAGATCTTACTTAATCCCCAAATATATTGCTGGATCTAATTCGATCTGCCATTTTTCGGATCAAATTAGATCTAAGTTTATCCACAAATATATTGCCGGATCTAATTCCATCTGCCATTTTTCGGATCAATTTAGATCTAAGTTTATCCCCAAATATATTGCTGGATCTAATTCGATCTGCCACTTTTTCGGATCAAATTAGATCTAAGTTTATCCACAAATATGTTGCTAGATCTAATTCGATCTGCCAAAATTGAGATCAAATTAGATCTAAGTTTACCCACAAATATATAGCTCTATCTAATTCGATCCGCCATTTTTCGGATCAAATTAGATCTAAGTTTATCCACAAAAGATAACTGGATCTAATTCGATCCGCCATTTTTCGGATCAAACTAGATCTAGGTTTATCCCCAAAGATATCATTGGACCTCCCAATTTTGAGATATAACTTGATCTTAGTTTATCCCCATATATACAATGGGATCTAATACGATATCATTGGATACACCCAATTTTGAAATCTAATTGGATCAGCTAGATATTACAGCAGATCTTAAACAATATCAAATTGGATATGATTAGATATTGCGCGAGATAAATTTTTTTTACTCGGGTTATTATCACTTAGGTTAATTTAATTCCAGAAATTGCATTCCCGCAAAATTTAAATTTTTTCTTTCACATTATAGTAGCGAATAAGTGTTAGACTTGAATAAAAATATAAAATTTTTAAAATTCATTAAGAAAATGTCGATTTTTAAGCAACCCGAGTAAAAAAAATTGATCTCGCGCAATATCTAATCATATCCAATTTGATATTGTTTAAGATCTGCTGTAATATCTAGCTGATCCAATTAGATCTCAAAATTGGGTGTATCCAATCATATCGTATTAGATCCCATTGTATATATGGGGATAAACTAAGATCAAGTTATATCTCAAAATTGGGAGGTCCAATGATATCTTTGGGGATAAACCTAGATCTATTTTGAACCGAAAATTGGCGGGTCCAGCTATATATTTGGGGATATTTTTATATCTAATTTGATCCGAAAAATGGCGGATCCAATTAGATCCAGCTATATATTTGTGAATAAACTTATATCTAATTTGATCTCAATTTTGGCAGATCGAATTAGATCCATCAATATATTTGTGGATAAACTTAGATCTAATTTGATCCGAAAAAGTGGCAGATCGAATTAGATCTAGCAATATATTTGGGGATACACTTAGATATAATTTGATCCGAAAAATGGCACATCGAATTAGATCCAGCAATATATTTGTGGATAAACTTAATATAAATTGATCTGAAAAATGGCAGATCAAATTAGATCCAGCAATATATTTGTGGATTAACTTAGATCTAAATTTATCCGAAAAATGGCAGATCCAATTAGATCCAGCAATATATTTGTGGATAAACCTGGATATAAATTGAATAGAAAATTGGCAGATCAAATTAGATCCAGCAATATATTTTGGGATTTAGTAAGACCTAATTTGATCCTAAAAATGGCAGATCGAATTAGATCCAGCTATATATTTGTGGATGAACTTAGATCTAATTTGATACGAAAAATGGCAGATCGAATTAGATCCAGCAATATATATGGGGATAAACTTGGATCTAAATTTAACCGAAAAATGGCAGATCGAATTAGATCCAGCAATATATTTGGGTACAAACTTGGATCTAAATTTATCAGAAAAATGGCAGATCGAATTAGATCCAGCAATATATATGGGGATAAACTTGGATCTAAATTTATACGAAAAAGTAGATCTAGGTATATGTGACCTTCTCCGAGAAAAGGACTAGGTCCCTCAAAAAAACGGGTTTGGACTTAAGAGTGGATTCTGGTACGTAAAAGGGTGTAGAATAAGATGAAATGAGTTGAGGCACCTAACCATACCAAATCGCATCTCCCAACTGAAGGTGTGTTTAAAGTGATAATGCGTTATGAAACTTTAAATGCGTTCTTCTCAAAACTTAATTTTCACACACTAGGTCCCTTTTCTCGGAGAAGGTCACATATATATTTCAGGATTAAGTTGTATCTAACTTTATCTGGAAAATGGCAGATCGAATAAGATCGAGGATTATATTTGGGGATTACGTAAGATCTAAATTTATGAAAAAAAATAACAGATGAAATTAGATCCAGTAATATATTTCGGGATTGCGTAAGATCTTAACTTTTTCAATAAGTTGCAGATCGAATTGAATCCAGTGATATATTTAGTGATTTGGTAAAATCTTAATTTTTCCCATAAATTGCAGATCGAATTAGATCCAGCAATTTATTTAGGTATTAAAATGGCAGATAGAATTAGAAACAGCAATATATTTGGGGATTGACATCTAAAACTATCCATAAAAATGACAGATAAAATTAGATGCCGCATTATATTTGGTACTACGTAAGATCTCCATTTATTTGGGATTAAATAAGATCCCAGATATATATTGCCAACTGTTCAAAAAATAATACACTGGCAGAGCACTGATTTTATAAAAATTACAATATTTTGTTAAAATAAGGTTTAAACTCAGAAGGTCTCGAGTTCGATATGCATTTTTTTTACAAAATGAACTTCTTTTTATAAAATTAAAATTTTTTTTTCTATAAATTTTTTTATAAAATTATATATTTATTTTTTTATTAAATTGAAATCTTTGAATAAAATAATTTTATTTACATCTTTTAAACACTCTACACCATTTCAATTGTATTAATTGTTTTTAAGATTTATTAATTGTATTTCAGAAATAATCAATTGAATTTCAGTTTTATCAATTGTACTTCAGAACTTATCAATTATTTTTCAGATTTATGAATTGTATTTCAGAACTAGTCAATTGAAGTTCAGTTTTATCAATTCTGTTTCAGAAATTATTAATTGTATTTCCGAAATTATCAAACTGTATTTCAGAAATTATCAATTGTATTTCAGAAATTGTGAAATGTAATTTAGAAATTTTTCTCTATTAACTATGATAAACAATCAACAAGTTTTGAAATAGATTTGATTATTTCTGAAATACAATTAATAATTTCTGAAATACATTCCATAATTTCTGAAATACATTTAAAATTTGTGAAATGCAATTAATAGCTTCTGAAATACAGTTTATATTGTAGTTGAGTTACCATTTATGACCATATATTGTTTAAATGGCACCATATATGACAATATACTGTTTAAATGGCACCATATATCGTATGTTCCCTATTAAAAAAAATAATATGGAGCTTTATATGGTAATATATAACTTAGAGTCATCCATGTACCATTTGATCCGAAAAATGGGCCGATAAAATTGTATCAGATGTTTATCAGTTTTTAACTTATTGTATCAGATTAGATCTGACCTGATTAAATTATGTGTTAATCAGATGAAATTGTATCTGATTTTTGACCTGATACAATTTTATTGGTTTATATCACATGGTATCAGTTTAGGTCCAAATAGATATATTTGTATACAAAATTATATAGTTATATCCCAATTTTGAAGGTAAATGTCGGATACAATTATATTTTATTTATATAAAATTGAACCAATTACGATTACACCATTACATATAAACCGATAAAATTGCATCAAGTCAAAAATCGGATACAATTTCATCTGATTAAAACATAATTTAATCAGGTCTGATCTAAACTGATACAATTAGATAAAAATTTATAAACAATTGATAAAAATATATCGGGCCATTCTTCGGATGAAACTGTATATTTATACAGATATAACTTAATCACATATATGACTATATGTAACTATTTTTATTCGGGTTGTTTAAATGATACGATATATCAAAGTATATGGTACTATATATGGTAGCATATATTATCATATCTGGAACTGTATTAAAAATGTTGTTGAAATGGCACCATATATCATAATGTATGGTTTAAATGGCACCACATATGGTAATATATTGTTTAAATGATACCATATATCAATATATATTGCACCATATAAAGTAGCATATATTATTATATCTGAAACTGTATTAAAAATGTTGTTCATGAGGTCCCATATATAGGCATATATTGTTGAAATGGCACCATATATGATAATATATGGTTTAAATGGCACCATATATAGTAATATATTACTTAAATAACACCATGTATAAATATATATGGCACTATATATAGTATCATATATTATCATATCTGGAACTGTATTAAAAATTTTTATCATGAGATACCATATATGGCCATATATTGTTTAAATGGCACCATATATAATAATATATGGTTTAAATGGTACCATATATGATAATATATGGTTTGAATGGCACCATATATGATAATATATGGTTTGAATGTCACCGTATAATATATTGCTTAAATAGCACCATATATAAATATATATCGCACTATATATAGTACCATATATTATCATATCTGGAACTGAATTAAAGATTTTGTTAATGAGGTACCATATATGACCATATATTGTTTAAATGGCACCATATATGATAATATCTAGTTTAACTGTCACCATATATAATTATATATTTTTTAAATGATACCATGTATAATTATATATTCCCGAGTAAAAAAAATTATATATAATCATATGTGGCATATATTACAATATATAATTAGACATGTGGTTATGTATATCCATATATAATTATATATGACGTTTTTTCCGAAAAATTTTCCTTATATTATGCCATATATAATTTCATCTAATTAGATATCGGCCTTCATAATATTAGATATGGCATATATAATTATATATTACATAACATGGTTGATCTTATTGCATATATAGTTATATATAGAACTATATCTTAATATATATGGTGGCATTTTAGCAACCCGGTGAAAAATGTTCATATACGCTCAAACATGTTCATATATGGTTTATGTATGGACACATATGAACAAATATGGATTTTTTATGAACATATATGGATTTTATATGAACATATATGGAAGTATATGTTATTCCATATATGGAAAAAATTTCATATACAGACATATATGGAAGCATCTGTTATTTCATATATGGAAATGGCACTCATACATATATGGACAAATATGAAAGTATGTGTTATTCAATTTATGCAAAAGGGACTTGTATATGAACATATTTCGAAGAGTACATTTTTCCATATATGTAAAAGGAACTCATATTTGGATAAATATGGAATTATATTTAATGCCATGAATAAAAAAAAGGAACATATGTAGCGCCTAATTTGAATGTCATACATAAATTTATATCTATCGTACAACCTTATAATAAAGGACAGCAACGTTCGCATGTATTCGCATATATTTAATAAATGTACATGTTCATATATGTCCATATATGAACATATACTTAGGTGTTACCTCATTTTTCGGATCCATACATATATGGTTGAACCATAAATGTTCATATATGGACATTTTTCACCGGGAATATATAATTATATATGGTATCATTTAAACAATATATAATTATATATGGTGACAGTTAAACTAGATATTATCATATATGGTGCCATTTAAACAATATATGGTCATATATGGTACCTCATAAACAAAATCTTTAATTCAGTTCCAGATATGATAATATATGGTACTATATATAGTGCGATATATATTTATATATGGTGTTATTTAAGCTATATATTATCATATATGGTGCCATTCAAACCATATATTATCATATATGGTACCATTTAAACCATATATTATCATATATGGTGCAATTTCAACAATATATGCCCATATATGGTACCTCATTAACAATATTTTTAATACAGTTCCACATATAATATATGCTACCATATATAGTGCCATATATATTTATATATGGTGTTATTTAAGCAATATATTACCATATATGGTGCCATTTAAACCATATATTATCTTATATGGTGCCATTTCAACAATATATGCTCATATATGGTACCTCATGAACAACATTTTTAATACAGTTCCAGATATGATAATATATGCTACCATATATAGTACCATATACTTTGATATATCGTATCATCTAAACAACCCGAGGAAAAATAGTTACATATAGTCATATATGTGATTAAGTTATATCTATATAAATATACAGTTTCATCCGAAGAATGGCCCGATATATTTTTATCAGTTGTTTATCAATTTTTATCTAAATGTATCAGTTTAGATCTGACCTGATTCAATTATGTGTTAATCAGATAAATTGTATCAGATTTTTGATCTTTTGATCGTAATTGGTTCAATTTTATATAAATAAAATATAATTGTATCCGACATTTACCTTATACAATTGTATCAAAGTTTTAAACTGATATCAGGTCAAAATTGGGATATAACTATATAATTTTGTTTACAAATATATCTATTTGGACCTATGATACCATGTAATATAAACCAATAAAATTGTATCAGGTCAAAAATCTGATACAATTTCATCTTATTAACACATAATTTAATCAGGTCAGATCTAAACTGATGCAATTAGATAACAACTGC
The DNA here is from genome assembly GCA_949987735.1 of Leucophora obtusa. NCBI lineage: Eukaryota > Metazoa > Arthropoda > Insecta > Diptera > Anthomyiidae > Leucophora > Leucophora obtusa. The sequence goes on along the minus strand of OX465295.1, from coordinate 236,488,014 downwards.
TACAAATAAGAACTGATACAATTTTATCTGGCCATTTTTCGGATCAAATGGTATATGGATGAATCTAAGTTATATATTACCATACAAAGCTCCATATTGGTGCCATTTAAACAATATATTGTCATATATGGTGCCATCATATATGGCAACTCATCAGCAACTACAATATTAAATGTATTTTAGAAATTATGGAATGTATTTCAGAAATTTATTAATTGTATTTCAGAAATAATCAAATCTATTTCAGAACTTGTTGATGGTTTATCATAGTTAATAGAGAAAAATTTCTAAATTACATTTCATAATTTCTGAAATACAATTGATAATTTCTGAAATACAGTTTGATAATTTCTGAAATACAGTTGTGAATTTCAGAAATTCAATTAATTTCTGAAATACAATTGATGAAACTGAAATTCAATTGACTAGTTCTGAAATACAATTCATAAATCTGAAAAATAATTGATAAGTTCTGAAATACAATTGATAAAACTGAAATTCAATTGATTATTTCTGAAATACAATTGATAAATCTTAAAAACAATTGATACAATTGGAAATGGTGTAGAGCGTTAAAAATATGTAAATAAAATTATTTTTAAAAAAAATTCAATTTAATAAAAAACAAATATAATTTTATAAAAACATTTATAGAAAATAAAATTATAATTTTATAAAAAGAAATTCTTTTGAATGGGGGAAATGTTTTTAGTTGATCTGTTATTTTTAAGTAAATAAATGTTATTTTAGTTTGACTCAAGATTATAAATTAATATCACTTTCTGTTTAAATTATTTTCAAATCACAGAAAGATGATACAATTTTTACAAGTAAATTACAAAGAATAAAAATTATTGAAAAAATTTCGATAAGACCAGCAAGGAGAATGCGCATTTTTATAAAAAAAAATGCATAGCCGTGAAAGGTATCGAACTCGAGACCTTCTGATTTTAAACCTTATTTTAACAAAATATTTTAATTTTTATAAAATCAGTGCTCTTCCAGTGTATTATTTTTTGAACTATTGTCAATATCTGTCTGGGATCTTATTTAATCCCAAATAAATGAAGATCTTACGTAGTACCCAAATATAATGCGGGATCTAATTTTAGCTGCCATTTTTCTGGATAGTTTTAGATGTCAATCTCCAAATATATTGCTGTTTCTAATTCGATCTGCAATTTATGGGATAAATTAAGATCCTACCAAATCCCCAAATATATCACTGGATTTAATTCGATCTGCAATTTATCGGAAAAGTTAAGATCTTACGCAATCCCGAAGTATATTACTGGATCTAATTTTATCTGTAATTTTTTGGATAAATTTAGATCTTACTTAATCCCAAATGCGGCCCTATGTTCCACTGGGAATTAAAGGATTAAATATATATAATCCCCAAATATATTGCTGGATCTAATTTGATCTGCCAATTTTCTATTCAATTCCCGAGTAAAAAAAATTATATATAATCATATGTGGCATATATTACAATATATAATTAGACATGTGGTTATGTATATCCATATATAATTATATATGACGTTTTTTCCGAAAAATTTTCTTTATATTATGCCATATATAATTTCATCTAATTAGATATCGGCCTTCATAATATTAGATATGGCATATATAATTATATATTACATAACATGGTTGATCTTATTGCATATATAGTTATATATAGAACTATATCTTAATATATATGGTGGCATTTTAGCAATATATAATTATATATGGTATCATTTAAACAATATATAATTATATATGGTGACAGTTAAACTAGATATTATCATATATGGTGCCATTTAAACAATACATGGTCATATATGGTACCTCATAAACAAAATCTTTAATTCAGTTCCAGATATGATAATATATGGTACTATATATAGTGCGATATATATTTATATATGGTGTTATTTAAGCTATATATTATCATATATGGTGCCATTCAAACCATATATTATCATATATGGTACCATTTAAACCATATATTATCATATATGGTGCAATTTCAACAATATATGCCCATATATGGTACCTCATGAACAATATTTTTAGTACAGTTCCACATATGATAATATATACTACCATATATATTTATATATGGTGTTATTTAAGCAATATATTACCATATATGGTGCCATTTAAACCATATATTATCTTATATGGTGCCATTTCAACAATATATGCTCATATATGGTACCTCATGAACAACATTTTTAATACAGTTCCAGATATGATAATATATGCTACTATATAGTGCCATATATGTTTATATATGCTGTTATTTAAGAAATATATTAACATATTTGGAGCCATTTAAACCATATATTGTCATATATGGTGCCATTTCAACAATATATGCTCATATATGGTACCTGATGAACGACATTTTTAATACAGATGCAGATATGATAATATATGCTACCATATATTGTACCATATACTTTTATATATCGTATCATTTAAACAACCCGAGGAAAAATAGTTACATATAGTCATATATGTGATTAAGTTATATCTGTATAAATATACAGTTTCATCCGAAGAATGGCCCGATATATTTTTATCAATTGTTTATCTAAATGTATCAGTTTAGATCTGACCTGATTGAATTATGTGTTAATCAGATGAAATTGTATCAGATATTTGATTTGATACAATTTTATTGGTTTGATCGTAATTGGTTCAATTTTATATAAATAAAATATAATTGTATCCGACATTTACCTTATACAATTGTATCAAAGTTTTAAACTGATATCAGGTCAAAATTGGGATATAACTATATAATTTTGTATACAAATATATCTATTTGGACCTAAACTGATAACATGTAATATAAACCAATAAAATTGTATCAGGTCAAAAATCTGATACAATTTCATCTGATTAACACATAATTTAATCACGTCAGATCTAAACTGATGCAATTAGATAACAACTGATACAAATAAGAACTGATACAATTTTATCGGGCCATTTTTCGGATCAAATCAAATAATCTAAGTTATATATTACCATATAAAGCTCCATATTGGTGCCATTTAAACAATATATTGTCATATATGGTGCCATCATATATGGTAACTGATCAGCAACTACAATATTAACTGTATTTCAGAAGCTATTAATTGTATTTCAGAAATTTTAAATGTGTTTTAGAAATTATGGAATGTATTTCAGAAATTTATTAATTGTATTTCAGAAATAATCAAATCTATTTCAGAACTTGTTGATGGTTTATCATAGTTAATAGAGAAAAATTTCTAAATTGCATTTCATAATTTCTGAAATACAATTGATAATTTCTGAAATATAGTTTGATAATTTCTGAAATACAGTTGTGAATTTCGGAAATACAATTAATAATTTCTGAAATACAATTGATAAAACTGAAATTCAATTGACTAGTTCTGAAATACAATTGATAAATCTGAAAAATAATTGATAAGTTCTGAAATACAATTGATAAAACTGAAATTCAATTGATTATTTCTGAAATACAATTGATAAATCTTATAAACAATTGATACAATTGGAAATGGTGTAGAGCGTTAAAAATATGTAAATAAAAGTATTTTTTAAAAAAAATTCAATTTAATAAAAAAAATATAATTTTATAAAAACATTTATAGAAAATAAAATTATAATTTTATAAAAAGAAATACTTTTGAATGGGGAAAATGTTTTTAGTTGATCTGTTATTTTTAAGTAAATAAATGTTATTTTAGTTTGACTCAAGATCATAAATTAATATCATTTTCTGTTTAAATTATTTTCAAATCAAAGAAAGATGATACAATTTTTACAAGTAAATTACAAAGAATAAAAATTATTGAAAAAATTTCGATAAGACCAGCAAGGAGAATGCGCATTTTTATAAAAAAAAAATGCACAGCCGTGAAAGGTATCGAACGCGAGACCTTCTGAGTTTAAACCTTATTTTAACAAAATATTGTAATTTTTATAAAATCAGTGCTCTTCCAGTGTATTATTTTTTGAACTATTGTCAATATCTGTCTGGGATCTTATTTAATCCCAAATAAATGGAGATCTTACGTAGTACCCAAATATAATGCGGGATCTAATTTTAGCTGTCATTTTTCTGGATAGTTTTAGATGTCAATCTCCAAATATATTGCTGTTTCTAATTCGATCTGCAATTTATGGGATAAATTAAGATCCTACCAAATCCCCAAATATATCACTGGATTTAATTCGATCTGCAATTTATCGGAAAAGTTAAGATCTTACGCAATCCCGAAGTATATTACTGGATCTAATTTTATCTGTAATTTTTTGGATAAATTTAGATCTTACTTAATCCCCAAATATATTGCTGGATCTAATTTGATCTGCCAATTTTCTATTCAATTTATATCCAAGTTTATCCACAAATATATTGCTGGATCTAATTCGATCTGCCATTTTTCAGATAAATTTAGATCTAAGTTAATCCACAAATATATTGCTGGATCTTATTTGATCTCCCATTTTTCAGATCAATTTATATCTAAGTTTATCCACAAATATATTGCTGGATCTAATTCGATGTGCCATTTTTTGGATCAAATTAGATCTAAGTTTATCCCCAAATATATAGCTACATCTAATTCGATCTGCCACTTTTTCGGATCAAATTAGATATACGTTTATCCACAAATATATTGCGGGATCTAATTTGATCTGCCAAAATTGAGATCAAATTAGATCTAAGTTTATCCCCAAATATATAGCTGGATCTAATTGGATCCGCCATTTTTCGGATCAAATTAGATCTAAAAAGATCCGCAAATATATAGCTGGATCCGCCAATTTTCGGATCAAAATAGATCTAGGTTTATCCCCAAAGATATCACTGGACCTCCCAATTTTGAGATATAACTTGATCTTAGTTTATCCCCATATATACAATGGGATCTAATACGATATGATTGGATACACCCAATTTTGAGATCTAATTGGATCAGCTAGATATTACAGCAGATCTTAAACAATATCAAATTGGATATAATTAGATATTGCGCGAGATGAATTTTTTTTACTCGGGTTTATATTCAAGTTTATCCACAAATATATTGCTGGATCTAATTCGATCTGCCATTTTTCGGATAATTTTAGATCTAAGTTAATCCACAAATATATTGCTGGATCTAATTTGATCTGCCATTTTTCAGATCAATTTATATCTAAGTTTATCCACAAATATATTGCTGGATCTAATTCGATGTGCCATTTTTTGGATCAAATTAGATCTAAGTTTATCCCCAAATATATAGCTACATCTAATTCGATCTGCCACTTTTTCGGATCAAATTAGATATACGTTTATCCACAAATATATTGCGGGATCTAATTTGATCTGCCAAAATTGAGATCAAATTAGATCTAAGTTTATCCCCAAATATATAGCTGGATCTAATTGGATCCGCCATTTTTCGGATCAAATTAGATCTAAAAATATCCGCAAATATATAGCTGGATCCGCCAATTTTCGGATCAAAATAGATCTAGGTTTATCCCCAAAGATATCACTGGACCTCCCAATTTTGAGATATAACTTGATCTTAGTTTATCCCCATATATACAATGGGATCTAATACGATATGATTGGATACACCCAATTTTGAGATCTAATTGGATCAGCTAGATATTACAGCAGATCTTAAACAATATCAAATTGGATATAATTAGATATTGCGCGAGATCAATTTTTTTTACTCGGGTTGCTAAAATGCCACCATATATATTAAGATATAGTTCTATATATAACTATATATGCAATAAGATCAACCATGTCATGTAATATATAATTATATATGCCATATCTAATATTATGAAGGCCGCTATCTAATTAGATGAAATTATATATGGCATAATATAAGGAAAAATTTTGTGAAAAAACGTCATATATAATTATATATGGATATACATAACGACATGTATAATTATATATTGTAATATATGCCATATATGATTATATATAATTTTTTTACTCGGGTAGCTGATCCAATTAGATCTCAAAATTGGGTGTATCCAATCATATCGTATATATTGGGATAAACTAAGATCAAGTTATATCTCAAAATTGGGAGGTCCAGTGATATCTTTGGGATAAACCTAGATCTATTTTGATCCGAAAATTGGCGGATCCAGCTATATATTTGCGGATATTTTTAGATCTAATTTGATCCGAAAAATGGCGATCCAATTAGATCCAGCTATATATTTGGGGATAAACTTAGATCTAATTTGATCTCAATTTTGGCAGATCAAATTAGATCCGGCAATATATTTGTGGATAAACGTATATCTAATTTGATCCGAAAAAGTGGCAGATCGAATTAGATCTAGCTATATATTTGGGGATAAACTTAGATCTAATTTGATCCGAAAAATGGCACATCGAATTAGATCCAGCAATATATTTGTGAATAAACTTAGATATAAATTGATCTGAAAAATGGCAGATCAAATTAGATCCAGCAATATATTTGGGGATAAACTTGAATTTAAATTTATCAGAAAAATGGCAGATCGAATTAGATCCAGCAATTTATTTCGGTATTAAAATGGCAGATCGAATTAGAAACAGCAATATATTTGGGGATTGGACATCTAAAAGTATCCATAAAAATGACAGATAAAATTAGATGCCGCATTATATTTGGGTACTACGTAAGATCTCCATTTATTTGGGATTAAATAAGATCCCAGACATATATATATTGCCAACTGTTCAAAAAATAATAGACTGGCAGAGCACTGATTGTATAAAAATTACAATATTTTGTTAAAATAAGGTTTAAACTCAGAAAGTAACGAGTTCAATATGCATTTCTTTTACAAAATGAATTTCTTTTTATAAAATTAAAATGTTTTTTTCTATAAATTTTTTTATAAAATTATATATTTATTTTTTTATTAAATTGAAATCTTTGAATAAAATAATTTTATTTACATCTTTTTGACGCTCTACACCATTTCCAATTGTATTAATTGTTTTAAGATTTATCAATTGTATTTCAGAAATAATCAATTGAATTTCAGTTTTATCAATTGTGTTTCAGAACTCATCAATTATTTTTCACATTTATGAATTGTATTTCAGAACTAGTCAATTGAAGTTCAGTTTTATCAATTGTGTTTCAGAAATTATTAATTGTATTTCCGAAATTCACAACTGTATTTTCAGAAATTATCAAACTGTATTTCAGAAATTATCAATCGTATTTCCGAAATTATGAAATGTATTTGAGAAATTTTTCTCTATTAGCTATGAAATTCTGAAATAGATTTCATTATTTCTGGACACAACTAAATAAATAAAATAATTAAATTTGCGTAATATTGTAGTTTCTGAAGTGCAAATAATATTTTGTGATATACAATTAAAATTTTCTAAATTACATTTAATAATTTCTGGAATACCTTTTTTCGATGCTTATAAGTTAGCTCGAAATGCTTTTATCATTCATTTAATTTGTAGCTATCACACATCTATAACAAGTCTCGTTAGATTAGAGTGTTGAGGTCTTGGCTGACAATCTGGTGGACTGGGTTAAATTTCATGTTTTTAAAAGCAAATATTAAAAAAGTTTTCTCAATTTTTTGAAAAATGTTTTTTTAATTTTTTTTTTTTGCCAAGATAGTTAATGCAACGTTCTGCCAACGTATAACCGACCATCGCCAACGGTTTGCCAGCATTGTGCCGATTATATTTTTCTGTCTGGGATGTTAAACTTAAACCTATTGTATATTAACATTAATTAACACTATATTTTTATTTTTAGGAAATACATTTTTATTTTATTATAAGTTAACATTAAATTAAATTTTAGATAATGGCACCAATTTGTAGTTGTAATTATTATATATTAAATCGTATATTCATAAACATTCTATACAGTTAGACGAGGTTTATGAAACTATTTAACTTTATAAAGTGTTTATAAATTATAAATTAAATGTACAAATATATATGTTAAATGTACGTGAACAAATTGTTGATATGGACCCACAAATTGTATCTCAACTGATATTGGAATTATTGTACCATTACCATACATCAATATATTTATATTGAATGATATACATATATTACAATATATGACACTGTATTATAAATATTGTTAATGAAGTAACATATCTGATAATATTTTTATAGCGCCATACAGTTTTACATTATTCAAATTAAACCATATATGGAATTGTATTCAAAATGTTGATGTGGTACCAATTTGACCATATATTGTTTAAATTGTGCCATATATGACAATATATTGTTTAAATGATACCATATATGTCTATTAGGGCGGGTCGATTTAATAATCGCCCATGGCTCAGTGAAAATCGTATTCTAGGGAAAATAAGAAACTTTGCCGAAGGAACCATACCTCTAAATCGAATTCTACTACCACCAACTGTTGACTTTTGTCCCGTAGGGTCAAGTTTTGAAAAATCACACTTTGACCCATTTAGAGTGCCCCAATCGAGTCCAAATGTATGACCGACCCTCATTAACTTTGGAGGGCCGATCCACCCATGCCAGTGGCACACCCCCTGGAACTCCCCTGGGGGGGTTCCCCATATAAACATTTTAAAAAATCACCATTTTTGGCACTTTATTTTATTATTTTTTATTTATTTTATTTATTTTTATTATTTTATTTATTTTTTCTCTTTAGAAATTTATTTAGTCAGAACATGAACATAGTCAGGCATGATGTTACTGTTTTTGGTGTGTCTACTGATTTGACTGATCTTAATTTACCAACCCATCTGGATATCTTGAGATATTATTTTTACTTGAGCGAACAAAAAAAGTTGTCCTATAAAGCATTCACTATTGAAGTACAAGATAAGTTGATTGGAATTGGGAAAAACTTGGTATGGAAATAATGCTGAAAAAAAGTGTGTGTAATAAATTGAATAGATTGCTTGACAAATATCAAGAGCAAATCAAGAGAAGAAACAAACCCCAACAATTTACAGAGTATGTAAAATCTCAGGAAACAATTTTTTTCATTGGAACATGTAAATGCGATTTGAAGGCAGCTCCATGTGCATGCGGTTTGGTTCCCGAACGCCTCCAAGAGTTTATGCACGATCAACATAATCAGAGAAGTCTAACAATGATGGATTTGCGATGGAAATTGAAGAGCAAGGAGCAACGTCTATGTCATCAATGCCAACATACCAAGATCCCGATGATTCAACATACGCACCGCCACCGGTTCAAGAAGATTTGGATATAAGCACAAGTTCACAATACACACAGAGATACGATTGTTTTAACTTTGCCTTGGTATGTGACAGATTTGGCGTGCCTGATAGAGTAGCATCAGCAATGGGAACAGCTCTTTTCCAAGATTTTAAAATGAAAGATATCCATGGCAAACCTCTCATCATGGATAAATCGAAAGTTCGCCGAGAAAAAGAGAAATGCAGACAAGAAGTGCTTCGCAAACGGTTAGATGATACCAATTTGTTAGCATTTTCATTCGATGGCAGAAAAGATGATACTTTAACGAGAGATACAATTGATGAGAAGTATCATACTAGAATGGTAAAAGAACCTCATCTTGTTATTTTGAGAGAACCGAATCTGAATTGATTGGTTACGTAAGACTGGAACATGAAACCGCTGAATACAAAACAACCAAATTAAATGATTTTTTCAACGATAAAAATATATCACTGGATGCATTAATTGGCATATGCACTGACGGTGAGCCAACAAACACTGGCCCAAACGGTGGAATTATACGACGATTCGAATTGCTGTTAAAAAGACCATTGCATTGGTTCGTTTGCCTTCTACACTTCAACGAACTTCCGTTTCGGCATTTGTTTGAAGCTTTGGATAAATCAACCAGCACTGGACCAAGATCGGCAACCGGAAAATTGAGCCGTCAAATCGAAACTTGTGAAACTCTTCCGGTAAGTTATTGCTATCACTCATTTATTATAATTGTCAACCGTTTTTAATTGTTTTATTTTTATATATTTTCAGGTGGTGGACGGCTTTCAGAAAATTGAGTTTGAAAAATATGCCCCCCTGATCCAGAAAAAATTGAATTTTCCACCGATTCCAAGTACTTATACGACATGGCCCATGCAATTTCTAGCGGCGTGGTTTCAGTGGATCTGGCAAACATCAAACCAGGGAAAATTGTACATTCTCGGTGGCTCACCAAGGCCGCTAGACTATTACGATTATATGTGACAACGGAAAATCCAGATGCAAATTTAAGAATACTGGTTGAATTTATAATTACATGTTATGTGCCAATGTACTTCAATATCAAGTATTACAGCTCTGTCGTGTACGGTAGTAGATTATTTTTCAAATTCATTAGTTGGTCAAGATTTCTAGAACCTCGTTTACGCAAAATTGTCAATAAAGTAATTACAGATAATTCATATTATGCGCATTCGGAAAATATCTTGTTATCAATGTTGTTTGATGATAGCAAAGAAAAGCGCGACTGTGCTATCAAGATAATTCTACGCTATCGAACCGATGGTGATGACCCAACGGGACTTAGAGCTTATAAAAAACCAGATATAAACTTTTATTGCACAAGTTACACGGAAATGATCAATATGAATGACATAAATGACGTATTTGAACCACCATTCACGCGAAGCATTCCATATGATACTTTGAAAGAATATTTAAATCAAGATGATCCACCGTTTAATGATCCAAAAATTCCATCACACATACATACAAGAACGACACGTTCAATTGCTAGCTAGCGTTTCCAAACGAGTTATACCGGAAAATGTAGAGGCTGTTATGGCGACGACATTAGAGAGCCGTGCGAAATTGCCCAGACTTGAAAGCAAAAAAGACTTCAAACAGTAATTTTTTATTTTTTCTTTTCTATTACTAAGTTAAATTAATTTTTTCATTTACATATGTTCTGACTAAATAAATTTCTAAGGAGAAAAAATAAATAAAATAATAAATATAAAATAAATAAAAAATAATAAAATAAAGTGCCAAAAATGGTGATTTTTTTAAAATGTTTGTATGGGGAACCCCCCAGGGGAGTTCCAGGGGGTGTGCCACTGGCATGGGTGGATCGGCCCTCCAAAGTTAGTGGGGGTCGGTCATACATTTGGACTCGATTGGGGCACTCTAAATGGGTCAAAGTGTGATTTTTCAAAACTTGACCCTACGGGACAAAAGTCAACAGTTGGGGGGTAGTAGAATTCGTTTTAGAGGTATGGTTCCTTCGGCATGGTTCCTTTTGCCTCCCCACAAATCGACCCGGCCTAATGTCTATATATTAATATTGTTTAAATGACACCATATATCAATATATATGGGACTATATATGGTAGCATATATTATCATATCTGCATCTGTATTAAAAATGTCGTTCATCAGGTACCATATATGAGCATATATTGTTGAAATGGCACCATATATGACAATATATGGTTAAAATGGCACCATATATGGTAATGTATTGCTTAAATAACACCATATATAAATATATATCGCACTATATATAGTACCATATATTATCATATCTGGAACTGAATTAAAGATTTGATTTATGAGGTACCATATATGACCATATATTGTTTAAATGGCACCATATATGATAATATCTAGTTTAACTGTCACCATATATAATTATATATTGTTTAAATGATACCATATATAATTATATATTCCCGGTGAAAATGTTCATATACGCTCAAAAATGTTCATATATGGTTTATGTATGGACACATATGAACAAATATGGATTTTTTATGAACATATATGGATTTTATATGAACATATATGGAAGTATATGTGATTCCATATATAGAAACAATTTCATATACAGACATATATGGAAGCATCTGTTATTTCATATATGGAAATGGCACTCATATGGACAAATATGAAAGTATATGTTATTCAATTTATGCAAAAGGGACTTGTATATGAACATTAGGCCGGGTCGATTTGTGGGGAAGCAAAAAAATCGCCCATGGCTCAGGGAAAATCGTATTCTAGGGATCAAAATAAGAAACTTTGCCGAAGGAACCATACCTCTAAAACGAATTCTACTACCCCCAACTGTTGACTTTTGTCCCGTAAGGTCAAGTTTTGAAAAATCACACTTTGACCCATTTAGAGTGCCCCAATCGAGTCCAAATGTATGACCGACCCCCACTAACTTTGGAGGGCCGATCCACCCATGCCAGTGGCACACCCCCTGGAACTCCCCTGGGGGGTTCCCCATACAAACATTTTAAAAAATCACCATTTTTGGCACTTTATTTTATTATTTTTTATTTATTTTATTTATTTTTATTATTTTATTTATTTTTTCTCCTTAGAAATTTATTTAGTCAGAACATATGTAAATGAAAAAATTAATTTAACTTAGTAATAGAAAAGAAAAAATAAAAAATTACTGTTTGAAGTCTTTTTTGCTTTCAAGTCTGGGCAATTTCGCACGGCTCTCTAATGTCGTCGCCATAACAGCCTCTACATTTTTCGGTATAACTCGTTTGGAAGCGCTAGCTAGCAATTGAACGTGTCGTTCTGTTTCTTGTATGTGTGATGGAATTTTTGGATCATTAAACGGTGGATCATCTTGATTTAAATATTCTTTCAAAGTATCGTATGGAATGCTTCGCGTGAATGGTGGATCAAATACGTCATTTATGTCATTCATATTGATCATTTCCGTGTAACTTGTGCAATAAAAGTTTATATCTGGTTTTTTATAAGCTCTAAGTCCCGTTGGGTCGTCAACATCGGTTCGATAGCGTAGAATTATCTTGATAGCATAGTCGCGCTTTTCTTTGCTATCATCAAACAACATTGATAACAAGATATTTTCCGAATGCGCATAATATGAATTATCTGTAATTACTTTATTGACAATTTTGCGTAAACGAGGTTCTAGAAATCTTGACCAACTAATGAATTTGAAAAATAATCTACTACCGTACACGACAGAGCTGTAATACTTGATATTGAAGTACATTGGCACATAACATGTAATTATAAATTCAACCAGTATTCTTAAATTTGCATCTGGATTTTCCGTTGTCACATATAATCGTAATAGTCTAGCGGCCTTGGTGAGCCACCGAGAATGTACAATTTTCCCTGGTTTGATGTTTGCCAGATCCACTGAAACCACGCCGCTAGAAATTGCATGGGCCATGTCGTATAAGTACTTGGAATCGGTGGAAAATTTAATTTTTTCTGGAGCAGGGGGCATATTTTTCAACTCAATTTTCTGAAAGCCGTCCACCACCTGAAAATATATAAAAATAAAACAATTAAAAACGGTTGACAATTATAATAAATGAGTGATAGCAATAACTTACCGGAAGAGTTTCACAAGTTTCGATTTGACGGCTCAATTTTCCGGTTGCCGATCTTGGTCCAGTGCTGGTTGATTTATCCAAAGCTTCAAACAAATGCCGAAACGGAAGTTCGTTGAAGTGTAGAAGGCAAACGAACCAATGCAATGGTCTTTTTAACAGCAATTCGAATCGTCGTATAATTCCACCGTTTGGGCCAGTGTTTGTTGGCTCACCGTCAGTGCATATGCCAATTAATGCATCCAGTGATATATTTTTATCGTTGAAAAAATCATTTAATTTGGTTGTTTTGTATTCAGCGGTTTCATGTTCCAGTCTTACGTAACCAATCAATTCAGAATTCGGTTCTCTCAAAATAACAAGATGAGGTTCTTTTACCATTCTAGTATGATACTTCTCATCAATTGTATCTCTCGTTAAAGTATCATCTTTTCTGCCATCGAATGAAAATGCTAACAAATTGGTATCATCTAACCGTTTGCGAAGCACTTCTTGTCTGCATTTCTCTTTTTCTCGGCGAACTTTCGATTTATCCATGATGAGAGGTTTGATTTGGATATCTTTCATTTTAAAATCTTGGAAAAGAGCTGTTCCCATTGCTGATGCTACTCTATCAGGCACGCCAAATCTGTCACATACCAAGGCAAAGTTAAAACAATCGTATCTCTGTGTGTATTGTGAACTTGTGCTTATATCCAAATCTTCTTGAACCGGTGGCGGTGCGTATGTTGAATCGGGATCTTGGTATGTTGGCATTGATGACATAGACGTTGCTCCTTGCTCTTCAATTTCCATCGCAAATCCATCCATTGTTAGACTTCTCTGATTATGTTGATCGTGCATAAACTCTTTGAGGCGTTCGGGAACCAAACCGCATGCACATGGAGCTGCCTTCAAATCGCATTTACATGTTCCAATGAAAAAAATTGTTTCCAGAGATTTTACATACTCTGTAAATTGTTGGGGTTTGTTTCTTCTCTTGATTTGCTCTTGATATTTGTCAAGCAATCTATTCAATTTATTACATACACTTTTTTTCAGCATTATTTCCATACCAAGTTTTTCCCAAATTCCAATCAACTTATCTTGTACTTGAATAGTGAATGCTTTATAGGACAACTTTTTTTGTTCGCTCAAGTAAAAATAATATCTCAAGATATCCAGATGGGTTGGTAAAATCAATCAAATCAGTAGACACACCAAAAACAGTAACATCATGCCTGGGTATATGACTCATTGGGTTTTCGATAGTTGTTGATGTTGTTATTGCTTCATCTTGCGGTGTAGAGGATGGTGGATTCATTGTAAACTTCTTGATTTGGAATGATTTTTTTTTAAATATTTTTTTATCTCAAATTAGCACTTCACACTTCGAGTTCTTCACAACGACTTAATGCATTCACAAAAACTGTTGCGTTATATATGGTCTAGGAGACGAGGTAATAAGAATGAAATAGTAATTTCAATTCTACCTGTAACCGATTTTGTTGTCAAAACTGCCCATAAAGTACTTACATGTAAATTAAACGTTAATCTGACTACAAATTCTGTTAAGCAAGTGCGCCTTTTATTACTTCTGGAAAATCCTTTATGATAATTTTATGCTCAATTCTACCTGTAACCGATTTTGTTGTCAAAACTGCCCATAAAGTACTTACATGTAAATTAAACGTTAATCTGACCACAAATTCTGTTAAGCAAGTGCGCCTTTTATTACTTCTGGAAAATCCTTTATGATAATTTTATGCTCAATTCTACCTGTAACCGATTTAGCTTAAGTAAGTTTACGACATGCAGCTGTGTCTTGTGGTGGCTTAAAAAACCCACACAACCTATTTTACGACCTGCAACAGAACGACACGTTCAATTCCTAGCTAGCGTTTCCAAACGAGTTATACCGGAAAATGTAGAGGCTGTTATGGTGACGACATTAGAGAGCCGTGCGAAAATGCCCAGACTTGAAAGCAAAAAATACTTCAAACAGTAATTTTTTTATTTTCTTTTCTATTACTAAGTTAAATTAATTTTTTCATTTACATATGTTCTGACTAAATAAATTTCTAAAGAGAAAAAATAAATAAAATAATAAAAATAAATAAAATAAATAAAAAATAATAAAATAAAGTGCCAAAAATGGTGATTTTTTAAAATGTTTGTATGGGCAACCCCCCAGGGGAGTTCCAGGGGGTGTGCCACTGGCATGGGTGGATCGGCCCTCCAAAGTTAGTGGGGGTCGGTCATACATTTGGACTCGATTGGGGCACTCTAAATGGGTCAAAGTGGGATTTTTCAAAACTTGACCCTACGGGACAAAAGTCAACAGTTGGGGGGTAGTAGAATCCTTCTGCAAAGTTTCTTATTTTGATCCCTAGAATACGATTTTCACTGAGCCATGGGCGATTATTAAATCGACTCGCCCTAATGAACATATTTCGGAGAATACATTTTTCCATAAAAGGAACTCATATTTGGATAAATATGGAATTATATTTAATGCCATGAATAAAAAAAGTTACATATGTAGCGCCTAATTTGAATGTCATACATAAATTTATATCTATCGTACAACCTTATAATAAAGGACAGCAACGTTCGCATGTATTCGCATATATTTAATAAATGTATATGTTCATATATGTCCATATATGAACATATACTTAGGTGTTACCTCATTTTTCGGATCCATACATATATGGTTGTACCATAAATGTTCATATATGGACATTTTTCACCGGGTTGCTAAAATGCCACCATATATATTAAGATATAGTTCTATATATAACTATATATGCAATAAGATCAACCATGTTATGTAATATATAATTATATATGCCATATCTAATATTATGAAGGCCGATATCTAATTAGATGAAATTATATATGGCATAATATAAGGAAAATTTTTCGGAAAAAACCTCATATATAATTATATATGGATATACATAACCACATGTCTAATTATATATTGTAATATATGCCACATATGATTATATATAATTTTTTTTACTCGGGAAAATAAAATAAATCCAAAAATAAATCCAGTGATTAAAAAAAGGCCTAATATTTTGTTAAAATAAGGTTTAAACTCAGAAGGTAACGAGTTCGATACCGTTCACGGCTATTCGTTTTTTTTATAAAATGAATTTCTTTTTATAAAATTATAATTTTATTTTCTATAAATGTTTTTATAAAATTATGTTTATTTTATTAAATTGAATTTTTTTAAAAAAATAATTTTATTTACATCTTTTTAACGCTCTACACTATTTCCAATTGTATAAAGTTTTTAAGATTTAGCAATTGTATTTCAGAAATAATCAATTGAATTTCAGTTTTATCAATTTTATTTCAGAACTTATCAATTATTTTTACCGGATTTATGAATTGTATTTCAGAACTAGACAATTGAGTTTTAGTTTTATCAATTGTATTTCAGAAATTATTAATTGTATTTCCGAAATTCACAACTGTATTTCAGAAATCATCAAACTGTATTTCAGAAATTATCAATTGTATTTCAGAAATTATGAAATGTAATTTAAAAATTTTTCTCTATTAACTATGATAAACAATCAACAAGTTCTGAAATAGATTTGATTATTTCTGAAATACAATTATTAATTTCTGAAATAGATTCCATAATTTCTGAAATACATTTAAAATTTCTGAAATACAATTAATAGCTTCTGAAATGCAGTTAATATTGTAGTTGAGTTACCATATATGACATACATGGGCAAATGCAGCCCCACGGGCCGCATGCGGCCCGTCTACCAATTTCGTGCGGCCCTTCATTAATTTTAAAACAATCAAACATTTTTTATAAATTAACAAATATCGACTTTTTTGCACAGACGTCCTATAAAACTTTTTAAAGTATTTTCGTCTCCAATATACGAATATTAAGTGAAAAATTCCTTCTTCTTTATTTAAACCTTAAGCCTGGGAAAAATACTTTATGGCTCAATATGACGTAGAAGTACTTAGGAGTCTCCCAGCAAAATAATGGTAATGACACCTCATTACTATCTGCATTACCAAAAATGATACATCATTACCTTTTGCATTATTTTATAATATAAAATAATGAGTTCCCAATAACGGCCTATTGTATTCATTGTTTCTAAATATAAAATAATGATTTACTCGCAATTGTTTAAATAAGTACTTTTTACACAGTTAAATTTTATACATTTTTATTTATTATATGTTTTATGTTCAAATTTTTATGACGAGTCCTAAAATTACACACCAGAGAAAACCTAAATTTTTCTGAATGTATTTCCTTAAGCTAAGAGTATTTGCCTAACTCCTTATTTTTAAGAATCAAGTAAGCAATCGGATAACCACTTATAATTCAACTTTTTGTAAGCATGCGTGTAACCACTTATTATTCAAAATTTCATAACTACTTATTTCTCAATTTTTCGTAAGCGAGCAGGTAAGCGTGACTACTTATAAAAACGACCACGCAAAACAAAAATAATGAGTTTAGACACCAAAAAATAAGTTGTGCGGAGCTATGAATTTCTATTATATAACCACTTATTTGGTAATGAAAGATTTTGCTGGGCTCTAATTTTTTATGAGTTTGAATTCAAAAAAATTACCTTTCATTTAATTAAATGTTTAAGGCTGTTCTACGGGCCTCGTAAGGATCTCTAAAATCTATTTTTGAGAATTGTCCTTCAAGCACTTAAATTTGGTGAAACACTTATTTACAATAAAATTTTATTTATACACTAACGGAAATAAACCTGAGAAAATAGTAAAACTTTTATGCTATTTTTACAGGTTTATTATTTAAAAGTAACTTTGCAGCAAAATTTTTGCAGGTTTTTGCTAAATATTAGTAAGATTAGAAAAGCAAAAATAAACTCTTAAATATAATAGTAGTCATCCTGCTAAAATCAATAGAAATATTGGTGAAAAATAGTAGACTGCTGATTTCACAAATAGATTTTTATTCTCTTAAAACAATTTAAAATTTTTTGTGTTTTTTGATTCTACTAATATTTAGCAAAATTTGTTGCTGATTCTACCAGAGTAAATTTTTATTTCAATTAACTAAAATTTAGCTCAAATAAAACTAAAATTCCGTATATTTAACAGCTTTATTTTTGCTATTATTATCTTAGCAAAGAAAATCTGCTTATTTCAGCAGTTTTCCATTCAAGGCAATTTTTAACTAATTTTTAGCAGATTTAGCAAAACTTTTTACAGGCTTTTTTCTATTAGTGTACTTAACCTGACCAACCACTCACTCCGCTTTTGACGGGATTATACCGCTTTTTAAAGGCTTGTGATACCTCGAATTTTTATCTCGCTTTTAAAGCAAACAATTCCGCCTTATCCCAATTTTTTATCTTGATATTTAACTTTTGAAAAAAGTTTTTATACTTAATTTTTTCTAAAGCTCCCAGCCAACAAATATGAATCAGAAAAGTGCTCAAAATATATTACTCACTTGTATGAAAGTGGTGCATCGAAAAGAGCCTTCTTTTTGATTAAAAAATGGCTTAAAGAAATATTTTAAAAAATTCTTTGAGCTAAAAAATTAATCTTTTTTGAGTAATTTTTGAATTGTTCACAAAATATTCAAATTTATTTACATTTCTGAGTCGTTTCTGAATTATCTTTGGATTTAAAAATTTGCCTCAAATTGTTGTGGCTTTCATGATTCATTTTACGAGTAATATTTTCATCCAAAAAATGCGTAATTTTTGAGAAATAAGTTTAAAATATAAAAAAATATGTGCTTTGCTTGAATAATTTTTGACTTTCATAAAAGTATCAAACTTTTCTGCCGGGGTTATCAGTCAAAGGATCAAAATCAATTAAGTAAATTTAAAAATATTTGAAAAATTGGTAGAAACCTTACCCAAATTTTTTCAAATAACGAAAACTATATTTTCGAAAGATTAATTCGACAAAGTTTTATTTGTATACAAAAGTATATAGTTATATCCCAATTTTGACCTGATATCAATTTAAAACTTTGATACAATTGTATAAGGTAAATGTCGGATACAATTATATTTTATTTATATAAAATTTAACCAATTACGATCAACCCTGACACCATCCCAGCAAAACATTGATAACATTGCATTATTTCATAACTAAAATGTAATATCTTACGTATAATGTGCTGCATAACTACTGGGTAGTAATAGCAACTTATTACCAATAATATATTTAAACACCTCAAAGAAAAGAGTTACTTGTAATACACAACATGAGTTCTAAATAATAGCAGCGACTTATTACAGATGGGATATTTTAAAACCGTAAAATAAGGAGTTACTTTTAATGTGATACGTGATCACTTAATAGAAATAGCCACTTATTACCCATGGTGTATTCAAATACCTCAAAATAATGAGTTATTTGTAATGCGATACATGAGTGTTATTTTCTATTTAAAATATTTGATACAAATAATTTATATGTTTTATACATATTGACTGAAATATTTTTTATGTTTTTTGTTAACTTTATATTAATCTGAGTAAATATTAATTAAATATGAATATGCTTCGTTTTAGCATTTATAAAAAACCAACACGATAACGTCTTATTTTAATTTTTTTTGTAAGAAGTAAGTATATATTTTTATACAGTAAGTAAGCGCATAATTTTAATGTGTTATTTCAGACCTGTTTGTAACACATTTTTTTGGCCTTACTTTAAGCTGTTATGTAAGTAGTATTGTGCTCAGTATCGGTTATGTAAGTGGTTACGTAACTCCTAACATGTAACATTAAAGTAACATGTTCTTATATTGTTACCTAGCCCTCTTTTGGAAAGTACATACCTCCAATGACATGCCCTTGTTAAAATAATAACTGTTGGAATAGCAAAGTAAGAGGTTACATACCTTAATTTCTTCTTACAAACCTTATTACCAGGTAATAGAAAGTTTTGCTGGGATTACATATAAACCGATAAAATTGTATCAAGTCAAAAATCGGGTACAATTTCATCTGATTAACACATAATTTAATCAGGTCAGATCTAAACTGATACAATTAGATAAAAATTGATAAAAAAATTGATAAAAATATATCGGGCCAGATATAACTTAATCACATAACTATATGTAACTATTTTTACTCGGGTTATTTAAATGATACGATATATCAAACTGTATTAAAAATGTTGTTCATAAGGTACCATATATGACCATATATTGTTGAAATGGCACCATATATGATAATATGTGGTTTAAATGGCACCATATATAATAATATATTACTTAAATAACACCACACTGATAAAATTATATAGTAACATAGCTAAAAAAATCTGTAGTTAATTAGAAATAAATTTAATATAACTATAATAATAAGTTACAGCTATGGACTTAGTTTACAAAAACTATTTTGTTGTTACCCTGTGTCAAATTTTAAATTGACAAACAAAATTTAATAACCAAATTATAGAAAAATGTTAAAAGGAAAAAAAATTAAATTTAACTTAAAATTTCAAATCATAATGCGAAAAAAATGTAGACTAAATAAATAAAGTAAATTGGTAAGTTTCGCTTGTAGATTTGTTTATGGCTTTCATGAAATTGCATCAATATATAACTTTATTTTACAGAATTGTGAAGACATCCCCTAATCTCATATAAAAACAACGAATATTAACATTTTTGAAGACCAAATGAAGCATCCAAAAGACATGTATTATAAAATATATAATCCGGTGACCAACTTTAATGACAAAAATGACCATTTGGGTCTATGTAATATCAAGAGCAACTGAAAGTGCTAAAATGTTTTTGTTTTACAATATTTGTACCCCTGTAAACTAATAAAAAATATAAACAGTTCGCAAATTTTTGAGATGAAATTATTGAAAATCATAATATTATTTCAAATTGATTGTATTTAACTATTTTTAAAATTTATAAAATTTCAATTAGGAAATCGTTGTTATTAACTCAATTTATAGTTGAATTATAAATATGTAAAGAACTTAGTTGGCACCAACCAAATCAATTCAACTATATAATAGTTAGGGGTATTTCACCTATAAGTTAGTTGAAATATTCGTAACAATCAACTAAGGAATCTTTTGGGTGCATATATAAATATATATGGCACTATATATAGTATCATATATTATCATATCTGGAGCTGTATTAAAAATTTTGATCATGAGGTACCATATATGGCCATATATTGTTTAAATGGCACCATATATAGAATGGCACCATATATGCTAATATATTGCTTAAATAACACCATATATAAATATATATGGCACTATATTTAGTAGCATATATTATCCTATCTGCAACTGTATTAAAGATTTTGTTCATGAGGTGCCATATATGACCATATATTATTTAAATGCCACCATATATGATAATATATAGTTTAACTGGCAACATATATAGTTATATATTGTTTAAATGATACCATATATAATTATATATTCCTAAAATGTCGCCATATATATTAAGATATAGGTCTATATACAACTATATATGCAATAAGATCAGCCATGTTATGTAATATATAATCATATATACCATATCTAATATTATAAGGGCCGATATCTTATTAGATGAAATTATATATGGCATAATATAAGGAAAATTTTTGGAAAAAGACGTCATATATAATTATATATGGATATACATAACGACATGTCTAATTATATATTATAATATATGCCACATATGATTATTATATTTTTTTTTACTCGGGTAGTCATAAAAGTTTAAAAAACGCAAGTTTCAAATGTTTACAGGACAATTGCTTTAAATTTTTTTCGAATTATAATGCATTTCAAAGCCATTTGTATAGAAACCATACTAATTGTTCATTAACTAGTGCAGCGTTTTCTTCTTATGAATATCAGTGCTCCACATGCGTTTATAAAACGCAAATAAAAAATGTATCGTCGCCCATAGCATAATTCATATTGAAGATAATTTGCAAATTGAATGAATGAAATTGAAAAATTGCAAAAAGACTTTTGACAACAAGCGTAATTTAAAAGTTCATATACATATATAGAAAGCATAACAAGTGTGATACAACAATACCGCGTGTTGACAATGACACCCAAAATTCGATTCTACATATAGATAATCAAGATAATACTCAGGTTATAACAAGGCATGGGCAAATTTTTTCCGAAAATGACAAAAGTTTGTCGAATATGGTAATCAAATTAAAATGCAAACACCGTGTAACTGATACAGCAATAAATTATGTATTGTCTGAGCTAACAGAAGTTTTAACAAAGCAAAGTGCAGAAGATATCCAACAAATTACTCATATTTACAATGAGTCTAATGTGAAAAATTAAAAACAACAAGTAATAAACCATGTTTCAAACAACAAAATAATTTCAGAACTCTCGAAATTAAATACCACTTACAAAAGAAATAAATATATTGAGAAAAATCATAATTTTGTTAAACCGGTACAAATTTATCTTGGTGTTGACCAATATCATAAGAAATGCGTATTCCATTACATACCTTTAATTGAAACAATTAACAGTTTATTTTATTTTATTTATTTCTTTATTTTGTAGAATTGCTCCATACACAAGACTAAAAGTCTTATTTTGCAGTATGGAACTGAGGATAGGTAAATTTATGAAAATCATTAATCAATTAATAAGTTAATAACTAATTAAAAATTTTTATATAAAATACAAAAAACAATTAAACAATTACAATTAAACAATAAATATAAATATAAAAAAAAAATCAATTTAAATAATTAAGTCATATCATATCAAATAATTATTTTTTCAAATTGTTATGCCGAAAACAGTTTAAAAATATTTTCTTTGAATTTTCGTGCGTTACTTAAAAGTTGCGTGCTATGGGGTATAGAATTCCAGAGAATTACTTCGAATATGTAGAAATGCCACTCCGAAATTAAACTTTTGTATCCAAATGATCTAATTCGTTTTCCCCTGCTTATATCTGAAATACAAAGTCTGCTGTACAGATGATCAGGTTTATGGGTGTATATTATTTTATGTAAGAAAACTAAAACTCTTATGTTTAGTAGATTATCCAAAGAAAGCCCATATAGCTGAGATGAAAACAATGATACACTAGAACGCCTATTAAGTCCATACACGTATCGGATTATATTGTTAAAAGCAATGTTCAATTTCCTTTTACTAGTTGTATCACATTTAGCAAATAGCTCACAACCATACAGTAAAACGGGCATCAGATATGTTTTGGCAAGTAGTATTCTTATTCTCATAGGTGTACAATGCTGGGTCCGCCAAAGAGTTCTAATCATAGAGAATGTGCGACCACAAGCATAGTTAATGTGGTTCGACCACGAAAGAGTGTCATTAAAAAAAATTCCGAGATTCTTAGCAGATTTTACTATTTCAATTTGTTGATTATTTATAAATATATTGGGTATAATATTTAGCTTGGCAAGTCGCTTTTGAATTACAATGCATTTAGATTTTTTCGGATTTATTCCTAAACCGTTTGCCGTTGCCCATGTATAAATACGATCAAGTTGCTGATTAATAGAGATAATACACTGGTCAATTAAGGCATTAATACAACTGGTATAAAGTTGAACGTCATCCGCGTACATTCTTACATTACAATTTGTTAAAATGCCTGGGAGGTCATTAGAGTACAGTGAGAATAATAGTGGCCCAACAATGGACCCTTGAGGTACTCCTCTTGCCACAGGCAGTGCCTTGGATTTCCGGATTCCAGTTTCAACATACTGATATCTGTTACGTAAGTATGTTGACAATAACTGAGTAGCGGTCGAAGAGAAGTTAAAAAAATGATTAAGTTTGTAACAAAGAATGTTATGATCCACGGTATCAAACGCTTTTGAATGATCTAAAAGTATAAAAAATGTAGTCTTGCCATCATCAAGTTTCTCCCTAATCTCCTCTGTAACATCAACTAAGGCCGTTATGCAGCTGTGTTTCTTTCTAAACCCAGATTGACGATCTGTTAACAAGTTATTGTTATCCAAGAAACAAGTCATTTGGTTATGCATAATACGTTCAAATACTTTAGAGAGAAATGGAAGAATCGCTATTGGTCTATAATCAGAACCAGCTTTGGGTATTGGAACGATTTTAGCTATTTTCCAATTAGAGGGAAAGTAACTTGAAGTTAATATTTTGTTAAATAAAAATGTTATCATTGGAAGTAGTTGAGGTAATAGAATCTTTAGAAACTTTGGATTAATTCCGTCCACTCCTATAGAGTTGGATTTTATAGACAAGCGATGGGAACTTTTTTGAAGTTTTTAATCTTGAAAAAGTACATAAAGAAAATAACTATTTGGATTACAACGATGGATCTTTTTATAAAAAAAATAATTCTCTTTCAAGATGCTTTCGAAAGGTGCAATCTAATAGGATCATCAAAAAAAAAACATAAAATATAATAGGAGTATATTTTATGATAGGGAATATTCCGTATCATAAAATATACTCCTTTGCTGTGCAAAGAAAACTATGTGAAATAATTTGGGTTTGAAACTATTTTAAGACCACTAATAAATGACTTAAATATGTTGGAAACCACTAGAGTTGAAATTGTTATTAACGGATCGACTGAAATATACTATGGAAGCCTTATAGCAGTACTGGGAGACAATTTAGGAAGCCACCAAATTGGCGGTTTTACACAAAACTTTAGTACTAGCAAATACTTTTGTAGATTTTGCCTTTTTAATAGAGAATATCTTCAAGAACATGATTTCCAAATAGCCGATGATAGAAGTCCTCAAAATTACTCCGAATGTGTGAAAAATATTACTGTAAATCCAAGTCGAAGTATGGGAGTAGTTAAGGAATCGTGCTTAAATCAGTTAATATAGTACAACGTTTGTAAAGGCTTGCCATCTTGTTTGGCCCACGATCTGTTTGAAGGTATTATTCCTTTTGATCTAATGGAAATATGCAAATACTATTTTAACAGACACGTTATTTCTGAGAATTATTTCAACATGTTTTTTAAAAAACTGCGCAATGCACTGAAATTATCGCCATCCTTTCTCACCGTTGATGTGACCATGAACAAAATACCAGGGAAAGCTGATGAGCTTCGCCACTTTCTTTTCCTGATTCCATTAGTTTTCTTAAATAGCTCTCCAAACCAAGAGGAACCTGTTTGGATGTTTCTTACAGTAATGATTGAAATGTGTCGATTAATTTGCAGTGACGAAATTCATAACGATCAGTTAGATCTTCTTACATATTATATTAAAACGTACATGCAGATTAGAAGGGAGTGTTTTTCCCAATTAAACTTCTGTCCAAAACATCACTACCTTTGCCATTATCCCAGTCTCATAAAACGTTTTGGACCTTTAAGAAATTTATGGACAATGAGATTCGAGCAAAAGCAACAATATAGTAAAGTGTTGTTTTTTCAAACGCGTCGTATAGACTAAAAACAATTAATATTGTCATTAAATGTATTTTTATTAATTCTAATTTAGTGGGTTTGAGGTTAAGAAGATGAATAAACCTTTTCCTCAAAAGTTATAAACACATTAAATTTGAAAATCAGACTAGATCTCGTTTCTGCCTTTTTATGGACAGGCTTCATCAGTGATTTTCTTACATCAGTATGTTTGTTTGCAGAATAAAAATCGCTGATTTAGTTTTCTAATTCAACTTTTGTACTATAAAGTCTTTTTTCGCGTTCCGCGGTTATTTTGCAATTTTTTAAATGTGGTTTTTTAAAATTTACAATCTAGGGACTATAATACCCAATTCATAGAACAAAGTTCTGTGATTATTTGAAAAAAGAAATCGCGAAAAAGTCGCGGAAAAAAAATTTACAAAAAGGAAAATTCTTACATCAGTATGTTTGTTTGCAGAATAAAAATCGCTGATTTAGTTTTCTAATTCAACTTTTGTACCATAAAGTCTTTTTTCGCGTTCCGCGGTTATTTTGCAATTTTTTAAGTGTGGTTTTTTAAAATTTATAATCTAGGGACTATAATACCCAATTCATAGAACAAAGTTCTGTGATTAATTGAAAAAACAAATCGCGTAAAAAGTCCCCAAAAAAAATTTACAAAAAGAAAAATTCTTACATCAGTATGTTTGTTTGCAGAATAAAAATCGCTGATTTAGTTTTCTAATTCAATTTTTGTACCATAAAGTCTTTTTTCGCGTTGCGCGGTTATTTTGCAATTTTTTGAGTGTGGTTTTTTAAAATTTATAATCTAGGGACTATAACACCCATTTCATAGAACAAAGTTCGGTGGCTAGTTGAGAAAAAAGCAATCTATCCATTCCCTTTTTTTGTAAACAAATGCTTTTTTTTACTCAATTGTTAATAGTTTTTAAGGCATTAGTGCGATTTCATTAGCATTAGTATTACAAATTCTAATGTCAGAAAATTTCAGTACCATTAAATGGTAATGAAATTTTTTTGCCATTAGCATTAGTCAACTAATGATAATGAAATTTCAATGCCAATGAAAAAATCCCAAGTATGTGCAGGATACACATTTAGGCAGACGATATTCAACTTTACCTGAGCAGTCCAGTTCTTTCTGATGATAATATTGATAAAATAAACTATTATTTACAAAAAATACACCTGTGGGCTATTGCTAATGGGCTATGTATAAATCCTCAAAAATCGAAATGCCGTCTAATACGTCAAAGAATGAAAAACCCAGTTTTTGATAAGGATATTATTATAAATAGTCAGAAAATTTAAGTTGTTTCCACAGCAAGAAACCTTGGTATAATATCTTCATTGTGACACCATAATTATGGGGAAGTTAAAAGTCGTATTTAACAGAGTAGTAAGATGCGTTTTCGGGTTAAGAAGAGCCAGGGGAACGTCGTTCTACTCTAAAAGTATTTTTGGGGTGTCTTTGGAAAGTCTTATGAAGATAATAGTGCTCTTATTCTTACACAAAATCATTTACACAAAAAAGCCCTATTATCTCTATAAGAAACTCCGTTTTGGTATCGGAACAAACAGAGGAAATAAGCTAATTCCACCAAGTCATCGGTACCTCGTATCCGAATGGAAATTCTTCATAAATTCCGTAAGTCTTTGGAAAATGCTCAGTCTTGCTAGATTTTAATTTCAATTCAATTCGTTTTTAGAATTGCTATTTCTTTAATTTTTTGCAATATGTTTTTGTTTTAATTAATTGATTTTTTTTATTTAAATTATTTATTTGATTATTTATATTAATTATTTTATTATTATTATTATATGTGCAAAAATGCAAAAATATGCTATTAAGTGCTAGATATGCAAAAATATGCTGTAAGAAATCGATACCAGAATTAGTCAATTGCTCTGAAACAAATAATTATCTTAACCATTTTTCAATACAATGCACAAGAAAAAAATGATACGGCATATTTCTGGTTGCCCTTCTTATGAACGAACTACGTTCATGTATGTTATGTACAAAACGAAACTAGTATCATAAAAACTAATTAAATTAATTTTCATCTGCACAGTCAAACATAATTATATGATAAACATCCTAATTGGATAAATTAGTGTTAAATTATGACAATAATATGTATTGTAGTATGCCACTTGAACACCTCGATAATATTAATAAGTGGCAGGTAGATATGTAGGAAGCAGAGCCTCGAAAGACTTAATTCAATTTAAGCTTAAATCACGAGAAATTTAATTCAGATTTTAAAAATGTTTATGTACCATTCCGTTAAAACATTCGCAAAGAATTCATTCATAAGCTTCATTCATGAAGCTTTAATAAAAATTAGGCTTTCCAGTACCGATTTCGGTAATACCGAAATTGTCGAAATTCGAGCCATTTTAGCAAATTTGAAATACCGATTTGTTTATTATTTTAATAGTTTACGTTTTTTTATAGAGAAATTTGACAATAATTATGTTTTTGTGTTTGCAAGTCTTTACAAATTTTATATTTTAAAGATGCAAACATTAATATACGAATATATTGCATTTTTACTCAAAAACTTTGGACAACGCAAAAACTAAATTTAACCCAGCCAAAAAATGTCTGATTATAAATACTTATAAATAGTATGCCTTTTACAAGGGTTATGTCCACGAGTCTTAATTAATTCAAACATAAAAAGAATGTTTTTCCTTAAAATTTTCTTGAGAGAAAGTCAAAAGATTAAAAAAATTAGTCTAATAAATATTTGTTCACTTTTGTGTCTACGATTTCCCAGTATTGGCGATGGGAATTGTGTAAAGTTTGTCCAAATTTTCTAAAAAAGAATAAAAAACAAAATTATTTTTGATTATCTTGTTTATTTTTTTATTTTCGCGAATTATAATTTTTTGTTTTTATTCAGGATTTAAAAATATTTTTTTGATATCCGAATTAATTTTAGTCAGACATATTTTTGACTAAAATTAATTCGGATATCAAAAAAATCGAATCGAAAGAAATAATTCGTGGGAATTACCTTTATATTTTTTGATTCGCGAATTTATAACTCAGCTTTTTTACGTATCATCTTTGAAAATAATTATTTTGAATCAATTCTTCAAAGCTCTAGGTCTAATCGCCGCTTTCGATATCGAGTATTCTATATCGATTTTTTTTTTAATTTGGGATGATGGCGTTCGATATCGAGAGTGTGATCGAACAAAACTGTCACTTTTTCATTCGATACATAATTAATGATCGAAATCATATATTTTTGCATTGTTTCGGAATCAAAAGCATATGAACATTGTTTTAAAGTACTTTTTATAAATGAATAGGGTTTACACGAATAGATTTCAGGTAAAAGTAGTAAAAAAGAAAAGTTGTGAAAATATAAAAATGTACTTGCTGCAAAAAATTGTAAAATAGTAAACAGACAAAAAAAATTACGAAAACCGGGAAAAATCGCACGCGGAGTGCAACCTTTACAGCATTTACTTAATAAAACTAGTTCCCCCTAAAATTCTTTACTAGTTTTTTTTTATTATTTTTTTTTTTTTTTGTACTCGAACGAATTTTTGAGTGAAACTAGTAAAAATTAATCAAAAAAATCAATGTAATATATTACAATTTTAGGTCTAAAATACTTTATTTCCGCAATTAATAATTTAATTTTTAAATTATATTGCATATTCTGCACATACAAGTTCTATTTTAGTTTTATTTAACAAATTCATATACAAAATGTGTTTGTTTACAAGTTTTCAACTGTGTACGTTCAGTGAATTAAATTAACTTAAAATTTCGATACGATAGCGATCGAATGCCGTGATTCGGCTATACGATAGGTAACGAATTTTTGTTCGATACGTTAGCTTGTTCGATGTCGAAAGCAGTGATTAGACCGCTGATCTGATTTATATTTCGCGAATTATCTCTTAAAAAAAATTATTCAATCGAATCAAAATTTAATCAATATATATTACACCAAAACATTATCTCACTTTGTTCAATATCAAATAATTGATTTAAAATTATTTTATTTTTTTTTTATTTATATTGCATCAAAAAAGAATTATATTTTTCAAGATCTGAATAACATGTGGGCGCTGTGGTGTACTGGTTAGCGCGTTGGACTGTTACACGTGAGGTTACGGGATCGAGCCCCATTCAAAGACACATCAATTTATGAAAAATAATATGTTTGAGTTTTTTTTATCCCTCGCAGCGTCCTCCATCGGTGTTTCCATAGCACTTAACCCCACCGAAGTAAAATAATATAACATGGCTATGAACTAAAAAGCTTCAACAAAGTTCGCCAACTCTTCATCAGATGGCGCGCAAAAACTGTTCTAAGATTCAACATCTCGCTTCTCTTTAAAAATAAAAAAAAAGATATGAATGAAACACAAGAGAGAATTAATTAAGCCTGCCTGGAATCAATAATTTTCGTACACAATTTTGAGATGTGCTATATCTAAGTTAACGCGGTAAATAAGAATATACCCTATGGGAAACGAACCTATCACAGGACACGTCACGTGTCCTGTCCCGGTTCCTTTTATATAAAAGGGACCGGTCACTTTAACATGGGGTTGTCCAAGGAGGGGGTCAATTGCCCCTTGTGACATGTCACAGGACCGACGCAAAAGAACCAGTCACAGGACTGAAGCAAAAGAACCTGTCACAGGACTGACGCAAAAGAACATGCAACAGAACTAACGCAAAAAAACGTGTCACAGAACTAACGTAAAAGAACAAGTTACAGAACTAACGCAAAAGAACAGGTTACAGAACTAACGCAAAAGAACGGGTCACATAACTAACGCAAAATAACACGTCACAGGACTAATGCAAAAAAACGTGTCACAGGTCTAACGCAAAGGAACAGGTTCTCTGGCTGGGGAGAGCTCAATTGTAAGTTAAATTGTTTAAAACATAATCACATATAATTACAGAAAATGTAGACCAACTGAATCTCTTTCGTACGTACATTATTTTTAGTGGTCACGGGGTAGGTCCTTTGGGACAGGTCTATTTGTACCGGTCAGAGCACAGATCACGAGGTTACTACTTTTAGACCGGTTCAATTGTCACCAATCCCGGGGTTGGTTCTTTCAGACCGGTCTTGTTTACACCGGTGACAGGGCACGTCACAGGATAGTTCCATTCGGACCGGTCCTATGTGCACCGGACTCGGGACAGGTCCTCTTTTTTAACTAACCTCTTTTTTCCCATAGGGTATGAATACCGAAAATTCGGCACTGAAAAATTTTCAATACCGAAATACAGATACAATATTGGAAACCCTATGTTTAGGGTTGCCAGTCGGCCTGGAATGGCCTGGATTGTCCAGTTATTTTTGACCTTGTCCAGTTACCAGCTAAAATATAATTTGTCCAGTTAAAAAAGAATTTCTTTAATTTTGAAAAATAATTATTTGATTAATTATATTTTTTATTACCCAGGTAAAAATCAAAATATATGGTTATATGCAGGTTTAATGTATGTTCGCACATGGTCATAAACAGGAATGCTTTTCCATGCATTGATACATAAATCTCCATAGATCTTCCGAAAGATATTCCAATTGATAAGACCTGGTCCATTTTTTTTCAAAAATGTGTTTAAAATAACGTACAAAATCTATATAAATTGATCTCATTTGTTTTTTCCATACCAATTAGCAATGCTTTTTGAAAAGAACTTTTAGTATTTTAAATAATCTATACTTACAAGAAAGGAATAGAATGCCCTTCGACCTAATAAAGGCTGAAATTTTAATGAGCATAAATTTTGAAGAAAGTTGCAAAAATGTTCAAACATTTTTGCTTACAACTAAAGCAAAAGAGTTAGTAAATTCTGTAAATAAAAATACAAAATATATGTGGCAAAAAAAATAGTTATACTTTTTTATGTGATTTAAATTAATCAACGGTCTTACGTCATATTACATAGGTATATGACGTAAGACCGAATTTTAATTGTTACGTTTCCTTATTTTTTTATGTTATTATTATTTTTTTGAATTTAAATAAAATTTTACTTTCTTGAACTATAAGTGCATTTTTAAATTATCCAGTTATTTTTTTAAAATTCAGGTGAATTTTTTCCTTTATCCAGTTATTTGACTTTTGGTATCTGGCAACCCTACCTATGTTGTATGCTGTTGTGTTCAATACCATGCCTTTTAATGTTTTTTCTGCAGCATGTTTTTAATACTGTTTAATCCTGGCTTCTATGAAAATATTATTTATTATTCTTTATTATTTTTTAAATAAAGATTCTAAATCAAATCCAATATATAACACAGCTCTACAAAATAGGACAATATTTATAGATCGCGCAACTTTGCAGTTGATTTAGGATAATTAGGGGGTGCTGATTTCGGATTTGCAACCAGTAAATTCAAATTGGTTCTAGATTTTGCACAATTCTCGATTTTACTTTTTTTAATTTTTCAACCGAGTATTTCAATTAAAAATTTATAATTTAGTAACTATAGCTCCAGAAAGACAACCCTTTACACAGTTTAAGCTTAATCTCATGCCCTATTTTTCAACCTTAAGTGTGTAGGAATAATATTGATTCAATATATCTTAATACGTTTTGTAAATATAGTCGCTCAATAAGCAAAATTTTAAAATTGTTTAAGGTTTTTTTTTAAACATGAGATTTCATTCACTATTGATACTGTTGCGAAATTATTATGAGTTTCAAAGTTTATATTTTTAATTATTTATTTGTTTAATATTAATTAATTTTTTAATATTAATTAATTAATTTTTAACCGCACAATTTTCTTGAGCTTAAGGTTTTGTTTTTTATATATAAAAGTTTTTTATTTCAATATTTCGCTACTCCAATGTGTAGCATCTCCAGGAAATAACAAAAAAAGAAGATGCTACACATTGGAGTAGCGAAATATTGATATAAAAAACTTTTTATATATAAAAAACAAAACCTTAAGCTCAAGAAAATTGTGCGGTTAAAATTGAAAAGAAGGTTAAATAAACTACAAGAATTTAATTAATTTTTTTATAACACCGTTACTTTTTTGATACTTGCAAAACTGCCCAGGAAAATTTTCTGTTCCAAAGAATCGGTTGTAGAATAGCTACTTTTCATTCACAACCCCTTTTACTGTCGATTCTAACACCGATTCTTTTTGTTTGAAATTGTCCCAAAAGCAACCCCTTCTATAGCTCCAAAGTATATCCGGTTGCTCTAGAATCAGTTCTGGAACTAGTTCTGGAACTGATTCTACGTCACCCAAACCTTCCATATAGGATCCCAGGAACTGGTTCCGGAACCAGTTCCATGGAATCGGTTGCAGTGGAATCAGTTGTAGAATGGGTGTGGTTGGCTACCGATTGTAAAAAATTTACCTGGGTACTTTTCATTTACAACCCCTTCTACTGTCGATTTTAACACCGATTATTTTTGTTTGAAATTGTCCCAAAAGCAACCACTTCTATAGCTCCAAAGTGGAACCGGTTGCCCTATAATCAGTTCGGGAACTAGTTCAGGAGCTGATTCTATGTCAGTCACATCTTCCATATAGGAACCTAGGAACTGGTTCCGGAACCAGTTCCATGGATTCGGTTGCAGTGGAACAAGTTGTGGAATAGGTGTGGTTGGCTACCGATTGTAAAAAATTTTCCTGGGTATTGCTTATCAGTTAGCATTTGTGGTACAGCTTAAAAAAACATAGTTTTAATTGAATTAAAGAAAAACTTTGTAAATTTTTACCGAATTTTAACAAATGAAAGCTCATTGACTTGAAGAATGCCCTATAAACATTTTCACTGGAATTCAAGTTGAAATCAAGTTCAATTCCAGCCCTGTTTTCCAGTTTCAAGGCTTGAATTCAACTTTTATTACATTTTATTTCAATAGCATACTCCAGCAAAAGGGAAACAAAAATTCAAGTTTGAAATATTTTTGTTAAAAAAACAAGTGCTAGAGTTTGAAATATACTTTACTTCAAGCAAAATTTAAAGCACTTGAATTTTTAAAACCTATGTGCTTATTGGGTGTTTATTGTCTTAAAAGCAGGTTTTAAAAAAGCCCTCGTAAAAGTTGAAAAATTTTAAAAACTGAAAATTTTAATTACTAATAAAAAATCTCAACAGTTATTTATATTTATATTAATAATACAAAGAAGGTATACATACAGTGGTGGAAAATATAATAGAAACGACTCAAGTTTTTTCTAATTTGTAAACATTTGTAACTTAGTAAATAACGTTTAAAAATTCAAAATCGGTTTAAAAATTACTAAGTTACAAATGTTTAAATGCGCCATTCACAAAAATACTCTTTCCCCTTATCTCGAAAATTTTATGTTATATTCAGTGTTGCCGTTTTGGTTATTTTTAACCAAAATTGGTTATTTTTTTCCCAATGTGGAGATGTGAACTTTTTTTCATTTTGGTAACTTTTTTGGCAATCAAGTATACTTATAAATTTTTTTTATGTGTTTTTAGGTTTATGTACTGCTTATGCTTGTACGAAGCTTCCCGTACAAATTGAATATCTTTGTAGGAACATTTCGTCACCTAAAATGCAAAAGGGCGTAACAACACTTTTTATATTTTTACACTAGAACCAAAAAGACCAAAGACGTTGTAGAATTAAAGATAGTCTATATTTTCTTCTCTTGTTTAAAACACGACTATAGACTTATTTCGACATATAAGTTTAAAATTTTGTAGGGAAATGTAATTTAGTCTAGTGCATCATAATCAATCAGAAAATCGGCTTAAATTTTTTTGTTGTTACGCCCTTTTGCATTTTAGGTGACGATTTGTAACTTTTTTGCGCATAATTCGAAACGTATTTTTGAATTTAAAGAATTTTAAGATTATTGCAGTGTAGAGTCATATAAAATATTAGGTATTTCTGGTACCCGGTGTAATGTAATATAATCAATCGTATAACTGAGCAGTGGCCTGTTTTGCATTTATATTTTATATCGTTCGACTTGGAAGTAAACGGTAAAATGCTTGTGAATTCGGTTAACTAGTAGGCGATACTAGCTTTAAGGTTTATTTTTTATTTCTCTCATATATTCTTAATATAATAAATAAAGAAAGTCAATCGGAAGAAATGCGTCTTCCATATGTTAATGGTCAATTGAAATTAAATTTTAAATCAGTTTTGAGCAATTTCTCCAAAAGTAATTACGTTAATAGTTTAATTTCATTAAAAACGGTTAATTTACTTGATGAAATTAATTGATGTAATTAATTAAATGTAGAAAAAATTTCATTTTCCGTAAAGCTGAACTATGTTTAAATGAAAGTAACTTGTCCAACTTAAAAAATATGAAATTAAAAAAAAACACAATCTTTTTATATAGAACTTTTAAAAGAAATCTCAAAATACTTTGAATTTTCAAGAAAAGATTTAAAACATCGTGCCATAATAAGACCAAATTAAATTTTAAATAATTTAGAAATAATAAATTAAACAGTGACATGGATATAGTTGAATTTTGGGATGAAGAATCCAAATACAAAAAGGGAATGGATGAAAACTGTTTTGAATAACTAATTTATTTTGATCACAATCCACTGACATTGCCACATAGTTTAGTTGCTGCCGAAAGAAATTTTTCACAACTTATTTTAATAAAAACTAAGTTTCGAAATAACCTTGATTTTATTAATAGTATAATGCAATTAAAAAAATTGTGCAAAAACCAAAATCATTCCCACTATGTGTGGTCTACCAAAGAGATGTTTTAACCTTATAGAATAATATTTTTATACTTCAAATAACACAGTGATGAATTCTCCCTGAAACTAATTTGTTGATCTCTATTTGGAATGAAATTAAATTAAAATTTTTTAGTTATTAACGGTGGGTCTCATACTGAAGGTTTTAGAGTATGAGATCCCCGAAGTAAATATTTAATATGTAAAAGAATCTGAAATACAAATTTTGTTAATAATTAAATTTAAATAATAACCCCTCAATTCATAAAAGCATTGTAAAGTTATAGGAGGTTTACAAAAAGAAATTTTCATACAAAATTTGTTCAATAAACCTCCTATAATTTTACAAAGCATTTATGAATTTAGGGGTAAATGTTTTAATATATTTAAATAAAAACTAAGAAACTTTAAATTTTGGTTACTTTTTTCTCATTTGGTAACTTTTTTTTAAACATTTTGGTTACAAAAAATTTTTTTTTGTGGCAACAAGGTTATATTACAATTTCTCTACCAGTTTTGTAATACACAAAGCTAGACCTTCAAGGTCTAACTTTTAGTTTTTTATAATAAGTTTTCTTATTTTATTTGCTGTTTTATAGCATATAATGAGACTATAAACAGTGTTGCCAATTTAGCATATTTAATGCTAGATTTAGCATTTTTTTAATTCATTTAGCATGAAAAAAATGTATCTAGCCTTTTTTCAATAAAATTTAGCATATTTTTAGCATTTTGTATAGTTTTATTTTCTGTTTTTTTAGAATATTCTACATTAATTTGAATTTTTTGCTATAAAACTATTATTGATGTTGTTTCCGATATAAAAACGCAAAAACAGTACACTCACAATAACTTTACCGTAAAAGTTCAACAGTTGTTTAAAAAGTAAATCAGTAAAGTTGTTTCAATTGAATAAGTAGATGAATTGCAAAGAAATATATATTTTAACTTTTTCCAACAGTCATTCAATAAACAAAATACACAAAATACGGACTTTCGGTAGAAGTTAAAATATTCAATCAAAATTTTCTGTTAAAAACAATCAGTTGTTATAATACGATTAATTTTAAAATAAACGAGAAATCTATTATTTTCACCGACTTTGCCAGTTAATAAATTAACAATTAAAAATAAACCACAAAATACAATTGTTTTGAACGGAAAGTGGGTAGTCCTTTTTTTAACTTCTTTTCAATTGTTTTAATGTACATATTCGGTTGATTTTAAGGAAAAAATAAGTTGAGATCTAAACTAATACAATTAGATAAAAACTGATACAATTACATCGGGCCATTTTTCGGATGAAAGAGTATATTTATACAGATATAATTTAATCGCATTTTATGCGACTATATGTAACTGTTTTTACTCGGGAAATGAAGCAAATGATAACAAATTCGTGCTTTGCACCAAATCTTGCGATTTTTATTGTTAAAAAACGACTATAGTAGGATATTTTTGTCACAAAAAAAGATGACAACACATTTATTTTATGTGTGTTTTTTTCCTAGAATTTAAAAACAAAGCAAAGGCAGCTGACGGTGATCTTTTTTATGAAAATAATGTAAAACTGTCAAAAATATGAGGCAGTTATCTTAATGCGCAGGTACAAAAAGTGCACTTAAAGAAGACAATTGCGTACATAATTTTTTAAAATAGAAACGAAACAAAAATTTTGTGCAGTTATAGCAAATGTGCACTTAAGAAAAAGGCAGTTAAGTCAAAACTACTGTATATTTTGTATTTTTATTTACAGAATATTTGAAAAGAATGTTTGAAAATTTTTGCGACTTTCTTAAAAATTTTAATTATTAAAATTTCAGCCTTTATTAGGTCGAAGGGCATTCTATTCCTTTCTTGTAAGTATAGATTATTTAAAATACTAAAAGTTCTTTCCAAAAAGCATTGCTAATTGGTATGGAAAAAACAAATGAGATCAATTTATATAGATTTTGTACGTTATTTTTAACACATTTTTGAAAAAAAATGGACCAGGTCTTATCAATTGGAATATCTTTCGGAAAATCTATGGAGATTTATGTATCAATGCATGGAAAAGCATTCCTTTTTATGACCATGTGCGAACATACATTAAACCTGCATATAACCATATATTTTTACCTGGGTAATAAAAAATATAATTAATAAAATAATTATTTTTCAAAATTAAAATTGTATTTTAGCCGGTAACTGGACAAGGTCCAAAATAACTGGACAATCTAGGCCATTCCAGGCCGTCTGGCAACCCTAGATGTGACACATGTCGCTATGTTCTATACAGTACTTTTGACTTAGCTGCACAACCAACTTTTGCAAGAATTTTTGTGCAGGTAAGCCAAAAACGCAGCTAAGTCAAATTGTTTACCTGCCTTAATGTGCAGGTATACCAATACAGACTGAAAAAAAACAAAACAAATGAAGCTAATGATGACAACTTTGTGCTTTGCACCAGATCTTGCGATTTTTATGGTTAAAAACGACTAAAGTAGGATATTTTTGGCACAAAAAAAAGTGACAACACATTTACTTTATGTGTGTTTCTTTTTCCTAGAATTGAAAAGCAAAGGCAGCTGACGGTGATCTTTTTTATGAAAATAATGCAAAACTGCCAAAAATATGAGGCAGTTATCTTAAATGCGCAGGTACAAAAAGTGCACTTAAAGAAGACAATTGCGTACATAATTTTGTAAAATAGAAACGGAATCAAAATTTTGTGCAGTTATAGCAAATGTGCACTTAAGAAAAAGGCAGTTAAATCAAAACTACTGTAGTTCGACATTTTCAGATCTTTATTATTTATGTTAAGCCTTATTGATACTGAACCCAAAACTAGAAGTATTTGGCTTTTTTAAGTTTTCGATATACAATTTGTATTGGATTTGACAATCGAAAACAAAATAAATTTTAAAACTACTAGTTTTGGGTTCAGTATGAATGAGGTATTAGATGAATGTTAATCGTTTTTCATTTGTATTAATTTTAGCAATTACATGCAAATTTAAATTTTTCATTTGACTAAATGAATAAAAATAAATCATTTATCATTTACCTTTTTACTAAATGAATTCAGATAAATTTGGTTTCAATCAATTATGTGGTGCCCCAACAAGAGCGCCGTATTTAAATTTGCCGCCATTTTGTTAATACGAGTTGTACGGTGATTTTTTTTGACAGTTGTCACGTACAGACCACGCGATTTAAGAATATGGAGAAGTATTCAAACTAAGAACGCCAAACAGCATGTAAAACAATGGTGTTATTGCACACCAAGTTTCCAGACCGTGTCATTTCTCGATTTGGCGATCAACAGTGGCCACCAAGATCATGCGGTCTAATACTGATGGACTTTTTTCTTTGGGGCTAGGTTTATTAGGCAAAAACTCGTCGAAAATTTTGAAAAATATCGTCGAAATCGTCATAGCGTTTTGAAAAATCGTCAAAACATCATTTAAAATCGTCAAAATAAAATCTGTTTGTGTTATAAGAACCTGAAAACTTAATAAATAATGTAAACATTATCCTTTTTTTATCATTTCGCGCTTGTTCGATTAAACATATTTAATATAACATTTATAAACATCGAAATTTGCCATATTCTGAAATATGTAGTTTTAATTTTCTTTCAAAAACAAAAAAATAAATAAATGAAAAAATAAACTTTTTTTTTATTGTTTAAAAAAAAAATGGTTTCAACAATTTCAAAAAAAAAATATATATATATTAGAGCAATTCACCTTATATGGACATAAAAAAAGTGCTCCCTCAAAATAAACATTGGTTCGTTTTATGATGATTCCCAAAATATTTCAGGTCTAGCAATGAGATGTCTCGAGCTGAACCATTTTTAAAAAAGGTAATTTGTTAGTTTTTCTATTAAATTTGCATCTTAGCTGAAGGAAACATACTCAATATGGGTATCATATGAAAGGTTTTTTATAAGCGCCTCTAGCCGTATATATAACATGTTCAAGCATATCCTGACATGTCCTATTTTCAAGGATATTCTATAATCCTTGAAAATAGGATTATAGAATAAACTTCTAAAAAATTGCAAAATAATGGCCGAATGCAAAAAAAAAGCTTTATGGCACAAAAAATTAATAAAAAAAACTTAATCAGCGATTAACGTTCTGTAAACGACTATAATGATGCAAAAATTTTACTTGCTGCAAAAATTAGTTTTTTGTTGCAAAACAAAAAAAAACACGTAAAAAACAAAATTTTGCAAAATGTAAAATTTTTGCATCATTATATTCGTTTACAGATTGTACTGAAACTAAAATTTTATAAATTGAAAAATAAAAACTGTTTTTCTTAATAAAGAAACTTTTTTTTTCTACAAAAAAACTTCTCTTGTTTTGTACAAAAACTTTTTTTTATTTTTTATTTTTTTGTTTACAGTTGAAAATAATTTTAACTTCCCGTGAAAAAACGATTAGATTCAATGAAGTTAGGTTTGATCCAATTGTATCTATTCATATTAGAGAGTGAATAAAAACGTATAAACTAAATATGAGTTTATCTGCGATTCCGATTTTCAAAATTTTCTTATTCGAAAATATCTTTCTCTTATATCATTTTATATGCCGTATACAAATACATACACTTGATCAAATTATATCTCATTCAAGATAAATTTTTACCATATATTGCTTCGAACAACACTTTATAAAACTAAATGTGACCCAAGATCAAAAATATTTTAGATAAAATTATTTACTATCTCGAATCGAACAAAATGTATTTTGGTTTAAATACAAATTATATACTTTTGCGTCTATTCACAAATGATTTATAAAGATAAAATAGGTTTATTAAACAAATTTTGTAGGGAAAATTTGTTTATTAAATCTATTTTAACTTTATTAAGCATTTACTTATTTAAGCATTACGGTGGAGTATTAATATAGATAACACTTTCACTATCGACTTTTTATTTGAGGATGTATCGTTTGTTTGACTTCGGATTGTTAAGAGTCGTCAAATTAGAAAAAAAATATGTAAAATGTTTGCTCTTCTCCCCATCCTACCCGCCAGAAATGACGTTCGAAAATCTATTTTTTTTAACTTCTCATCCCCGTTATACCCCTTAAACATTGGAATAGCCAAAAATCCTTTGGTTGGTTTTCTTCTTGTCATAAAACGAAGCTTTACGCCAAATTTCAATTATCTGTCTTCATTTATGAGAAAACATCAAAACTCCTTTTCTTGGAGATTATGATACATATATTCAAAAAATTAGACTTCATTAACAAATATCGCGACTATATTGCCATGTTGAAATGCTTATACATTTTTAAACTTATTTACAAAAAATATACATAAGGTTTTTTTTGCATTATCAAATTTTATATATTCTTTTAAAGATGTGTACACTGTAGTGTACAAGGGTAGTGAAGACCCGAGTAAAAAAAGTTAGATGTTATAAAATACAAACGTATCTTTTTTTGGTATAGCCTAAACTACAATTTGATCCGAAAAGTGGTGGATCGTACTGTATTAATTTAGATACACCTTGGATCAAATATGATGAAATACGATCCGAAAAATTGGTTTATCTTACTATATATAATTAGATTTAGTACAATAAAGTTAGATTTTATTTGATACCATTAGACAAAAATACTTCATTCAAAGTTCGCTCATATTGCATTAAATCGTCCATTCTATTGAAATTAGTTTTTGATTGTCATTACGTCACATCCAATTTTATATGATTAGATAAACCCTTTTTAGGATCGTATTTCATCATATTAGATCTACGGTGCATATGAATATAGCATGATCCACCATTTTTCGGATCAAATTTTGTTTTGGCCAACATCAGAAAAAGATATGATTGCATGTTGTACCTCATTAATTATACACTACACCACTATGTGGTCAGTAGATTTGGCGTAGCTAATATGGGGTTTTTTATATTTTGGAATTTTGATTGTGGGTAGCGATGAAAATATGCGATTTGATGCCAAAATTGATTTAGCAAATTTTCAGGTTGATCGGATGGTTCCAACCCGTGCCACAATGAGGTCAATGGTCAAAATTTAAAAAAACCACCAAAATACTCTATTTTTTTTGCATTTTATAATTTTTTTTATTAAGAAATACCAAAAATAAAACTTCTTTAAATTAGAATATCATTTATAACTTGTAAATTAGTTAATAGTAGTATTAATGCTTAAGTATATAATGGCACCAGAAGCAAAAACAAATATATGTATGCATTATAGTTTTTATTTAAGCTCTCAGTTGTACAAATGTATGGTGTTTCTGCTATTATAGTAAGAAAAAAATATTTATAGAATTCAAAATATGCTTACAATATATATCGTTACCTGAAATGGAAGAAGGTGTAAGTTTTTGACTGAGTATGGTAAACGACATTAAACTACGTGACCTCACAATTTTTTTGCTTTCTGATATCAAAAATAAAGATTTTATAAGCGAAATTCTAAACAACCAACTTTTTGCTCTTCTTCTTAATTTGGTTTTACTGTAGAAAATTTAAATTTTTTTTATTGATTATGAATATTTATGAAAAATATTAATATGTATGAGTTTTTTCTATCCCTCATACATATCGCCGTGTCCTCCTTCGGTGTTCCCATAGCACTTAACCCCACCGAAGTAAAATAATATAACAGGGCTATGAACTAAAAAGCTTCAACAAAGTTCGCCAACTCACCGTCAGATGGCGCGCAACAACTGTTCTAAAATTCAACATCTCGCGCAATTACAGTGTTGCCAGATTTGAAGCCCTTCATCTTTCACTACCTTTCATTTCTTCTCTATCCCCTTTCCAAAGGAAGCAACACGTTAATTAATAGGAAGAATTTCCTGAGTGTTGCTTCTCTTTATAAAAAAAAAAAAAAAAAAAAACATAATTAAGCTTCCTTTCTCCGCAAAATTATAGCCTTCTACAATAAAAAGTTTTGATTTCATTACTTAATTTCGTAAAATGTCGGAAAGTTTTTTTTTGCTTTTCTTGTAAAATAATGAATATGTTTGTTACGCCCTTTTACATTTCAGGTAACGATATGTATTTCTACCAACAACTATTATTGAAAAAACGGTAATTTTTTTTTTTCGTCGCTGTTTTTTAAACTTCCTAAATATTCCTAGCTTTGAGCTGTCGTCAACTGCATTTTTGTCTAAAAGTACAGTTTTTTCCGATCTGCTACTGAGCGCATAGCAATGCTGTTGATATGAATATGTAAAATTTTGTCATTGCGAATTTAAATATTGTTGAGAAAAGTGAAGTTTATTGTAAAATAAAATATTGTGTAACTTTACGTAATTCCATGGCTCAGAAGAAAAATTTATCGTTGGAACGGCTTCGATCTGCTGACACAAATGTGTACTTGATTGGTAAATGTGTACCTAAAATAGTTGGTGTGAAATTACCATCAAAGCAGCAAGTGCTTCAGTGTTTTTTTATAATGCGCGTTGTGAAAAGAAAACAGTTAAAGAAAGTGCAAGATTAGTGTTAAATGAAATATTGCCTTTTTGGGAAAAAGCTAGAATCCCAACGCCAGATCAAAGAACATGTGCTGCAAAAGTCATTAAACTTTATGAAGAGTGGAGAACAGTCCAAAAAGTATGTAAATCTCCGTTCCCAAGTCATCGCAAAAAAGAAAATTACTTTAAGGAAAATTTAAACAATTTATTTGACATTGCCCACGTTGACGCTCTGAAGCTTATAAGTATACAGGAAGATAGAGACTTCTTAATAAAGCAGCGAGAAAATGGGCGTGTTGGTAGCATGACTTGTGTCGATCAAAATGTCACAAATAAAGAAAAAAGAAAGGCATAAAGATTGGAAGATGAAAAACGTCGAAAAGAAAATTATGAAAAAAGAAAAGGCACTTCAGGTAATTATTATGTAGTATTTGGAAGCAAAGCGTCAATTTTTTATTTGCTGTTCACTTAATTTCATGTGTGGACTTGACTATGGAACATGTTGAATTTGAGAGTGATGAATCGGGAGATGATGTGCAGGCGATGGATGTAGAACAGACTGACAACATTCCAAGTTGCTCCAGTAAGCCAATTCGAAAACGTGGAAAAAAGAATTTTATTGACGACAGAATGCTGGCTTGTATGGATGCTGGTAATATGTCATCTCCATTAGCTATACACTTTAACAGTGCAACTGCCAAAGCGTTGGGTCACAATATTGAGGATCTTGTCCTGAATTGCACAAGTTTGCGTGAACAACGTAAAAAATATCGTCGGCGTCATGGCAAAGAAATTGTTGAAAATTTCAAGGTAAGTTTTTTTATTTTGACCAAGTTATAAATTTTTCTTTGAGCTTAAGATTTTTTTAGATACCTGAAACATTTGTTTTGCATTGGGACGGAAAGCTACTTCCCGCAATTGCTGGAAAAAATAAAGTTGATCGCTTGGCTATTGTGCTCACGTCGGAGAACGTTGAAAAATTAATAGCTATCCCCATCATTGAAGATGGAACTGGTGCTGTAGTCGCTCAATCAGTATACGACTATTTGTTAAAAATGAATATGTTGAATTCATTAGAAATATGTTTCGATACAAGTGCTGCAAATACTGGCTCTCATAGTGGTGCTGGAACTTTATTGGAACGCAAACTGGAACGCAGCTTATTGTGGTTACCATGTCGCCACCATATTGCAGAAATTCTCTTAAGAGCTGTATTTGAAATCAATTTCGGAAAATCAAGTGGTCCAGAGGTGGCGATTTTTGAACGTTTTGCACGGGAATGGAGCACACTAAATTCAAAGGGATACAGAACTTGTATGCAGGATGAACAAGTTTTGAGTGTCATATCTGTCGAGGA
The DNA here is from genome assembly GCA_949987735.1 of Leucophora obtusa. Taxonomy (NCBI): domain Eukaryota; kingdom Metazoa; phylum Arthropoda; class Insecta; order Diptera; family Anthomyiidae; genus Leucophora; species Leucophora obtusa. Next base: position 236,443,720 of record OX465295.1, on the reverse strand, counting down.
ACGCGAAACAAGGAAACACTTTTGTCTTGAATATTTAGCGAAAGTCCACATTCGGCATGATTATAGAGAACTCTTACAACTTGCATTTATTTTTCTTGGTGGGAGCATTCCCAATTTCACATTTGGTGCACCTGGAGTGACATCTCATGCAAGATTCATGTCCAAGGCCATCTATTGTCTCAAAATGTATATTTTTAACGAGCACTTTAAAATGTCTGCGAGTCAGTTGAATGGAATTCGTAATACGTGCATTTTCTTAGTAAGTCTCTACATCCCATACTGGTTTAGAACCGCAAATGCAGTAGAAGCGCCAAATAGAGATATGCAACTAATAAAGAGGATTATTGGGTATTTTGATAAAAAAAATATCTACAGTGCTTTTGGAAAAAAATCGGAACCACCTGTGGTATTTATCAGAGGAAGCAGTTGCACTTGCCTTTTTTGATCCACATGTAGACTCAAAAATAAAGGAAAAGATGGTTTTGGCGTTGCAAATAGATTCCGATGAAGACAATCATATCGGTGATGATGGTGATATTTTCCCTTCTAAAAAAGTGTGTGCTAGCGTTGATGAATTACAATTATTCACATCCAAGGATTTAAGCTCTTTTGTAACTCCTAAAACAAAAAAATTTTTTCTCGTCTGGAAATTTCTACGGATTTCTTACGCTTTGATCCGTCAAACTGGCCTAAGAGCGAAGCATTTTGTAAAGGGGGACAAATCGTAAAATGCATTACTGTTGTGAATGATGCCGCCGAAAGAAAAGTCAAACTAATAACTGACTATAACAGATGCTTAACACACAACGAAGATGATAAACAGTACTTGTTACACATTGTAGAGGGCTACCGTAAGGACTTCCCAGCCTATACAAAATCTTCAATGATTTAAAATAAAAATAATAAGCCTATTAAATAAAAATTAAAGAAAAAACATTATATTTACAGTATTTCTTATTACAAAAATTTATAAAATGCAAAAAAAAAAGTATTTGGGTGGTTTTTCAAAAGTTTGACCTTTGACCTCATTGTGGCACGGGTTGGTATCCTCCGATCAGCATGAAAATTTGCTACATCAATTTTGGCATCAAATCGCATATTTTTATCGCTACCCACATTCAAGTTTCAAAAAAAAGTTCTTAACGCCAGGTCTAGTGGTCAGGGTATTATAAGTTTGTGCTGATGTTTGTAACACCAAAAAATATTGGTCCTAGACCCATTTTTTTTTATTTCGATTTAACGATGTCCGTCTGTCCGTCCGTCTGTCTGTCTGTCCATGCATTCTTTTGCGCACTCTACATGTCGCAAATATTAAGATATTTTGATGAAACTTGGTACACCGACTTATGTCGGCCCAAGGACGACGCCTATTGATTTTGGTAAACATCGGTCCATGTTTAGACCTAGTGACCAAAATTATATTATTAATACGCTGCAGGTCGCAAATATTAAGATATTTTGATAAAATATGGTGCACCGACTTATGTCGGCCCAAGGACGAAGCCTATTGATTTTGGTGAACATCGGTCCATGTTTAGACCTAGTGCCCATATAAGTGTCCTACCAAAATTATATTGTTTATACGCTGCAGGTCGCAAATATTAAGATATTTTGATGACATTTGGTACACCGACTTATGTCGGCCCAATGACGAAGCCTACTGATTTTGGTGAACATCGGTCCATGTTTAGACCTAGTGCCCATATAAGGGTCCTACCAAAATTATATTGTTTATAAGCTGCAGATCGCAAATATTAAGATATTTTGATGAAATTTGGTACCCCCATCTATGACAGCCTAAGGACGAAGCCTATTGATTTTGGTTAACTCCGGTCCTTGTTTAGACCTAGTGCCCATATAAGGGTCCCCCCAAAATTGGCTTGGTTACAAACTGCAGGTCGCAAATATTAAGATATTTTGATGAAATTTGGTATACCGACCTATAATAGCCCAAGGACGAAGCCTATTGATTTTGGTTAACACCGGTCTATGTTTAGACCTAGTGCCCATATAAGGGTCCCCCAAAATTATATTTTTTATACGCTGCTGGTCGCAAATATTAAGATATTTTGATGAAATTTGGTACACCGACCTATATCAGCCCAAGGACGAAGCCTATTGATTTTGGTTTACAGCGGTCCATGTTTAGACCTAGTGCCCATATAAGGGTCCCCCCAAAATTATATTGTTTATACGCTGCAGGTCGCAAATATTAAGATATTTTGATGAAATTTGGTACACAGACCTATGTTGGCCCAAGGACGAAGCCTATTGATTTTGGTGAACATCGGTCCATTTTTAGACCTAGTGCCCATATAAGGGTCCCCCCAAAATTGGCTTGGTTACAAACTGCAGATCGCAAATATTAAGATATTTTAATGAATTTTGGTGCGCTGACTCACATTATAGAAAATTTTGACGCAAGCCCCATTTTAATCCATTCGAATTTCGGATCCAAACATTAGTTGGCTTTTACCCAGACTGGTAGGGTATTGTATAGTCGGCATGCCCGACTTTAACCTTTTTACTCGTTTTTTTAATAGGGGCGTTAAACTTTTTCATATTTAAGTGAATGTGATTTCCGATTTTAAAAATTAGCAGACAATTTTTTATATAAAAAGAAAACAAACCTGAGATTTGTGTGATTTCGAAGCTGTTTCTATTTTAGTAAACGTTGTTTCTGCGTGATTTTAATTTTTTTTCTGTGTATTTACTATTAACTGATAATGGGTTATATAACACACACAGAGAGAAGTTCGCTGGACCAGTTTTAATGAAATTTTTTAGTAAAACAATAAAGTTTTCTTCACAAGGTAAATGAAAAATTTTCTTAAACTAGAAGATAAAAAAGCTTCATATAATTTATGAATCTAGTTTTAATGAAACTTTTTCATTAAGTGTTTGAAACTTTTAATAAATAAAATGAATATTTTCACAACATTTTATGAAAAATTCCATTAAGTCCATAAAAAGTTTTAGTGGACGAGACCCAGTGAAAGTTCATTGGTTTGTTTTGTGCAAAAATTTATTAATATCATTCAGATAATTCGCTCAGTTAATTAATTGGTTGTTTTCCTACACTATACATATTTATATAAAAAAACAAAATTTAATGCAATTGAATAAGACCAAAACTCCGATAAAATTGGATGAAATTATATTAATTCAAATATATTTTTTATTCGTTTATATGGGTGATATCAAAAAATGTGATAAAAACCGTGTAACCACCTAATTTCTAATCCATGAATTACATTTGAGTTACATATTTCGATATATATCAGCGCATTGTCACTTGTTTTACGAAATTTATAACAATCTGACCAATTTTTGATTAATACATAAAATTTGTGACCAATTTTATAGGCCAAATGTAAACTCCGTAACAAGTAACTCATAAGGTTTTTTAACTTTAATAGCTTATATTTTAATAACCAATAAAGCTAAACACTAACTGTAAGAATTTTTATGAAGAGGAAAAGTGCCGTTTTTATTTTTTTTTTTCGTATATCTAGCTATCACGACTTCAACTCTGTAACGATTTTTCGTCATAATTTTTGATAAAAATGCATATACCAGAATTTTGGAGTTATCTATTATTTATATTGCGAAAAGTATAATGTTATTTTTACTCAAATGATCGCTGGACTGTAAGTAATCATCCAGTATAACAGACTTGAAGCTTTTCTGCAGCATGTAACATTCTCGAGATGAAAAAGGATGTCTTTAATAAGATTTGAAAAAATGTTGTAAACTCCGTTCCTAATTTTTACACCAAACTATTTAACAAGTAAGAAAAACAATGTCATATTTGGATTCATCTTGTAGGCATCATGCGATTTTGTTTCGGAAAAAAAATTCTGACAAAGCGTTTCTGAAAGAAAACGAAAAAAGCAACCAAATGTAAACTCCGTACCTGTAAACTCCGTAACCACAATTGTTTGCATCAGGTTTCATTCAAATAAATGCTTAAAATATTTTAAAATAACCATAAACAGAGGTGATTCAACTAATATTTATGCGTCAAAAGACGATTCAACTAATAATTTTGCATCAAATCAAAAAAAGTTATCAGTTTTTTACCCTAAGCTGCTGGAGCGAAAAACGATTGATTTTGCATTTCATTGGTTTTGAATCGATATTTCGAGTCGTTACTGACATTAGTTTGACAAATTAAATTTGTTTCATACAATTTAAGAATTTTTTGATCCCGAAATGTTAAGTTTTTAATATATTATTTTGTAACTGCGCAACCGCTGTTTGGATTTTAAAAAATTTTATATTTTTGAAAAGCATTTGAAAGGACCAAAAATACAAAATTAAGGAAAATATAAAAATTTTTTTTCGCGGAATGAATTGTATTTTTATTCGCGAAACCGCCAATTTGATAAACACAAATTATATATCATTGGAAAGCAAGTTGAAAACCCAAATACGAAAAACTAATAAATTGAAGAAAATTCGTACCCAATTTTTTTTGTTATATCTTTTGCTTGCAGAAATGTAAACTCCGTTACAACAAATAAAATTAAAATTGTTCAAAAAAAAGTTATTGCGACAACTTGTAGAAGAGATTTTTTGCAATTAGGTTTATAATGACTAAACTTACTGATTCCATTAAGAAAAAATCGAAATATTAACACTTTTTACTTCTCACAAATTTGGCCCAAAAATTTATCACATTTTTTGATTTCAATTTGATTAATCCATTTTCCGGATGAAATTTTATATAATTTAGTATGATGCCAAATAAAAAAAGATATGCTACCGAATAAATTTTTTTCACGGGTTTGTATAAAAATATCATTTGTAAATTTTTGTTTTCTTTTTTTATAAAGATTTCGATGAATATAAAAAAAATAATTTAGAAATTTACTTAAAACTTAAGTTTTTCGTTTGTAAAATCCGGTGCCTGATTTTACAGGCATTCTTCCCAACGTGGCCACGTTAAAAACTGAGATTCGTTACAGTATTGCGACAGAAGATTTATACAAAAATTACTGGATTTTTTGTTATTTTGCATATAAGTTTTAAAATAGGTATCTCAAAGCAAATTGACATTTTTGCAATAAATAAAGGCACATTCCCAGCAAAAAAATAACATCGATTTGGTAAGCAGTAACTACACTTGTATGCTTCCAAAATAGCGCTTAAACTTCATGCGTTCAAGAAATCAATTAAAGAAGGCAGAAAATCAAATCTATTTTGCTTAATTTGCTTTGCCTTCTTAACTGCATACTTTTGAAGCAGTAATGAATGCAGAGATTTCTTTTGTTGTTTATACGATTTGTTACGAACAGTACATTGGTTCTGACTTACGATCTGTTAAGAGCATACATTTTTTTAATCTGCCTTCTGAACTGCTTCTTTTATAAAGCCCGGTATTTTGTTCGTACTTTTGCGAAAAAAGCTGTCAAACTCCATATAAAAAAAAATGATTTTGCACTTGCGTGGACTTGTTGCGAAATTGCGGTGGAATTTTTTTCGCATCAATTTAATAGACAGGACCATTTGAAAATGTAGCGAAAAAGTGACATTTGGGTCGATTATGATTGTATCTTTTTATAGACCATAAAAAATTTGTGCATTTTAATATTTTTATTATAGTTTTTGAGCTCCAAACATAGAACGAAAATTTTTCGCTCTTTTGAACAAAATACTGGGCTTAACAAAATACTGGACAGTTTTACCAGAATGAACTTTGTCGGGAGCTCCTCAAAAAAAAAAAAAAATAGTACGTGACCCCTTTAGAATCAGATAGAAAAATTTCTTTTTCAATTCCAGAAGGGGTCCTTTATTTTTATTAGCGCATTACTGAAGCAAATATTTTACTGCATCTTTGGAGAAGTGAGTGAAGTGCTTTAAATTTTATTAAATACACATTATTTTAGTGCATCTAGAAGCTGAAGGAAAGGCGCATTTCATTGCTTATGAAGGCCTGATTTTATTGCTTCTTAATTGCCATGGAAGAAGCGCTTTTCAACTGCTGAAATGACACATACCAAGTGGGACATCACGTATAAAAAACATGTCTTCTGGAATTAGTTTCGGAAGCGCACGGTTATTAAATAATGCCTTCTAAAACTGCTTCTAGGTCAGCAGTATTTTTTGCTGGGTTTACACGCGATAGAAAACTGTTAGAGATACAGCAAAAAGCAACCTTAAATAGCTTAACTCATTAACAGTAAAGCCATTTAGAGGTTTTCTCTCACGTGTAAATGTGCCTTTATAATTTTAATTAGACTTTCAATATCAACACTTTTAATTCAAATTCTGAAATACTTTTCAAAAATCGTACATGAGAAGAAAAATCTTCTAATTCTGCAGCAGTTTTTGTTAAGTTTTTTGCAAGGTTGGCAACCGATACCGTTATAATACCGTTATCCGTTTCAAAACCCTTTCAAATTGACAACCGATACCAATACCGAAATTCTTGATTTCAAAAAATACCGGTATTCAAAAACCTTTTCCCTTAATACCGGTATCGTACCGGTATGAAATCTGTTTAAAAAAAAAATTTTTTTTCACGTTTTTAGCAAAAATACTAATTTTTTTAATATAAAATTTCCAAAATTGTTAAACAATTAAACTTTTTTATTCATTGTTAATAGAAAATCGTGTTACAAATTCAAAGTGCGGTTATCAGCCTTTAATTTGCATTGGCAACATTGTTTTTAATTTATTTAACTTCATAAATATTCTCTAACTTGTGACAAATTTATATACCCATGAAAAAATGTTTATTCAATTTAATTCGTAAAATGGATTAATTTAATTTGATAACCCGAGTAAAAACAGTTACATATAGTCGTATAAAATGTGATTAACTTATATCGGTATAAATATACAGTTTCATCCGAAAAATGGCACGATGTTATTGTATCAGTTGTGTATCAGTTTTCATCTAATTGTATCAGTTAGGATCTCAACTAATAAAATTATACATTAATCAGATGAAATTATATCCGATTTTTGACCTGATACTATTTTACCGGTTTATATCTAATGGAATCTGTTTAGATCGTAGTTGGTACAATTTTATATAAATAAAATATATTTGTAGCCGACATTTGCCTTATATAATTGTATCAAAGTTTTAAAGCAGATATAATTGCATCAGGTCAAAATGAAGATATAACTATATAAGTTTGTGTAAAAATGTATCTTTTTGGATCTAAACTAATACCTTGCGACATAAACCGATAAAATTGTATCGGGTCAAAAATCAGATAAAATTTCATCTGATTACTATATAATCTAATCAGTTAAGATCTAAACTGATACAATTAGATAAAAAATGATAACCAACTGACACAATTATATCGGGCCATTTTTCGGATGAAATGGTATATGGATCACATTACGTTATATATTACCATATAAAGCTCCATATTAGTTTTTTTTAATAGGGAAAATAAAGTTTTAATATATCAATTAATATATTTTTGAGTATAATTTGATACAATTGTATCGGGATTTTGGTCTTATCTTATTGATATTTTTTATGCATTTATATATAAGTTATTTCATGATCATATGCATTCATATGCTACACCGTATAAGCAATATCTGAATATATAAAAAACGAGTAAACCATGATTAAACTTTATCTAATTGAATAAATTTGATTAATTTTGAATCAAATTATTTTTTCACGGGTATGTATATATATTATGTCATATGGTTCCATTAGGAACAAAGGGCCACAAATTTACAAATTTGTAAATAAAATTTAATATATAAACTGGTTTCTTAAACCTTTAATTGAATTTACAGTTTCTTTTAGAGAATCCTTTTATTAATTTTATAAACTTATTTTTTCTTATTTTATTATATGATCTCAATACAAATATAAAATATTTGTAGTGAATCAACTTGTGTTCCTAATAGATTTAAAAAAATGTTTGTGTTTAAAAAATAAAACACTTAGAAATTTTTAATAACTTATTGTGTTTTGTTCATATTAGCTGTGTTTTTGCGGCAAACTATCAACGTTGGCTTATGTCATTCCCATACAAATTTGACATTAGTAACGTTTAGAGGTTAACACTAAACGTTGGCTGATGTCAAAATTATATGGGAATGACGTAAGCCAACGTTGATAGTTTTCCGCACAAACACTGCTATTATAAAAACATTTCCATAAACTATAGTTATGCTTTATAAAAATTTAATAAAATTGAGTTTTTTATAATTAAGAACGTTTTTTTATATTTTTGTTAATTGTTTTGAATAATACCGGTATATACCGGTATTAATGTTTCGGTGTCGGTTATACCGATATGATTAAAATACCGTTACCGATACCAATACCGAAACAAATAAAAAATCTACACCAATACCCATAGCAATACCGTTATTCGTTTCGGTTGCCAACCTTGGTTTTTTGCGATTCTGCTAATTTTAAAAATTTGAATTTGAAATTGAAGCAATATCGTACTATTGCACATTTCCTGCTGTATTTTGAATTAAAAATCGTCATTTTGACGGAACATTAAATCGTCATTTGGCTATTTTTGATAGTAAAAATCGTCAAACCTGGCAACACTGGCTATGTGAAGGAAAAGATGTATGTAAATTTAACCCAAATTTCATTAACGAATTAATGAAAGTTAATGAAAGAATTAAGCCTTTTAAACCTTTGGTAGGAAGTCAGTCATCGTATGAACATAAAAGAAAATAAATTCACACTTACCAAGCCATAACAACTACACAAAAAAAGAACAAGGGATCAAGAAATGTACAAAAGGTGATAAAAAGAAACAACTGTTAATCCCACGCATTTCAGTATTGCTACACATTAGAAATCATGTGGCGTTTTAACAACTAAAAAGATAATGGATGTCTATTATGAAATGAAATTATTCATCCCTTAACGAACAATATAGTATTTAAGTAATTAAGTATAATCAAAAAAAGTCAGTAAAATCAACAAAAAAGCTTGGAGACTCAGAAGTTTTTAGTCAGCAGGGTGGTTGAAGGAAAATTAATAATGCCAGTAAGATCTGACATCAGCAATTTAGCAGCGAGCATTGTGCTAACTCTTAGACTGATCCAAAACCAGTAGTAAAATCCACATCAAATTGATTTAACTCATTGTTTAGTAAAATTATATTTTGACGTTTAGCTATTGGGTGTGGTCTTATTTTGACAAAATTATGTTAATTCAATAAAATGTATTTTCATAAATATAATTTAAAAAATATAAAATATAATATTTTTATTATTAAGTGTGTTTGGGTACCCAAAAATTTGTACAAATTCGTACAAATTTGTACAAGTTTTTACTGGAAGGTGTTTGCTTACACAATTACTCAGTAAGGAGAGAGGAAAAATAGAAAGTAAAGTGACAGTTCAACACCAGAGAACTTACAAGTTTTTACTGGATGAATTTTTGATAGTAAGAATTTGTAAGAAAAAAACATATGATTGAAAACATATGATTGAAAAAACAAAACATTTGTCTAAATAATTTTTAAATAATTTTTTGTAAAAATCAAAAATATTTAAACATAAGCTTATTTACGATGGAAGAAGTAAGTAAGTGATCAATTTATTAGGTTTTATTTATTAATCCAATAATTTGAATAGGTTTATTTCGCAATCAGCTATTTGAATAACTGTTGCCAATTTAGCTATTTTCTCGGCAAATCTATCGATATTTCAACTTGTTTAGCGGGATAAAATATAATTTAGATATTAGCGGGAAAACTAACGATTTTTTTTAAGTCAGTCTTGACATTTTCTTAGCATTTTTTACATTTATTTCCTTGACAGAATTTTTGAATCATTATTCAGCGATTTATTGCTAAATTTTTATGGAAAACTTAAAAGTTCGAAAAATTTGGCGATGTGTCGATAATTTTTTTAAGAAGTTTGAAAAATATAGCTATTTTTTGAAATTTTTCAATAGAACCTGAAAAGTTCGTAAAATTTAGCGATTTATCGCTAACTTTTTTAAATTTTTTTTATAATTTAGCTATTTTCTATTGATTTTTTAGTTTGATTTAGCGATATTTTTAGGAAAGAAGTTGGCAGCAGTGTTTTACTAATTCTTACAATTTTTCTGTTTGCGTACATTTTAAGATATTTTTCTTTTAGAGAGTAAATTTTGCCTTACTCTCTGTAAGTTTGTTACTGAGTAATTTTTACTGGCCTTTACTGAAAAAGTAACCAAACACACCTATTATCGTACTAACAATTGCCTTTTATTCATTGGTCCTCGACAGATTGTCACATTGTCGCGATGAGGGCGCTCAGTAGGTGCAAGGACCCTAAGAGCGCTGCCGGCAGTTTTTTATTTTTTATTCTATTTATTCATTCAATATAGTCGAAATGATTCATGCATTGAATTTTGACTTCATCGGATATCATTAACCCACTTTAGCCTGGAATCCAAGATGACCCACAAATTTGATAAAAATGCAAAAACGTGTTTTTTTTTTAATTTTAAAGATTTTGTAAAATGCCTAATTTGGAGATCTAGATTGCTATTTGTACCACATAATAGTTGATATTAAAGAAAAAAAAAATAAATTGGAAAAATGATAATTCGAGTTTGTGTTTAGAGCGACTGCTTTTCAGGACATTTTAAAAAAATTGCTCATTTTGTCATTATTTCATATACGGGAAGTGTTATTATTGATAATTGTAATTCATTCTTTATTTAAATAAAAATCCTTCAACTATTTTATATATATTGGTAAATATGTATAAACTAATAAAAATACCTGGACTTCTGAATAGGACACATTTTATATTTTTCCAAAAAACTGTACATGTATTGGGTTTTTAAAACAATTATAATTTTTAAGCGTTAATATTACACTAATATTTTGTGCTATATCCATTATTATCAATAACCGCTTGGCATCTTCTTTGCATACTCTCAACTAATCTCTGGCATCTTTCTTTTGGTATAGAATACCAGGCTTCTTGAATACCAGCCCAAAATTCGGTGGAATTTTTGTTTTATTTTTCTTCTCCTGCAAATCGTCTAATAGCGTCATACTTAACTGATCGTCAACAATATGTGCACGCAAACAATAAAAATTCTAGGGCACTACCGGTGCTTAAAGGCGTTCCACAAGGTTCGATTCTTGGTCCTCTACTGTTTACAATTTATGTAAATGATCTTCCCAATCAACTTTCTTTTTGTAAATCACATATGTATGCTGATGATGTGCAATTATATATATGCAGTCAAAAGGATGAAGTTAATAATTGCATAGATAAAATAAATGCTGATCTCTCGAAAATTTATATATGGGCAACAGCAAATGGTTTATGTCTTAATCCCGCTAAGTCCAAATGCCTTATAATAACCAAAAAATCAATTAAGCCACCTAATGTCTTAGATATAACTCTTAACAATCAAAGAATTGAAATAGTGACGAAAACTAAAAATCTTGGTATAATTTTTAATAAAACTCTAACATGGACTGATCATGTAAATGCTGCTGCCGGTAAAACTTATTCTATGTTACGGTCTTTGTGGAGTACCCAACATTTAACACCAGTCCATATACGAGCACTACTTGCGAAAACTTACCTTATTCCAACACTATTATACGGATGCGAAGTATTTGCGTGCTGCGATTCTGTAAGCTTAAACAAATTAACCTCAACATATAATGCTATATTGAGATATGTTTATAATTTGAGACGATTTTCCCATATTACACCCTATGAGAAAAAACTATATGGAGTAAGACTCTGTGATCTTTTGAAAATAAAGGCACTTACGCTTATGCATAAGATCGTGAATACACGTGAACCTAAATATCTTTATAATCGATTATCCTTTTCACAATCGGAAAGAAATAATAATATAGTTCCCGTTTTGTATGAGTTTCTGGTCTCTGAATGGCAATTTTATACAGAATCTATTCGTCTTTGGAACTCGCTACCGCCAAACATACAATTTTTAAGCAACGCAGGGCAGTTTAAGAAATCAATTTACGAATTTTACAGTTAACATATAAATTTTGTTTAATTAAGTGTAAACATTTATAAACTTTGCTCTGTTTAACTTTGATCAATTTAAATTGTAATAATTTCTAATTTTTAATGTTTAATCTTAATTCTAATGATGTACTTTTTTATTTTTTTTACTTTTTTCTAAAAATTTCAATTTTGTACTTTCTATTTATTTATATATATGTTCTTTTTTTTATTGTACATATATTCTAATAATTACATATAATAATCCTGTACTTTAACTATAAGACTTTTTGTCTTGTTGTACAGGACATCAAATAAATAAATTAAATTCAATTCAATTCAATATATTTTCACTTGAATGGGCAGATATTCTACTAATTCTTATTAGGTTAATAAAACATATTACTTATAATGGAAAAGTTGTATGGCCTAAGTGAGCTTGAATCCAGCTGGAGTTTTACTATACTTCGTCCCGCGGCCGAAGTATACAAGAATAAGCCAGCCCGATTACAGTTCCCAAATTAACCCGACTCACCTGCCTACTATTCTCGTGAGTCACTAATCGTATTTACCATATTCCCTCGTTTCCACGAAATAACCCGACTCACCTGCTTACTATTCTCGTGAGTTACTTAGAAATATTTACTAATCGTATTTACATCTCCTCGTGTTCCCGAGGTAACCCGAACCCAGTTGGAGTTTTACTATACTTCGTCCTTCGGCGAAGTATACACGAATAAGCCAACAAGGTCGGAGTTACCGAAATAACCCGACTCACCTGCTTACTATTCTCGTGAGTTACTTCGAACTATTTACTAATCGTATTTACCACACTCCCTCGTTTCCCCGAATTAACCCGACTCACCTGCTTACTATTCTCGTGAGTTACTTAGAACTATTTACTAATCGTAGTTACCATATTCCCTCGTTTCCCCGAAATAACCCGACGCACCTGCTTACTATTCTCGTGAGTTACTTAGAACTACTTACTAATCGTATTTACCATATTCCCTCCTTTCCCCGAATTAACCCGACTCACCTGCTTACTATTCTCGTGAGTTACTTAGAACTATTTACTAATCGTATTTACCATATTCCCTCGTTTCCCCGAATTAACCCGACTCACCTGCTTACTATTCTCGTGATTTACTAAGAACTATTTACTAATCGTAGTTACCATCGTAGTTATCGTATTTACATCTCCTCGTGTTCCCGAGGTAACCCGAACCCAGTTGGAGTTTTACTATACTTCGTCCTTCGCCGAAGTATACACGAATAAGCCAACAAGGTCGGAGTTACCGAAATAACCCGACTCACCTGCTTACTATTCTCGTGAGTTACTTAGAACTATTTACTAATCGTAGTTACCATATTCCCTCGTTTCCCCGAATTAATCCGACTCGCCTGCTTACTATTCTCGTGAGTTACTTGGAACTAGTTACTAAACGTATTTACCATATTCCCTCGTTTCCCCGAAATAATCCGACTCACTTGCCGACTACTCCGCACTAACAGGAGATTGTCTGTAGTATGATAATAATCGTGCTGACACTCAAAAGGAAGCAGACCTTTAACGAACCTAGCCCCGCTGAGTTCTTCCCCGGCTGGAAACAAAAACTGCATCACATGTATAGTGCCATATATAATTATATATGGTGTTATTTAGGCAATATATTAGCATATATGATGCCATTTAAACCATATATTATTATATATATAGTTTTGTTTTTATTCATTAACAAATTGATTATTTAGTAATTAAAGAAATATTTTACAGTTATATTAAATAAATGTATATGTATAAAAGATAATTAAGTTTTAAGTAAATGTGCACTCGACAGTTCGCCTTCACGTCGTAACTTCAACTAACTCTCTTCACTTTGCTGTTGTTGTTGTTGTAGCAACGCCTCCTACAATAAAATATGTATATAATATAATCAATCTTCTTCTTCAACTTGTTCTGCTGACTCAGCTAGATCCATACCCAATAACCGGGCCGCCTCAACCGGGTGGGTCCATAGTGACGTGGGATCTAGGTGAGTCGGGTTTGCCGTGCAGCCAAAGAGGTGGTTTACGTAGTGGGGACCTCTCTGGCATGCGGGATATGTGTTCGGGATGGTGGGCTCGATCCGAGACCAATAACAATTAAGGGGTGAACACCATCCCGAACGCAATTGCGCGAGGAGAACTCTTGTAGATCGTGGGAGAGTCCTCTCCTCGTTCTCCGCAATAGGTGGGGGACGACCTCCAAGAACGATATTCATCCGGTAAGAATTGATGGCGTCATTTACCGTGTCCCGATGAATATCGTTTATACCTGCCCTATAGGATGATTCGTCCAGCGGATCTCTCATATAACGCTGGACCGTGCCCTCAAAGATACGAAGGTCCTTTCTGACATGCCTCGGGGGGATCCACCTCCGTTAGATGGTGATTCTGGTGGTTCCTACGATGACATCCCAGCAGGAACTGCTTCGAGAGCATTTAGCAGTGTTCCTTTACTGTTAGGACCTTCGTTTCCTCGTGAAGATGTTGAACAGAGAACATTTGTAGGCATCCTGTAATTCTCCTGAGGGCAGAGTTTTGGCAGGTTTGGAGCTTTCTCCACTGGGTATCACTGACTCTAGGCGACCATACTGGCGCAGCATAATTAACCACTGACCGACCAATTGTTTTGTAGGTTGCCAACAAGGTTTCTTTGTCCGTACCCCAAGAGCTGCCGGCTAGCGACTTGAGGACGTTGTTCCTACTCAGCATCTTGTTGCAAATTTCAGTGGTGTGCGCTGAGGACATGAACAGGCTGTCGAATGTAACCCCAAGAATTTTGGGGTGGTTGAGTGTCGGAATTCGCACGCCATCGACTACTACATTCGTGACCCGTCGCCAGTATCGTACAGTCGTCGGCATATGAAATCAATTCCACCCCTTCTGGTGGTGCCGGGAGTTTCGAAACGTAGAAATTAAACAATATCGGGGAGAGAACTCTACCCTGAGGAACTCCTTGTTTAATCCTAAGAGATTTGGATCTTTTGTTACGAAACTCCACAAACTACTGGCGACCACACATATAATTCGCTATCCACCTCTTCTTACCATTTGGGAAACTGGATTCGGCGATGTCTCTGAAGAGGGTCGCGTGGCTGACCATATCAAATGCCTTGGATAGGTCAAGCGCCACTAGAACCGTCCTTTCGCAAGGGCGGTTCTGATTTAGACCGCCGGTTATCTGTGTGGCAATGACGGTTAAAGCTGTTGTTGTACTGTGCTGCTTCCGGAATTCATGCTGGTGCTGGGCAAGCTGAAAATGCTGTGTGAGACTTGGGAGGAGTAGAGCCTCAAGTATCTTAGCGACCGGTGATAGTAAGGAGATTGGTCTGTACGATGCTCCCTGGTTCGCATCCTTTCCTGGCTTCAAAAATGGCAACACCCTGCCCATCTTCCAGACCTCGGGCACAATTAGGGTGGATAGGGAAAGGTTAAAGACCTTTGTCAGGTACTCTACTCCTGGCATCTCCAGTTGCTTGATCATCAGCGTGGAAATTCCGTCGGGTCCTAGAGCTCTAGATGGTTTGGCTCTTTTGATGGCTTCGGCAACTTCTGTTGACGTAAAAGCTAATGGCTCGTCATCGACTCGGAGTTCGACACTCCTTTTCGCCTTGTCTCTCTCGGGGTGCTCTATAAACTGCCGGCTAAAATAGCTCGCGCACCTCTTCGGGTCCGATATCGTCCTATCGGCAAATGAGATCGATACCCTGTCGTCCCTTTTGGACGGGTTCGAGAGAGCTTTGACCGTTGACCATAGCTTGCTGGCTCCGGTGCTGAGGTTGCACGTTTTCAGATGATCTACCCATTTGTTCCGTTTATGCTCATTGACCAACTTGCTGATCTCACCGTTGAGTTCGCTGATCCTGGGGTCGCTGGGGTTGGTCGAACGAAGCTCGTCCCGCTCATCCGCGAGTTCTGCCGCTTCGGCTGGGAAATTTGGTCTGATGTTGGCGATCCGGAATGCAGCAAGCAGCCGCTGCGTTGACGATTTCACGGAACTTCCCTTCCGCGGAGCGCACATCGGTTGGGGTGGGTAGGTCACTGAATTTGCGGTTGGTGAACTCTCTGAACGCTAACCAATTAGCTTTCTTGTGGTTAATGTACGTGCGGCGTTCAGAGACGATGAAGTCACTTGGTCTATCGAGCGCGATAACTACAGGAAGGTGGTATGAGGCCAACGATATAATCGGCCGCCAGGAGGCGTAATTTATCAGACCTGCACTCGAAATTGTTATATCTGGCGAGCTAATGCAACTTCCTACAATTCTGGTGGGGGCGTCCTCATTCAGTGTGCAGAATGTGGAGTCATCGATCTGTTCCGCCAGGGCTATCCCTCTCTGGTCTTCCCCCAGATTGGAGTGCCAGAGCTCATGGTGCGCGTTAAAGTCGCCCATTACCATGCGGTTATCACCCACCAGAAGGAATCTGATGTCCGGGTGATATCCTGCGGGGCAGCTGGCCACTGGCGGAATATACACATTGTACAGTTCGATCTCGGCAGCTCCTGACCTTACTGCTATACCTTGATATTCCATGTATACGTCACGTACGTTTGGGTCAGGCGAGATCATTCTGTACTGCACGGTGTTGTCGATAATGAATGCGAGGCCCCCGCTTCCGCTCCGTGTGCGGTCCTTGCGCAGAATGTTGTAATTACTACAACTCTGGAGTCTACAGGTGGCATTGAGTTTGGTTTCCTGGACCGCAGCGACCATGACTTTGTGGAGCTGCATAAATCGGGTTATCTCCGTGATCTTACCTTGGAGGCCGTTGCAGTTAAACTGCATAAGTGTTATCACCTCAGGTCGGGGGACAGCCACATGCGGTGTTAGTTGTGGTGTCTGCTGTTGGTGTTGCAACTGTTGCTGTTGCTGTGGTTGTTGCTGTTGGGACGAGATCGGGGTCATCGCGACTGATGATGGCAAGGCCGACGATGTCGCCGACGTTGACAACTCCGATGACGATGAGCTGTTACGTTGGCCTATACATCATGGGGCCACATAATTACCGTCCCAGTCCCTATAGGTTCTTAACCCACTGCAGTTTCTACTGCTGTCCTTCCTGAGGTGAACCCACTGATTGCAGATGTTACACCTGACTGATGTTCCGCCAGAGTGTAACCGGTCCTGGCAAACCGAGCAGAACCATGGTCCTGGATTTTGTTCGATTCTGGCACGGACCAAAAGGATATGGAGCAAGTTCGCCAGATAAAGTTGCTCCAGGTTAGAAAAAAGAAGAGGGCATACATACGTATTGTGGGTTTGTTGAGTTGGCATTCCTTGGTCGGGGCTTGTTGGGCTCCGAGTCGTTCGGGTACGAAGAACCGAGTGCCGCGGGAACGTCACTTTGCTGTTGTTATGGCTGCTGCAAATTCGCTCCCACATCTCGGCTATCCTGCGGGTCATTGATTTCCTCGCTATAATCTTCAAGAACTTCATCAGGCCACGGCTTTATATATTCAGCACAGGTAGTAGTGCGTCTTGGCCCTTCACAATCTGCATATTTGACCACATCATACGTGTCACTAGGCTTGACTTTGATAATCTTGTAGGGTCCTAAATATTTCGGTCTTAGTTTCAGACCTCCTCCAAGCTGAGTCCTCTTAAAAGCAACGAAATCATTGGTTTTGTATTTTCGTGCGGCCTTTTTTCTTGCGATCATAACCTCTTCGGTTCTCGGACTGAATTTCTAAAATCTGTTGTTTAGCTACATCTCTTAATTTATTACGACTTTCATCATGATGAGCCATTAACTCTTGCTCAATCAATTCTTTAAGGCGAACATCATCCTTGGTTCTCATCTTCGAGCCGGTTAGCAATTGAAAGGGTGTTGCATTAATGCTCCTATGGTATGTTGAATTAATTACTTCTTGTACATTGTTCACGAATTTGTACCATTTGGTGGGATCTTCCATGCTTAATTTTGATAAAACTCCAATAATTACGCTGTTGAGTCTCTCAACTTGTCCATTAGCACGTGGTAAGCCTGTTGTAATTAAAATATGGTTGATCTTCTCGTCTTCACAATAGGTTTTGAAGTCTTCGCTGGTGAATGCCGATCCGTGATCAGAAATAATTTGAAACGGGTTACCAAATACGGCACTTTGCATCTGTAAGCGTGAGATAGCGTCTTTCGATGATGTTGTCCTAGTTGGGTACAGCCAGCAAAATTTTGTAAACGCATCTATTACTGCAAAAATATGATTGTACATCTTATTAGTTGACTCGAGTGGACCGAGATAGTCGATGTGATACGTGTGTAACGGTACGTCCTCTTTAGGTATTGGGTGAAGTTCTCCTTCCTGCTTACCTCGCTTCCTGTTGGATATTATACAGGGAATACAATTGGATATATGCCTTTGGATCTTTTCATCTAATTTCGGTATAAAATAATCCCTACAAATCAATCTGGTCTTTTTGGTTGAAAAATTACCTTTTTCATGGGCGTTTCGGATAAACTCGTACTGCATACCTTTGGGTATCACTAGTAATTCACAATCATTTATGATCTTGTACAAAACTTCAGTTTTTAAAAAATAATCTTTATACGGTCGTTTATCTTTCAGGATGTCCTTTATGGTGTTCAGATCCTCATCTTGTGACTGAAGTCTTTTGATCTTGTCTATCAAACTATTTTCGGTAATAATCATTACAGGATATCGACTTAGCGAATCCACATGACGCATTTGAGTTCCAGGACGGTGTTCAACGACATACTCGTACTCCTGTAACAACAATATCCATCTGGCAACTCTTGTTGATAAGTCTTTTTTCTCCAAAGTTTTCGTAAAAGCATTACAGTCCGTGACTAACTTAAACTTTAATCCGATGAGATACACGCGAAACTTTTTCAGGGCTTCTATAACGGCTAAAAGTTCCAGTTCATAGCTAGTTTATTTACGTTCGGGATCAGTTGTCCTTTTACTCATGTAATATACGGGATGCAAAAGACCATCATCCGGGTTTCTCTGTAACAATACGGCACCGTAACCATCCATGGACGCGTCTGTATGCACCTCGGTTTCATAATTCTGATTGTAGATCTTCAGGACTGGAGCATTACTTAATGATATCTTCAATGCATTAAATGAACTCACTTGCTCCTTTTCGAATTGAAATTTTGCGTTCTTTTTCTTTAAATCCGTGAGAGGTTTGGCAATTATTGAAAAATTCGAAATAAACTTCCTAAAGTAGCCGGCAAGTCCAAGGAAACTTTCCAATTGTTTCATGTTCTGTGATACTGGATAATTTATCATCGCCGTAGTTTTTTCAGTTGAGTCACGTTTCTTCGCCAGTACGATTGGACTACAGAATTCAGATTCTGATGGTTCTATTATTCCCTCACTTAACCACTGTTCAATTTGATCATCAACGATAGCTCTCTCTTTCAAAGGTAGTCGTCGGGGATTACAAAATATAGGCGTTTCATCTTTAAGTATTATGCGCATTTCCACATTTGTCGTTTTTGATTTTTCGGGTTTATAACTATTTATCATTTTAATAACCGTTTCCTTAGCCTCTTCACTAGATGTTTCACCAATATCCAAAATATAATCATCTACAACGTTAATTTTCATCATCATGTGAACATCGTCATTTTTGTAAAATTTGGTAATACAAACACCTTCAGGAGTAATTCGTACTTCAGCTTGTTGACAAAGGGGCTTACCTAAAACTATGTTAATATCAAGGCAGTCATCTGGTACGACGTGAAATATCAATTTGAATTCATCATCAACGACAGTTACTAAAAATTCGGTGTTACCAATTGGCTTGATTTTGTTCTCCTTTCTGTTGCTACCAAAGCCACTTAAATAAAAATTGGATTCTGTTAAGCTGTAATTTTCCGATGAGCCCTTCAGTTTATTGAAAATTGATTTTTTCATCACGTTAAATTTGCTGCCCGTATCAAAAAGAGCATTCGTTTTTGTGTCGCCGATTTTAATTTCCTTTACCATGATATCATCGTAATCATTTAAAAAGCCAACATTTGACTCACCTTTTTTCTGAGGACAATCCTTTGAGATATGACCAAATTTATCACAATTAAAAAATTTGGTTCCTTTAGATTTATTTTCACAATCGGATGATTTATGTCCCTTTTTGCCGCAATTAAAACATTTAAAATCAAACTTTCTGTCCTTGGGTAAATCTTTGTCGTTTCTCTTAGGTTCAATTTTACGTTTATTAGATGATTTGTTCATTATTTCGTAACACCGTAGCTTTTCCTTGAATTCTCTAGAATTATTCGCACCATATAAAATCGTCTTATTCACCTCTAAATCATGTATGCCGTCAATGACGTATTGCATTAGTGAATTATAATCAATATTACCTCTGGCTGCTAATTCCTTCATGTTCAAATAATACTCATGAACATTCTCATCCTTCTTCATCTTACTTTCACATAACATTTTGTGTAAATGTATGCTACTGGTACTACTTGCAAATTCATCTAATAATGCACCTTTAAGTATATCGTAAGTTGTTATTCCTTTCTCACTTGAAATAAAAAGTTTCGCCACACCTTTCAAGGACTTTTTGGCAAAAACATATTTCTGGAATTCATCCCATCCCATTACCGCCGCTGTCTCTTTGAATTCCTCAATCCAAGCATGAATTGGAAAACTATTTGTTCCATCAAAATTACGTACAGAATCCTCTATATCCCTATAACTCATAGAAAATTTTGTTGTATTATAATCAATACCACGTTGTGAAGTTTGTTGCCTGTAGCCGTCGTTGTGTTCATCAATGTTACCATTACATCTTGAATTCTGTTGTTTGCAATATTCGAAGTGTTTTCCCCTGCATTAAATTGCCGGTTGTTGTTGTTCGCAACCCTACATCCATCGTTGTTTGCTATGCCTGTGTTTACTGGATCGCCGTTACTAACTTCATCATCATTAGAATCATTATCTTCGTCTCGAGCATAACAATTGTCCCTTACGTAGATTTGCAAATATGTGAAAAAACAAATTGTCGACGTTGTAGTTCAAATTCAACAAATTACACACGGACACTAAATCTGCTGCTGAAAGGTTCTCCTTATCATAGTCTTCTTTTTTGTTGTAGTTCCCGTCATCTTCAGCAAAAGCAAAACCGTCAAACTGCCGCAAACGCTGCCGATTACTGCGATCACCCTCAGACTCAAAAACAAATTTATGCAGCGCAACTACTACTGCACGTCCACTTGACGAAAGCTTACTGCGCACACATTCAAAATGACCCAAACTTGGCATTGTTATTGTTTTCAAATACGATACCTTAATTGTCTCTTAGTATTTTTTTCACAAATCCCACGACAAAAAATGTTCTCTGCTTTTGTATACTGACGCGCACACGACAAAAGTTAAATTTTGTTCTCCCATGTGAAAATCGAAATATATATGAGCATACATGATCATACATTGGCTCGTATGTGATCATGCATGAGCATAGATAGTCATATACGTACATGCATAGTTCAATGTATGAACATACATGATCTCATATATTTCCGTATACCTTTGGATCCGAAATTTGAGGGTATATGGAGGTATATGGCCATACATGATCATATACGAGCCAATGTATGATCATGTATGCTCATATATATTTCGATTTTCACATGGGCTATTATATTAATACGCGCATACGCACACCATGACAAGTTCTTTTTGCGTCTTATAAAATTCTGTTGTATCTATTCGCGCACACTACGACAAGTTATTCTGTACTTTTTTCAACCACGAAAACACCACGCCGTTGAAAGATTTTTCCAAGAAGTTATTTTCTTAAATATTAAATTTTCTTTTCAATAAATACGTAGAACACTTTTCACTATTCTGGTTTTATATTTAATCCTTTAATTCCCAGTGGAACATAGGGCCGATACTATTCTGGTTGAGTCCCCAAATTTATAGTTTTGTTTTTATTCATTAGCAAATTGTTTATTTATTAATTAAAGAAATATTTTCCAGTTATATTAAATAAATGTATATCGTTAGCTGAAATGCAAAACCACGTAACTAACATTTTTACTATTTTACAGGAGAAACAATTTTTTACAATTTTCAAGCAACAAGTATGTAGTTACGTGCTTTCGATTTTAGCTAATAATATGTCTAATTTTTATTATATGACAGTAAAAATTGGAGAAGACGTGGACCTCGTTGATATGCATCATAATCGATCAAAAAACCGATTTTGTATTTTTTGTTAGTTACGTGGTTTTGCATTTCAGCTAACGATATGTATATGTATAAAAGATAATTAAGTTTTAAGTAAATGTGCACTCGACCGTTCGCCTTCACGTCGTAACTTCAACTAACTCTCTTCAATTTGCTGTTGTTATGGCTGCTGCAAATTCGCTCCCACATATATGGTGCCATTTAAACAATATATGGTCATATATGGTACCTCATAATCAAAATTTGTAATACAGTTCCAGATATGATAATATATGATACTATATATAGTGCCACATATTTTTATATATGGTGTTATTTAAGCAATATATTACCATATATGGTGCCACTTAAACAATATATTATCATATATGGTGCCATTTCAACTATATATGCTCATATATCAGACCTCATGTAGTAGTAGTAGTATTCTTTATTTTCATAATTCAGCAATATATATATTACAAAAATCAATAATTGGTATTCAAACATTCGACCATGACTTGATATCGTCGGTCGGCAAATCTTAAATAAATTACGTCCCAGGTAGAAAAATACAAACGGCACAATGTTGGCCCGGTATTGGAGGCGGTAGTACATGTGCTGGCAATGCGTCGGATTTTTAACGTTCACTGTACTAGCTTGTTGTCGAAATGATAACACCAATTAACGCTTGGCCGTAGTAATTTCCCAACGTTGGCGCAGGCTTGGGATTTTATTTTTTTGGTATTATCTCAGTACATTTAATAACAAATTTAGTAGTTTGCTAGAACTTTACTGTCCTCTTAGTGTACATCACAGATTTTTAATGTATTCTTTCGAAACTTCACAAGAAAAGAATGGCGATGTCTCTCTTACATAAATAATTGTGTAATAGATGTAAAAATACGTAAGATTTAAAAAATTGTTAATTTTAATAAATTAAAAAAAGCTCGTTAATTTTCAGAAAACAGTACTGGCCAAGCACGTTTTAAGTAGTACCGGCATTTCGTCAAAAACAGTGCTCTCCCAGTACAACTTTTGATGTAACGTCGGCAATTTCTACCTGGGGTGCTGTGCAAAAATATTACAAATTTTTAGTAATTAAATTCATGTACAAGCATATTTCTATAATTTATACAATGTTTTATAAAATTAGCTAACGCCTTCCATTCTATTGTTTTACCATCAAGTGTTTTTAAAACTTCTTCTTCTTCAAGTAAAACTTTTCCGAAATAAAACATTCTAAATTACCGAAAAGCTGAACAACGGCCCAAAAAATGTACTAAATTCTCTTCCTCAAACATATTGCAAATTGAGCATAAAATCGATATATCATCCTGATTATTATGATATCTGGAGGCATTTAGCTTTATTAGATCTTAAAAATTCACATTATATCATGTACAACATTTTTAATACCAGATATGATAATATATGCTACTATATATAATGCAATATATATTGATATATGGTATCATTTAAACCATATATTATGATATATGGTGCCATTTCAACAATATATGGTACCTTATGAACAACATTTTTAATACAGTTCCAGATATGATAATATATGCTACCATATATAGTACCATATACTTTGATATATCGTATCATTTAAACAACCCGAGTAAAAATAGTTACATATAGTCATATACTTATGTGATTAAGTCAGGCACGTAGCTAGCGGGGGGGCTTGGGGGCTAGAGGCCCCCCGAAATGATTTGGCAAATTTTGAAACGTAACAACCCGAGTAAAAAAAATTATATATAATCATATGTGGCATATATTACAATATATAATTAGACATGTGGTTATGTATATCCATATATAATTATATATGAGGTTTTTTCCGAAAAATTTTCCTTATATTATGCCATATATAATTTCATCTAATTAGATATCGGCCTTCATAATATTAGATATCCCAGGTGAAAATGTTCATATATGGTCATATATGGCAACATATATGGGTTCGGATCCGAAATTTGAGGGTATATGGCCATATATGTAGATATATGAATGTTCATATAATTTTTTTTTTATTTTTTAATAAAAATATTGCTTTTTTTTTATTTAAATTAAATGTAAATATTACAATTCTTACTGATGAATTTGTACATTTGAATGAAATTGAGAAATTATGAAATTTTTAATGGACATAAACATTTTACTTGAAGTTTAGAAATCATTTTATGACCGTTTTTGATTATTTAATGATTGTTTATACACTAATAGAAAAAAGTGAGTAAAAATGTTAGTTAAAGCTACTAAAAATTAGTTCAAAATTAAAAACTGCTGAATTAGCAGAGTATTTTTGCTAAATATAAATAAGATAGGAACAGCAAAAATAAAAGTGTTTAATATATTTACAAAATTTGAGTTATAATTGAGCTAAATATCAGTGATTAAGAAATAAAATTAGACAAAAAACATCACATAAAATTTAAAATTTTCAAAGTTCCTTTTTCGTTTTTGGTTTTTAATAAATAAATTTAGCAGTTTTATTTTTGCTGTTTTTATCTTACTGCAACATTTTCAATTGTATTTCAAAATTTATCATTATATTTCAGAAGTTATCAATTGTTTTTCAGATTTATCAATTGTATTTCAGAAATAATCAATTGAATTTCAGTTTAATCAATTGTATTGTAGAAGTTATGAATTGTATTTCAGATTTACCAATTATATTTCAGAAATAATCAATTTATTTCCAGTTTTATAATTGCTTTTCAGAAATTATCAATTGATTTTCATATTTATTAATTGTATATCAGAAATTATGAATTGTATTTCAGAAACTGAAAATTGTATTTCAGAAATTTATTAATTGTATTTCAGAAATTCGCAATTGCATTTCAGAAATTATCAAATGTATTTTACAAATAATCAATTGTATTTCAAAAACTGGCAATTGTATTTTAGAAATTGCCAGTTGTATTTAAGAAATTATCAATGTATTGTATTTCAATATTTTTTGAATCCGCTCAAGTAATTACCCCCATGACAAAAAAGACTTAAAACATTACCCATATATGGAATAATATATGAGTTCATATATGAAGATATATGGAATTTATGAACCAATATATGGACCAATAAATGCAGTATATTATCATATATGGATTCATACATTTGAATGTATTTACCCATATATGCTTCCATACATAACATATATGTTCATATATGATCATACATTAAACCATATATGCTCATACCTGAAACCATATATGACAATATATGAACATATATGAACATTTTCACCTGGGATGGCATATATAATTATATATTACATAACATGGTTGATCTTATTGCATATATAGTTATATATAGAACTATATCTTAATATATATGGTGGCATTTTAGCAATATATAATTATATATGGTATCATTTAAACAATATATAATTATATATGGTGACAGTTAAACTAGATATTATCATATATGGTGCCATTTAAACAATATATGGTCATATATGGTACCTCATAAACCAAATCTTTAATTCAGTTCCAGATATGATAATATATGGTACTATATATAGTGCGATATATATTTATATATGGTGTTATTTAAGCTATATATTATCATATATGGTGCCATTCAAACCATATATTATCATATATGGTGCCATTCAAACCATATATTATCATATATGGTACCATTTAAACCATATATTATCATATATGGTGCAATTTCAACAATATATGCCCATATATGGTACCTCATGAACAATATTTTTAATACAGTTCCACATATGATAATATATGCTACCATATATAGTGCCATATATATTTATATATGGTGTTATTTAAGCAATATATTACCATATATGGTGCCATTTAAACCATATATTGTCATATATGGTGCCATTTCAACAATATATGCTCATATATGGTACCTGATGAACGACATTTTTAATACAGATGCAGATATGATAATATATGCTACCATATATAGTCCCATATATATTGATATATGGTGTCATTTAAACAATATTAATATATAGACATATATGGTATCATTTAAACAATATATTGTCATATATGGCACAATTTATACAATATATGGTCAAATTTGGTACCACATCAACATTTTGAATACAATTCCATATATGGTTTAATTTGAATAATGTAAAACTGTATGGCGCTATAAAAAATATTATCAGATATGTTACTTCATTAACAATATTTATAATACAGTGTCATATATTGTAATATATGTATATCATTCAATATATATTGATGTATGGTATTGGTACAATAATTCCAATATCAGTTGAGATACAATTTGTGGGTCCATATCAACAATTTGTTCACGTACATTTAACATATATATTTGTACATTTAAGTTATAATTTATAAACACTTTATAAAGTTAAATAGTTCCATAAACCTCGTCTAACTGTATAGAATGTTTATGAATATACGATTTAATATATAATAATTACAACTACAAATTGGTGCCATTATCTAAAATTTAATTTAATGTTAACTTATAATAAAATAAAAATGTATTTCCTAACGAGTAAAAAGGTTAAAGTCGGGCATGCCGACTATACAATACCCTACACCAGTCTGGTGTATTGTTTGGATCCGAAATTCGAATGGGTTAAAATGGGGCTTGCGTCAAAATTTTCTATAATGTGAGTCAGCGCACCAAATTTCATTAAAATATCTTAATATTTGCGACCTGCAGTTTGTAACCAAGCCAATTTTGGGGGGACCCTTATATGGGCACTAGTTCTAAACATGGACCGATGTTCACCAAAATCAATAGGCTTCGTCCTTGGGCCAACATAGGTCTATGTACCAAATTTCATCAAAATATCTTAATATTTGCGACCTGCAGCGTATAAACAATATAATTTTGGTGGGACCCTTATATGGGCACTAGGTCTAAACATAGACCGATGTTCACAAAAATCAATAGGCTGCGTTATTGGGCCAACATAGGTCTGTGTACCAAATTTCATCAAAATATCTTAATATTTGCGACCTGCAGCGTATAAAGAGTATAATTTTGGTAGGACCCTTATATGGGCACTAGGTCTAAACATGGACTCATGTTCACAAAACTCAACAGGCTGCGTTATTGGGCTAACATAGGTCTGTGTACCAAATTTCGTCAAAATATCTTAATATTTACGATCTGCAGCGTATAAACAATATAATTTTGGTAGGACCCTTATATAGGCACTAGGTCTAAACATGGACCGATGTTCACCAAAATCAAACTTGTTCGTCCTTGGGCCAACATAGGTCTGTGTACCAAATTTCATCAAAATATCTTAATATTTGCGACCTGTAGAGTGCGCACAAGATTGCATGGACAGACAGACAGACGGACGGACGGACAGACGGACATCGTTAAATCGAAATAAAAAAAAAATCTGAACCGATCGGTATACTATAAGGTGGGTCTACGACCAATATTTTTTGGTGTTACAAACATCAGCACAAACTTATAATACCCTGACCACATAGTGGTGTAGGGTATAAAAATAAAAATATAGTGTTAATTAATGTTAATATACAATAGGGTTAAGTTTAACATCCCAGACAGAAAATATAATCGGCACAATGCTGGCAAACCGTTGGCGATGGTCGGTTATGCGTTGGCAGAACGTTGCATTAACTATCTTGGCAAAAAAATAGATTTCAAAAAACATTTTTCAAAAAATTGAGAAAACTTTTTTAATATTTGCTTTTAAAAACATGAAATTTAACCCAGTCCACCAGATTGTCAGCCAAGACCTCTACACTCTAATCTAACGAGACTTGTTATAGATGTGTGATAGCTACAAATTAAATGAATGATAAAAGCATTTCGAGCTAACTTATAAGCATCGAAAAAAGGTATTCCAGAAATTATTAAATGTATTTTAGAAAATTTTAATTGTATATCACAAAATATTATTTGCACTTCAGAAACTACAATATTACGCAAATTTAATTATTTATTTATTTAGTTGTGTCCAGAAATAATGAAATCTATTTCAGAATTTCATAGCTAATAGAGAAAAATTTCTCAAATACATTTCATAATTTCGGAAATACGATTGATAATTTCTGAAATACAGTTTGATAATTTCTGAAATACAGTTGTGAATTTCGGAAATACAATTAATAATTTCTGAAACACAATTGATAAAACTGAACTTCAATTGACTAGTTCTGAAATACAATTCATAAATGTGAAAAATAATTGATGAGTTCTGAAACACAATTGATAAAACTGAAATTCAATTGATTATTTCTGAAATACAATTGATAAATCTTAAAACAATTAATACAATTGGAAATGGTGTAGAGCGTCAAAAAGATGTAAATAAAATTATTTTATTCAAAGATTTCAATTTAATAAGAAAATAAATATATAATTTTATAAAAAAATTTATAGAAAAAAAAATTTTAATTTTATAAAAAGAAATTCATTTTGTAAAAGAAATGCATGTTGAACTCGTTACCTTCTGAGTTTAAACCTTATTTTAACAAAATATTGTAATTTTTATACAATCAGTGCTCTGCCAGTCTATTATTTTTTGAACAGTTGGCAATATATGTCTGGGATCTTATTTAATCCCAAATAAATGGAGATCTTACGTAGTACCCAAATATAATGCGGCATCTAATTTTATCTGTCATTTTTATGGATACTTTTAGATGTCAATCCCCAAATATATTGCTGTTTCTAATTCGATCTGCCATTTTAATACCGAAAAAATTGCTGGATCTAATTCGATCTGCCATTTTTCTGATAAATTTAGATCCAAGTTTATCCCCAAATATATTGCTGGATCTAATTTGATCTGCCATTTTTCAGGTCAATTTATATCTAAGTTTATCCACAAATATACTGCAGGATCTAAATCGATGTGCCATTTTTCGGATCAAATTAGATCTAAGTTTATCCCCAAATATATAGCTAGGTCTAATTCGATCTGCCACTTTTTCGGATCAAATTAGATATACGTTTATCCACAAATATATTGCCGGATCTAATTTGATCTGCCAAAATTGAGATCAAATTAGATCTAAGTTTATCCCCAAATATATAGCTGCATCTAATTGGATCCGCCATTTTTCGGATCAAATTAGATCTAAAAATATCCGCAAATATATAGCTGGATCCGCCAATTTTCGGATCAAAATAGATCTAGGTTTATCCCCAAAGATATCACTGGACCTCCCAATTTTGAGATATAACTTGATCTTAGTTTATCCCCATATATACAATGGGATCTAATACGATATGATTGGATACACCCAATTTTGAGATCTAATTGGATCAGCTAGATATTACAGCAGATCTTAAACAATATCAAATTGGATATAATTAGATATTGCGCGAGATCAATTTTTTTTACTCGGGAAAATACGTCGAAAGCAACAACATTTTTTAAAAAATGTAATAAAAAATATTTTTTGTTGAAATCAAATACCTAATGGCCAAATTTCTTAAGTTCCCGAGTAAAAAAGTTTTTATATAATCATATATTATTTTATGTAATTGCATATAGTAACTTATAGTTACATATGGCCACATATGCTTTTAAATTCTGATATACTTTTATGTAGTCATATGTTAGATATTTTTTCCTCAAAGGTTTTAATATGGAGACATATGTGATTTTATATTATTACATACTGGCCTACATATAATTGCATGAGCTATATATAAGTACATAAAGTAACATATTACAGATATAATTACATATACGTTTATATATAATTTAGTATGACACTATACATAATAATATAAAACTATATGTGGAGCCATATAAGAAATATTTCATAATTTGTGTTAGATATGATTATATATTGACGAATAAGAACCCATAAATAACTTAATATGGTTCCATATCTACAATATTTCATGATTTCTTTAATATATAACAATATAACGTTCTTTATAAAATCATCTATAATTATATATCATCCACGATAAGCAATTATTTCCAAATGATTTTATATAAAAATATATAAGGTCCATATAAAACCGTATTATATTATATGTGGTTCTATGTTAACAATGATTTTCAACTAGTTTTAGATTTATCAATTACTAGAGATTGGCGCGTGACTATAAATGTTCGTGAGTCACGTTATTCACACTTGATCACACTACTATACTCAAGTGATTCGTGCGTGAGTCTGAGAATATATAATTCGTACTTGATTCGTGCGTGAGCATGAATAAGAATATATAACCCGTGCATGATTCGTGTGTGAGTTTATTTTTTGCATCATATATTTTTAGTAATTTTTACTATTTTGTAATATTTTACTATTTTTTTACTAGTTTTCATATATCTTGGTTGTATAACATCCCGAGTAAAAAAAATTGATCTCGCGCAATATCTAATCATATCCAATTTGATATTGTTTAAGATCTGCTGTAATATCTAGCTGATCCAATTAGATCTCAAAATTGGGTGTATCCAATCATATCGTATTAGATCCAATTGTATATATGGGGATAAACTAAGATCAAGTTATATCTCAAAGTTGGGAGGTCCAATGATATCTTTGGGGATAAACCTAGATCTAATTTGATCCGAAAAATGGCGGATCCAATTAGATCCAGCTATATATTTGTGGATAAACTTATATCTAATTTGATCTCAATTTTGGCAGATCGAATTAGATCCAGCAATATATTTGTGGATAAACTTAGATCTAATTTGATCCGAAAAAGTGGCAGATCGAATTAGATCTAGCAATATATTTGGGGATAAACTTAGATCTAATTTGATCCGAAAAATGGCACATCGAATTAGATCCAGTAATATATTTGTGGATAAACTTAGATATAAATTGATCTGAAAAATGGCAGATGAAATTAGATCCAGCAATATATTTGTGGATTAACTTAGATCTAAATTTATCCGAAAAATGGCAGATCCAATTAGATCCAGCAATATATTTGTGGATAAACCTGGATATAAATTGAATAGAAAATTGGCAGATCAAATTAGATCCAGCAATATATTTTGGGATTTAGTAAGACCTAATTTGATCCGAAAAATGGCAGATCGAATTAGATCCAGCTATATATTTGTGGATGAACTTAGATCTAATTTGATACGAAAAATGACAGATCGAATTAGATCCAGTAATATATTTAGGGATAAACTTGGATCTAACTTTATCAGAAAAATGCCTGATCGAATTAGATCCAGCAATATATTTGGAGATAAACTTTGATATAAATTGATCCGAACATTGGCAGATCAAATTAGATCCAGCAATATATTTTGGGATTTAGTAAGACCTAATTTGATCCGAAAAATGGCAGATCGAATTAGATCCAGCTATATATTTGTGGATGAACTTAGATCTAATTTGATACGATAAATGACAGATCGAATTAGATCCAGTAATATATTTAGGGATAAACTTGGATCTAACTTTATCAGAAAAATGCCTGATCGAATTAGATCCAGCAATATATTTGGAGATAAACTTGGATATATATTGATCCGAACATTGGCAGATCAAATTAGATCAATCAATATATTTGGGGATAAACTTGGATCTAAATTTATCAGAAAAATGGCAGATCGAATTAGATCCAGCAATATATATGGGGATAAACTTGGATCTAAATTTATGCGAAGAAGTAGATCTAGGTATATGTGACCTTCTCCGAGAAAAGGGACCTAGTATGTCAAAAAAGGGGTTTGGACTTAAGAGTGGATTCTGGTACGTAAAAGGGTGTAGAATAAGATGAAATGAGTTGAGGCACCTAACCATACCAAATCGCATCTCCCAACTGAAGGTGTGTTTAAAGTGATAATGCGTTATGAAACTTTAAATGCGTTCTTCTCAAAACTTAATTTTCACACACTAGGTCCCTTTTCTCGGAGAAGGTCACATATATATTTCAGGATTAAGTTGTATCTAACTTTATCTGGAAAACGGCAGATCGAATAAGATCGAGGATTATATTTGGGGATTACGTAAGATCTAAATTTATGAAAAAAAATAACAGATGAAATTAGATCCAGTAATATATTTCGGGATTGCGTAAGATCTTAACTTTTTCAATAAGTTGCAGATCGAATTGAATCCAGTGATATATTTAGTGATTTGGTAAAATCTTAATTTTTCCCATAAATTGCAGATCGAATTAGATCCAGCAATTTATTTAGGTATTAAAATGGCAGATAGAATTAGAAACAGCAATATATTTGGGGATTGACATCTAAAACTATCCATAAAAATGACAGATAAAATTAGATGCCGCATTATATTTGGTACTACGTAAGATCTCCATTTATTTGGGATTAAATAAGATCCCAGACATATATTGCCAACTGTTCAAAAAATAATACACTGGCAGAGCACTGATTTTATAAAAATTACAATATTTTGTTAAAATAAGGTTTAAACTCAGAAGGTCTCGAGTTCGATATGCATTTTTTTTACAAAATGAACTTCTTTTTATAAAATTAAAATTTTTTTTTCTATAAATTTTTTTATAAAATTATATATTTATTTTTTTATTAAATTGAAATCTTTGAATAAAATAATTTTATTTACATCTTTTTAACGTTCTACACCATTTCAATTGTATTAATTGTTTTTAAGATTTATTAATTGTATTTCAGAAATAATCAATTGAATTTCAGTTTTATCAATTGTATTTCAGAACTTATCAATTATTTTTCAGATTTATGAATTGTATTTCAGAACTAGTCAATTGAAGTTCAGTTTTATCAATTCTGTTTCAGAAATTATTAATTGTATTTCCGAAATTATCAAACTGTATTTCAGAAATTATCAATTGTATTTCAGAAATTATGAAATGTAATTTAGAAATTTTTCTCTATTAACTATGATAAACAATCAACAAGTTTTTAAATAGATTTGATTATTTCTGAAATACAATTAATAATTTCTGAAATACATTCCATAATTTCTGAAATACATTTAAAATTTGTGAAATGCAATTAATAGCTTCTGAAATACAGTTAATATTGTAGTTGAGTTACCATTTATGACCATATATTGCTTAAATGGCACCTTATATGACAATATACTCCCGGGTAAAAATCTTAATATGGTGTCATATATAATTATAGCTTATTTGATAAGTCCCCATATACAACCACATACAGCTTGATCCGAAAAATGGGTCATCTACATGTGTCTAATTATATAAAATTAGATATAATTTGATACAGTTTGATCCGAGATTTGTCCATATCCAGGACATCATATTATATCTAATTCGATATAAAAATATCTGATTTTATATAATTTTGTCTAATAGTAGGTATACTTTTTATGCATACCAGCTATTAAATTGACATAGAAATTTGTATAGTTTGAACAATTGCAAAGACCCAAATTTTATAATATAAAATAAAAATTTAGTTGAATGTTTTTGTCTTCTAAATCGTACGCATCATTTTTTAACGTGATTTTACATGCAAAAAAATCACGTGAAAATTATTTGGCTATGGAGTAATTAACTCTTAATTTGCAGACTACTAAATTTGATGTTGAACTATATATTAATTTCTACGGGATTATATAGAAAGTTATATAAAATTACAAGAATATATTTTTAGTATGATGACATATATAATCATATAGGTCACTACATATATTTTGATTAGTTTTATATGGCTTATGTAGTTATATATGGAGCCGGATTTGGGGATATGTAATAACATAATTTACCATTTAAAAAAATTCGTTGAAAAAATAATATCAGTTGTAGTTGTGTGTCTAATGTGACTCCATTTATTGTCAGATATAACACAATCATATTATATATGACAATATATAACTATTTTTACTCGGGCTGTTTAAATGGCACCATATATGGTATGTTGCCTATTAAAAAAAATAATATGGAGCTTTATATGGTAATATATACCATTTGATCCGAAAAATGGCCCGATAAAATTGTATCAGTTGTTTATCAGTTTTTAACTTATTGTATCAGTTTAGATCTGACCTGATTAAATTATGTGTTAATCAGATGAAATTGTATCTGATTTTTGACCTGATACAATTTTATTGGTTTATATCACATGGTATCAGTTTAGGTCCAAATAGATATATTTGTATACAAAATTATATAGTTATATCCCAATTTTGACCTGATATCAGTTTAAAACTTTAATACAATTGTATAAGGTAAATGTCGGATACAATTATATTTTATTTATATAAAATTGAACCAATTACGATCAAACCTGACACCATTACATATAAACCGATAAAATTGCATCAAGTCAAAAATCGGATACAATTTCATCTGATTAACACATAATTTAATCAGGTCTGATCTAAACTGATACAATTAGATAAAAATTTATAAACAATCGATAAAAATATATCGGGCCATTCTTCGGATGAAACTGTATATTTATACAGATATAACTTAATCACATATATGACTATATGTAACTATTTTTATTCAGGTTGTTTAAATGATACGATATATCAAACTATATGGTACTATATATGGTAGCATATATTAATTTATCTGGAACTGTATTAAAAATGTTGTTGAAATGGCACCATATATCATAATGTATGGTTTAAATGTCACCACATATGGTAATATATTGTTTAAATGATACCATATATCAATATATATTGCACCATATATAGTAGCATATATTATTATATCTGAAACTGTATTAAAAATGTTGTTCATGAGGTCCCATATATGAGCATATATTGTTGAAATGGCACCATACATGATAATATATGCTTTAAATGGCACCATATATAGTAATATATTATTTAAATAACACCACCCGAGTAAAAAAAATTGATCTCGCGCAATATCTAATTATATCCAATTTGATATTGTTTAAGATCTGCTGTAATATCTAGCTGATCCAATTAGATCTCAAAATTGGGTGTATCCAATCATATCGTATTAGATCCCATTGTATATATGGGGATAAACTAAGATCAAGTTATATTTCAAAATTGGGAGGTCCAGTGATATCTTTGGGGATAAACCTAGATCTATTTTGATCCGAAAATTGGCGGATCCAGCTATATATTTGCGGATATTTTTAGATCTAATTTGATCCGAAAAATGGCGGATCCAATTAGATCCAGCTATATATTTGGGGATAAACTTAGATCTAATTTGATCTCAATTTTGGCAGATCAAATTAGATCCCGCAATATATTTGTGGATAAACGTATATCTAATTTGATCCGAAAAAGTGGCAGATCGAATTAGATGTAGCTATATATTTGGGGATAAACTTAGATCTAATTTGATCCAAAAAATGGCACATCGAATTAGATCCAGCAATATATTTGTGGATAAACTTAGATCTAATTTGATCCGAAAAAGTGGCAGATCGAATTAGATCCAGCAATATATTTAGGGATAAATATAGATCTAATTTGATCTCAATTTTGGCAGATCTAATTAGATCTAGCAATATAGTTGTGGATAAACTTAGATCTAATTTGATCCGAAAAATGGAAGATCGAATTAGATCCAGCAATATATTTGGGGATTAAGTAAGATCTAAATTTATCCAAAAAATTACAGATAAAATTAGATCCAGTAATATACTTCGGGATTGCGTAAGATCTTAATTTTTCCGATAAATTGCAGATCGAATTAAATCCAGTGATATATTTGGGGATTTGGTAGGATCTTAATTTATCCCATAAATTGCAGATCGAATTAGAAACAGCAATATATTTGGAGATTGACATCTAGAACTATCCAGAAAAAGGACAGCTAAAATTAGATCCCGCATTATATTTGGGTACTACGTAAGATCTCCATTTATTTGGGATTAAATAAGATCCCAGACAGATATTGACAATAGTTCAAAAAATAATACAGTGGAAGATCACTGATTTTATAAAAATTAAAATATTTTGTTAAAATAAGGTTTAAAATCAGAAGATCTCGAGTTCGATACCTTTCACGGCTATGCATTTTTTTTATAAAAATGCGCATTCTCCTTGCTGGTCTTGTCGAAATTTTTTCAATAATTTTTATTCTTTGTAATTTACTTGTAAAAATTGTATCATCTTTCTGTGATTTGAAAATAATTTAAACAGAAAGTGATATTAATTTATGATCTTGAGTCAAACTAAAATAACATTCATTTACTTAAAAATAACAGATCAACTAAAAACATTTCCCCCATTCAAAAGAATTTCTTTTTATAAAATTATAATTTTATTTTCTGTAAATGTTCTTATAAAATTATATTTTTTTTATTAAATGGAATTTTTTTTAAAAAATAATTTTATTTACATATTTTTAACGCTCTACACCATTTCCAATTGTATCAATTGTTTTTAAAATTTATCAATTGTATTTCAGAAATAATCAATTGAATTTCCGTTTTATCAATTGTATTTCAGAACTTATGAATTATTTTTCAGATTTATGAATTGTATTTCAGAACTAGTCAATTGAATTTCAGTTTTATCAATTGTATTTCAGAAATTATTAATTGTATTTCCGAAATTCACAACTGTATTTCAGAAATTATCAAACTGTATTTCAGAAATTATCAATTGTATTTCAGAAATTATGAAATGTAATTCAGAAATTTTTCTCTATTAACTATGATAAACCATCAACAAGTTCTGATATAGATTTGATTATTTCTGAAATACAATTAATAAATTTCTGAAATACATTCCATAATTTCTAAAATACATTTAAAATTTCTGAAATACATTTAATAGCTTCTGAAATACAGTTAATATTGTAGTTGCTGATGAGTTACCATATATGATGGCACCATATATGACAATATATTGTTTAAATGGCACCAATATGGAGCTTTATATGGTAATATATAACTTAGATTCATCCATATACCATTTAATCCGAAAAATGGCCCGATAAAATTGTATCAGTTCTTATTTGTATCAGTTGTTATCTAATTGCATCAGTTTAGATCTGACCTGATTAAATTATGTGTTAATCAGATGAAATTGTATCAGATTTTTGACCTGATACAATTTTATTGGTTTATATTACATGGTATCAGTTTAGGTCCAAATAGATATATTTGTATACAAAATTATATAGTTATATCCCAATTTTGACCTGATATCAGTTTAAAACTTTGATACAATTGTATAAGGTAAATGTCGGATACAATTATATTTTATTTATGTAAAATTGAACCAATTACGATCAAACCGATAGAATTGCATCAGGTCAAAAATCTGATACAATTTCATCTGATTAACACATAATTTAATCAGGTCAGATCTAAACTGTTACATTTAGATAAAAATTGATAAACAATTGATAAAAATATATCGGGCCATTCTTCGGATGAAACTATATATTTATACAGATATAACTTAATCACATATATGACTATTTTTCCTCGGGTTGTTTAAATGATACGATATATCAAAGTATATGGTACTATATATGGTAGCATATATTATCATATCTGCATCTGTATTAAAAATGTCGTTCATCAGGTACCATATATGAGCATATATTGTTGAAATGGCACCATATATGACAATATATGGTTTAAATGGCACCAAATATGATAATATATGGTTTGAATGGCACCATATATGATAATATATGGTTTGAATGGCACCATATATGATAATATATAGCTTAAATAACACCATATATAAATATATATCGCACTATATATAGTACCATATATTATCATATCTGGAACTGAATTAAAGATTTTGTTTATGAGGTACCATATATGACCATATATTGTTTAAATGGCACCATATATGATAATATCTAGTTTAACTGTCACCATATATAATTATATATTGTTTAAATGATACCATATATAATTATATATTGCTAAAATGCCACCATATATATTAAGATATAGTTCTATATATAACTATATATGCAATAAGATCAACCATGTTATGTAATATATAATTATATATGCCATATCTAATATTATGAAGGCCGATATCTAATTAGATGAAATTATATATAGCATAATATAAGGAAAAATTTTCGGAAAAAACGTCATATATAATTATATATGGATATACATAACCACATGTCTAATTATATATTGTAATATATGCCACATATGATTATATATAATTTTTTTTACTCGGGCATGTATAAATATATTTTGCACTATATATAGTATCATATATTATCATATCTGGAACTGTATTAAAAATTTTGATCATGAGTTACCATATATGGCCATATATTGTTTAAATGGCAACATATATAATAATATATGGTTTAAATGGTACCATATATGATAATATATGGTTTGAATGGCACCATTTATGATAATATATGGTTTGAATGTCACCGTATATGATAACATATTGCTTAAATAGCACCATATATAAATATATATCACACTATATATAGTAACATATATTATCATATCTGGAACTGAATTAAAGATTTTGTTAATGAGGTACCATATATGAGCATATATTGTTTAAATGGCACCATATATGATAATATCTAGTTTAACTGTCACCATATATAATTATATATTTTTTAAATGATACCATGTATAATTATATATTGCTAAAATGCCACC
The DNA here is from genome assembly GCA_949987735.1 of Leucophora obtusa. Taxonomy (NCBI): domain Eukaryota; kingdom Metazoa; phylum Arthropoda; class Insecta; order Diptera; family Anthomyiidae; genus Leucophora; species Leucophora obtusa. Next base: position 236,405,048 of record OX465295.1, on the reverse strand, counting down.
ATATATATTAAGATATAGTTCTATATATGTAATAAGATCAACCATGTCATGTAATATATAATTATATATGCCATATCTAATATTATGAAGGCCGATATCTAGTTAGATGAAATTATATATGGCATAATATAAGGAAAAATTTTGTGAAAAAACGTCATATATAATTATATATGGATATACATAACGACATGTATAATTCTATATTGTAATATATGCCATATATGATTATATATAATTTTTTTTACTCGGGATATTAACTTTAAAATTTCAGTCTTGTTAACTTTATTTTAAAATTACTAAAAATAAAGAAAATTTTGTTCATGTTTAATGCACTGTCATGTTAAATCTGGATAAAAGTAATGGAAGATTTATCGAAGCCGACCTTTGGGTTATCCAGCAGACCTTTGGGTTAATCATTATATTTGGAAATTAATTACACATGCAATTACACAATTACATACTGAGAGAATTATCTGCATGATATCAATGAATTTTTGCATTAGATTTATGTATTGTCACTGGAATTCGTCCATTGAAACTTTTCATTAAAGTAATGCAATTTTTCATAAAAGTTAATGAAAAATTTCATATTATTTATTAAAAATTTAATACGACTAAAGAAAAAGTTTCCTTAAAAATATTTTCATTAAAACTATGAAGCTTTTTCATAGAGTTTAAGAAATTGAAAAAAATTCAATTACAATTACATATTATTTGTAATTGTAATTAAAAAAAACAATTACAAGTAATTTGTAATAGAAAATTTTCAATTATACACTACATATAAATGTCAATTACAATTACATTTTTTCGGAAAAGAAATAATGACAAAAAGCACAAGTAAGGGGTCAGCCCAACATGACGTATTCTTTTTATACTTATCCACGCCTATCCAACCTATCCCAATCAGTTTTTTCTACAAAATTTTAACAAAAAACACTTTAATTCTAAATGTAATTGAAATTTGTAATTGAAATCACTTTCAATTACAATTACTTGTAATTGAAAATTTTCAATTACAGTTACATGAAATGTAATAGAGTTTTTTTTTTTTTAATTTCAATTACATTTATTTACATCTGATCTCCAGATATTCCATATCTTTTTTATTTAAAAAAAATTATTTTTGTATATTGTTAGATGTGGTCATATATATGATCTGAAGTATAAGGTCAATATTTAGATGTAATTGTATCAAACGATGTCCACTTTTATAAAATTTTTTATAATTTTATACAAAAAGATATAATTTGATGTGATTGGATGAGGACAAAATTCGGATACAATTGTATGGAATTGCATAAAATTGTATCAAATTGTACCAAATTGTATACAATTGTATACAATTCGATACAATAAGATGCTCTCATTTTTCGGATATAATTATATCTAATTACATAAAAGATTATATATAATTAAATATAACTCCATATGGCTCCATATCATTTTTTTTACTTGGGTTTTCATAAATAAAATAGACTCTAAATCCAATTGCGAAAACTGCTTTCTAAAAATTTTTATAAGCTTTTTGGTGGCCATAGAAACTGTTTTTTATGGGTTTTTTTTTGTAAACATCTTGAATAGTTATGTGTGCCAGGCATAATCAAAGAGGTTAGAAAATAAATAGAATGAAATCCTCCCTTTTACTGAGAAAAAATTTATAAAATGTGACTGCAAATAGGAAACAGAAATTTTTTCGCAACTTTTAATTGATAAGTGGCTTTTTTCGCCATATTTATTATAAGATTAACATAAAATTGATAAATTAACCTTCGGTTTTCCTCAAAATTACAGGTTTCCTGCTTGCAGGCACAAGCTGTTACTATAGGGTGATAATTTGGCATAATTCGACATTTTACAATTTTTTTCCACCCTAAGTTAAGCATTATAATGTTGGATTTTCATAATTTTTTTGAAATTAAAATTATTAACTTTTCATGAAAAAGCGTACTTTAGGAGAAACAAGAAATTTATTCTGGAAGTGACTGCAAATTAAATACATATATAAATTCGGATTTTCCCAAGATTTTCTTGCAGTATATTTAACAAAGCTATATTCTGCGGTTTTAGAAGATCCTGCAAAATGATCATCGCGGTCAGAATCAATGTTTCAAACGCGAAATGAAAGTACACTGTTGCTAAAACAAAACCCTCAAAGTGTTTTGCAAATCTAGCTTGGTTTTTAATTTGATGGCCTCTTGAAGCATAGCTATAAAAAATTTCACTGGAATTCAAGTTGAAAACAAGTCCAATTCCAGCCCTGTTTTCCAGTTTCAAGGCTTGAATAAATATTTAATTACATTTTATTTCAATAGCATAGTCCAGCAAAAGGGAAACAAAAATTCAAGTTTGATATATTTTTTTTAAATATACAAATGCTAGAATTTGAAATATACTTTACTTCAAGCTAAATTTAAAGCACTTGAATTTTTAAAACCTATGTGCTTATTGGGATGTGTCTATTTTATTCACGTTCTCGTCACAAAGACGCACTATCAGTTGCTTTTTATTCATATTGTTTGTTATTAGCAGTTTGGTATTAAAAATTGTCGAAATCTATTCTATTTTCCTAATTCTAACACAATGCACTAGCATAAGTAAGGGGCATCGCCTGAGTGTTAGTCTATCGTAAAAAAATAGAAATAGTGAGTAAAAATTTAATTTTTACACAAAATAAAACATTTTGCACAAACAAACAATCGGAATAAAAATTACTGGAATTTGGCATTACAGTTCACAGTTCATTTCAATCAATTTTATTTTTGAACTAGTGTGTTCTTCTAGTTCACTCGTTCATTCGAAAATTTTTGCTAAAAAAATAGCTGAATCAAACAGAATCTGTTTGCTAAACATTAGAAAGATACAAACAGCAAGAAAAACTCTGTTAAATTTACAAAATTTCAGCTATATTTTAGTTAATCGAAAATGACAATTTACCCTTCTAAAATCAGCAAAAAATTTATTAGAAATTAGTCGACTAAACCATCTCAAAGAATTCTAAATTTTCTTTTGATTTTCTTAATGCGAATAAAATCTACACTGCAGAACCCAAGTAAAAAAAAAATGATATGGAGCCATATAAAGTTATATTTAATTATATATAATCTTCTATGTAATTAGATATAATTATATCCGAAAAATGAGAACGTCTTATTGTATCATATTGTATCGAATTGTATACAATTGTATACAATTTGGTACAATTTGATACAATTCGATACAATATGATACAATTGTATCCGAATTTTGTCCTCATCCAATTACATAAAATTATATCTTTTTGTATAAAATTATATAAAATGTTATAAAAGTGGACATAGTTTGATACAATTATAACTAAATATTAACCCTATATTTTTACCATAATATATATGACCATATCTAACAATATACAAAATTATATTTTTAAATAAAAAAAGATATACAATATCTGGAGATCAGACCTGAGGGATTTCAATTACAATTACTTGTAATTTGTAATTAAAATTACAAGTAATTGTAATTGAAAATTTTCAATTACAAATTACTAGTAATTGTAATTGAAAGTGATTTCAATTACAAATTTCAATTACATTTAGAATTAAAAAGTGTTTTTTGTTAAAATTTTTTAGAAAAATCTGACTGGGATAGGTTGCATAGGCATGGATGCGTATAAAAAGAATACGTCATGTTGGGCTTACCCCTAACTTGTGCTTTTTGTCATTATTTATTTTCCCAAAAAATGTAATTGACATTTTTCAAATTACAAGTAATTTGTTCTTTTTTGAATTACAATTACAAATAATTTGTAATTGTAATTAAGTTTTTTTTTCAATTACAATTACATGTAATTGTGTAATTGAATGTGTAATTAAATACAAAATGTAATGATTAACCCCCAGGTTTACTGGATATCCTATAAATTTCGATAAACCTTCCATTACTTTTATCCAGATTTACCATGACAGTGCATTAAACATGAACAAATTTTTCTTTGTTTTTAGTAATTTTAAAATAAGGTTAAGAACACTGAAATTTTTAACTAAATAGGATTGTGATATACAATCAAGATTTAAGAGATCAGTCAAGTGTGCGTTATAGTATAGAGAATTCCATATTAAAGCTTCAGTATTGTTAATTTTATGGGCGCGTTAGCCATTTTGACTCAAGCTCCTAAACAAAAACAAATTACTCGCGCACGAGCATTTCGTGTCTTACTCACGCAGACATGAGTATATTAAAAACTTACTCACAATCAGAAAATTCTCACGCAAAACAGTAAAAATTATCAAAAACATATGATGCAAAAAATAAACTCACACACGAATCATGCACTGGTTATATATTCTTACTCACGCTCACGTACGAATTATATATTCTCACGCTCACGGGCGAATTACTTTGGTATAGTAATTATTACTCACGATCACTTGTGAATAACTTCACTCACGATCGTGTCATGCGCCCTAGTAATTACTAAATCTAAAACTAGTTCAAAATCATTTTTAATATGGAATCACATTTAATACAATACGGTTTTAAAAGGACCTTGTACATATATTTTTATATAAAATCACTTTGAAAAAATTGTTAATGTGGGATGATATATAATTATAGATGATTTTATAAAGAACGTTATATCGTTATATATAAAAGAAATCATGAAATATTGTAGATATGAAACCATACTAAGTTATATATGGGTTCATATGCGTCAATATATAATCATATATAATACCTATTATATAATATTTCTTAAATGGCTCCATATATAGTTTTATATTATTATGTATAGTGTCATACTAAATTATATATAAACGTATATGTAATAATATCTTTTATATATTACATTGTGTACTTATATATAGCACATACACTTATATGTAGGCCAGTATGTAACAATATAAAATCACATATGTCTCAATATTAAAACATTTGAGCAAAAAATATTTAATATATGACTATATAAAAGTCTATATGCTTCAATTTAAAAGCATATGTGGCCATATCTAACTATAAGTTACTATATGTAATTACATAAAATAATATATGATTATATCAAAACTTTTTTACTCGGGAAAGCAGTCTACTATTTTGCAGCAAATATTTCTGTTTATTTTAGCAGGAGAGTTTATTATTTGTATTCAACTCAATTAAATTTAAACATAAATTAATTTTTGAGTATATAACAATTTCTTTACTGCTTTTCTCTACTAATATTCAGCAATATTTTTGTAGCCAATATTAGCAAGGTAAATTTGCAATTCAATTAAACGAAATTTAATTCAAATATTACTGAAGCAGTTCCATTTTTGCTGTACTTATATTACTAATATTTAGCAAAAAGGATTTACTAATTTCAAAAGCTTTCTGTGCAGGGCCCCTTTTAACTAATTTTGAGTACCTTTTTTTACAATTTTTTTTCGGATTTTTCTATCAGTATAAGATTATATTATGTCAGTGGTTTGTTTGATAATTCTGAATAAAATAAAAGAACCGAAAAGAACAGTTGAAGTTTAACTTATTCGTGAACGCGAGAGAGGTCCTAACTCAAAAAATGTGCAACATTTTTGGGCTTTCGCGCCACACAGATATTTCAACAGGTCATAAAATAAAAAACCGAGCTAACATTGCAAAATCCTCTGGAATTTTACTTTCATTTCGCGTTGGAACAATCGGGCTTGAAATTATTGTTGCGCTTTGAAATTAGTCTAAGATCATATTGGAATGGTGCACTGCATTGGAAATCAAAATAATAATGATGTAATTTAGGCACTTTTAATATTTAACCTTTCGCACTTTGCAGTCAAATTCTGATTTTCAGCATATTGTTTATATGATTTTTTGGCTATAACTCGTCGACTAATTGATATTTTTTAAATCTGTAAAAGCCAAATTATTGCTAGAGACCTGTGCAACAATTAAAATTTTTAAAAAAATTGATTTAGAAAATTTTTGTGGTGCTTATGAAGCAAAATGTTGGAAAAAATTTTTTTTTCATGCTTTTTGAAAATATTTTCCACAAAACTAAGTCTTTTTTGCTTCCTGTTTGATCTATAATATGCTTCTCAGTTTCTTCTTTGTCTTCCCCTTCTTCCTCTTTTTCCTCGTCTACCTCTTCTTCAAAGGTGTTTTTATACCAACAAAACAACTTTTTTGTTTTCAACCACCGCACAGGCAGCGATTTTTTTTATTTCGTACAAGCGAACTAATTTCAAAAATAAAGATTCAGTTTAGACTCGGAACTCAGCCGAAGCTGGTGTCTTTTAATTTTCGCTCGGTCGCGATAAAATTCGCTATTAATTTTTTTGGAACTTATTTCATTTTGTGAGTGATTTAAGTTAAGTGCATCGGTTTCATAAAAATAACAAAAAAAACATTGTATTATATATATTGTATTAAAAATGTCGGAACCACAATGTAAAATGGACCATTTTTGTAATGTTTGTGGACGTTTCATAGCAAGCGATGAAAAATGTGGCAATGCGAGTGATTGTTTTTTGGAAGCATGAACAATATTTCTCGCCAGAGTTTATCACTGACGTAAGCTATGCCCCTAAAGAAGTTTGCTTTAATTGCTATTCAACTCTTATGCAATGGAAAAGTGGAAAGAAGAAGGCTATGCTTTTTGGTATACCAATGATGTGGTTAAACAACAGCCCGCATCAAGAAGAAAATTGCTATGGATGTATCAACTACCATAAAACTTTGAATAGAAGGAAAGCAAACAATAAAACTTATGTAGCAGTGCCAAGTGTCCAATTACCATTACCGCACTCAGAATTCGTTCCAGTACCAACATACCGAAGTATTGATCTTCAAACAGATATGTACTGATACAACCGCCGCTGCTACATCCATGGATTTCTTCTCAGAATACGACCCTTGTGAAGGTACATCCTCTGAAACATCAAAGGACCCAATCCTAGTCACACAAAACCAATTGGATGGAATTGTTGCAAATTTGTGTTCGACTCAGAAAAAATCAGAACTACTGGCTTCATTTTTGAAAGGAAATAATTTGCTGGCGAAAGGTACCACAGTAACAGCATATCGAAAACGCCAAAAAGAGTTAGAAAAGTTCTTCAATGTGAATGATGCCAAAAATTTCGTTTATTGCAACGATATTGAAAACTGGAGACGATAGGGTTAACCTATAAAAAATATTATTGGCGTTTATTCATCGATAGTTCACTTATCAGCCTAAAAGTTGTGCTTTTGCACAAGACAAATAGAATGCCTTCTATTCCGATTGCGTATAGCACTGACACTAGTGAAAATTTCGATAATTTGAAACACATTCTGGAAGTAGTCAAATATAACGAACACCAGTGGCGCATTTGTTGCGACCTCAAAATAGTTTCATTGATTACAGGCTTAACAGCATCAGGGCGTCCAAAATATCCGTGTTTTTTGTGCGATTGGGATTCACGATATGGAGAAGGTATTAATGGAAGAAACCAGTACAAACAGCATAACTGGAATAGTCGCATTGGACGGAAATGGTCTAAAGACAATAGGCTATACGAAAGTCTTGTTCCTGAAATGAAAATTTTGTTGCCGTTGCTCCACATTAAACTTGGCATTGCTAAAATTTTTTTTGAAATGTATCGCAAAAAGACCAGCAGTATTCAACCGCTTAAAAGACATTTTCCCCGCTTAAAAGACATTTTCCAAATTCAGGAAGGGGTTGTTAATGGTCCCGACATACGGAAACTAATGAGTCGTCAAGATTTTGAACAAGTTCTGACAGACCGAGTATTAAATGCATGGCTCGCATTGAAAGCAGTCATTAAAGGACTTTTGGGTAAAGAACGCAAAGAAAATTACAGGCAATCTGTTGTAAACATGTTGGCAGCTTTCGATGAAATTGGGGTTAATATGTCGTACAAAATTCATCTCTTGCATCAGCATCTTGATCAACTCGCTCAACAGTTGCCAACTGAATCTGATGAGCAAGGTGAACGTTGTCACCAAACTGCGCTTCCATTTAAAATAAGGCAACTATAGAGTGTGCATATTTTGAATTCCTAGATTTTTCTAATATCTTTGTCAGAGTGCACAATTTAAACATGTTAACGATTGAAAACTATTTTCGTTTCAGGTACAGAAATACATGCAATACTCGCTGAAATTTGTTGGTGGTATAAAAACACCTTTGAAGAAGAGGAAGACGAGGAAAAAGAGGAAGAAGGGGAAGACAAAGATGAAATTCCAGAATATCTGTTGGACAAAATTATCGACCTTTCTGATGATGATGACGTTGACCAAGATATTAGAGAGAGCAGTGATGTTGATCCACAGCCGCCTGCTAAACGGCAACTGGCCCAATCATTAATCTAATTTATTTAATTTTTTTACTTAAAACTTTTTCTAACTAACATTTCAAAATTATATTTTTTTGAAACAGAAAGCAAAAAAGACTTAGTTTTGTGGAAAATATTTTCAAAAAGCATGAAAAAAAAATAATTTTTTCCAAAATTTTGCTTCATAAGCACCACAAAAATTTTCTAAATCAATTTTATAAAAAATTTTAATTGTTTCACAGGTCTCTAGCAATAATTTGGCTTTTACAGATTTAAAAAATATCAATTAGTCGACGAGTTATAGCCAAAAAACCATATAAACAATATGCTGAAAATCGGCATTTGACTGCAAAGTTCGAAGGTAGATTAAAAAAAATTCGAACTAACATAAACAAACGCCGCGATACGGGTCTTCTAATTTAGCCTCTATTTTCATCCCTCACTCTCAGAATCGACCTAACTTTTGCTAACCTGAATTTGTTCCACAGTGTAATTGATGATCTAGATGTACTTCTTTTTTAATATAAACACTAATGATTTTAACATTGAGTTGTCATAGGAGAGGAGTACTCCAACTTCAACATTCTTCGGAAAAAAAATTATGTCTTTTTATTTTACAAAAGTTTTTTATTATCGCCATCGGGTATAGAACTTGCGACCTCCCGATTGCTAGTCTAGCGCTCTACCGCTGAGATATTCTGAAAGTTGAGGGACATAAAAACACTACTTTGTTATTGCGAGATATTGTTCCTTATTCTCTTCAATAAAAGTACTTATTAAACAAGTGTAAAAGGTGCACTCCAATTCAATATTGCTTTCAGTACTATTTTTACAGGTGCATAAAAAGCAAATTCTCACCATTTCTTTTATATGTATATACATATTTTTAAAAATTAAAAAATATTGAATTTACAGAAATTAATTATAAATATTAAAAAAAAAATAATAGAATAAGAAAAAAACTTTTAGAGCAATTACCCTTTAGAAGCAATACTTAAGTGATTTTTTTGATGTTGTTCAGAAGTAATTCTAAAAAAGCTATAAAATATACTAACGGATACTTTAGAAGCAATGAAAGTTGTGATTTGTTGATGTTGTTTAGAATAACTTATAAAAAAGCAGTAAAAATACACTAACAGATACTTGTGCAGTAGACCTGGCGTAGCTAATATGGGGTTTTTTATATTTTTGAATTTTGATTGTGGGTAGCGATGAAAATATGCGATTTGATGCCAAAATTGATGTAGCAAATGTTCAGGTTGATCGGATGGTAGCAACCCGTGCCACAATCAGGTCAAAGGTCAAAATTTTAAAAAACCACCAAAATACTCTATTTTTTTGCATTTTATAATTTTTTTTATTAAGAAATACCAAAAATAAACTTCTTTAAATTAGAATATCATTTATAACTTGTAAATTAGTTAATAGTAGTATTAAAGCTTAAGTATATAATGGCACCAGAAGCAAAAACAAATATATGTATGCATTATAGTTTTTATTTAAGCTCTCAGTTGTAAAAATGTATGGTGTTTCTGCTATTATAGTAAGAAAAAAATATTTATAGAATTCAAAATATGCTTACAATATATATCGTTACCTGAAATGGAAGAAGGTGTAAGTTTTTGAATGATTATGGTGCACGACATTAAACTACGTGTCCTCACAATTTTTTTGCTTTCTGATATCAAAAATAAAGATTTTATAAGCGAAATTCTAAACAACCAACTTTTCGCTCTTCTTCTGCTTAATTTGGTTTTATTGTAGAAAATTTTAATTTTTTTTCATTGATTATGAAGCACATAATTAAGCTTTCTTTCTCCGCAAAATTATAGCCTTCTACAATAGATAGACAATACAATTGTTTCATACACTCAAAAAAATAAGTTAGTAGAAAAATTAGTAAAACGTCTTGTATATTAAGTGTACTAGTTTTTAGCAATTTTTTTGCTGAAATACCGTTTTCAGCAAAAATTTTAGTTATATTTTTTTTAGCACTAAACTAATTTTGAACTAATGTTTTACTAATTTATTTTGCTACAAAAATTGTGCTGATAACCGCATTCATAGCGTGGACGACAACCAGATAGACAAGATGTAGATGTCGCAGCTTGTCTGGAAACGGAAATGACAAAAAAAGAAAAACAACTTGCACATATTCTATATTTAAATTTTCAGCAAATAAGTTAACTAAAGTAAAATTTCGCTACAAGTTTTTTGAGTTATTTTCAGTCTACTAATATTCAGCAAAAAGTTTAGTGATTTTAGGAAGGATTTTTTTCATTTGAAATCGACTAAGTGTTAGCAAAACTTTTGCTGAGATTACTATTTTTTTGGTAAAAATCAGCTCGCTGATTTTCAGTAAACACCTTTTGTTGAAATTACCAACTTTTTTGCAAGCACGCTCCTGACTAAAAATTTGCTGACACAGCAACATTTTTTGCTGACTTTACTGACTTTTTTTTTGAGTGTACTTCTGTTTGTAACACCAAAAAATATTGGACCTAGACCAACCTATTAGTGTACCAATTTACTCAGAATCGCGTTTTGAGTCGATTTGGCGATGTCCGTCTTTCAGTCTATCTATCTGTCCATGTACCCATGTGTGCACGCAACAAGTCGTATATACATACGGACCAAATTTCGGCAAAATGGAATGACGTTTATAGGTCCCTAAAAATTTCAAGTTTCTTTTCAGGATTTCTGCATAAATTCTGAACAATTTTATACACGTTACGAATATGAAATACAATTTTTTAAAGTTCATTTACAAAAAGAAGTTTATGTGTGCAGTGAGCAAAGAATTTTTAATCGTTAAATTGCCACTATATGAAAATTTTTTTTTGTATATTCCATAACCGGGAATCAAACCGGCAACCCTCTACACAGGCTACGACCCGTAGCATGATCTCTTTAACGAAAAACACCATGGTCGACTCATCGTTGAGTGTGGCTAATTGAAGTCCTGTCAATCATAACCTACACAATGAATGTTTTGTAATCGGAAGAAACAGAATTAACTAATACATGAGCAATTTATTTCTCAATTAGGAAATTCCTATCGTTATCTCCTTTTTACAGGTAATTATCACATTATTATGATTTCTTTCGCCAAAATTGGATGATATGGATGTAAACGACATGTGGTTCCAACAGGTGGCGCTACGTGCCACATAGCTGAAGCGACCTGGACATTCTGCACGCCCGATTTGAGGGCATGGTTATCTCACACAGAAGCGACTTAAACTAGTCACTGAAATCGTGCGGTTTGACCGCTTTAGAAATTCCATCAATTTGCTTGTCTATGCCAATAAGTCACAAACAACCGATGTCTGCATAACCCGTGCCTTTGCTCAAATTTAATTGGGCATATCGGTTGTGCGCTCCCTGGCGAAGCCGCGGCGTTCATTTAAACGGTGTCATATTCCACTCAATGTTGAAGAGAACTCCGATTTTGCCGAAATTTTCATCTTATGCAGTTTTTTTGAATTGTGTCTTTCTTATTAAAGTAAAAATTATTCAGTTTCTTAATTTTTTTTACGATTTGAGGCCTTTAGAGTTCGAGTGATTTTTTTTCACGTAAAAACAATATTTGGAAATCGGTTCAGTAGTCTTTTTCTTTATTGACGTGATTGTTTTTGCAACATGCTAGGGATTATATAAAAAACTGACCATTATCTTCAACTTTTCAATGTTAAATTTCTAATATTTTAAAGATGTTACTCACAAAAATGTTGAAATATGTGATGCAAAATTGCTGTCTTTCACCAAATTTTTTACAATATTTTAAAAATTTTATGTAATAGATAGTTATTAAACTTCGAAAATTGTACGATAATCGTCTATCGTATTATAGAATCTGGGTACAGATTTTATGTAAAACCCTGTTAAGTTTACATATAAAAAAATAGGTACGAAATTTACAAAGACTATTCCTGAATTCAAAACTGGTCTTCGGGTCATTTTGGGCTTTTTGAGCTAGTTTTTAGTCATTTCTATAAAATTGAGAATAGCATATTTAAAAAACCTGTTCCATTAATCATTTAAAAAAAACATAAATTTAATCTTCTCTTTAATTAATTTTTGCAAATACAGATGTGATATACCTGTTTTAGTAGAATGGGTCATTTTGACCCCTTAGTGATTTAAGCTTCCCTAGTGATTTTTTTGGAATACTTTCCTCTATTTCATAATGGTAATATCGGTATTATAAAACATTTTCACCAACGATTAGAGAAAGGAACCAGCAATCAAAATATCTTATAAAAAATACTGACTTTTTGAATATAACATCCCCTAAGTGTTTGTGAATAAATCCAAAAGTGTTGTACAGCCTTTCAGTCAGTCACTGAACAGTTTGTTTTGCTTGTCATTGACACTCTGTTATGCATACTCGTATCCGAACAATATTTTTGAACTACTCGTAGTTTAGTATTATGTCATCATTTTTGTGGCCACAAAGTTAAGTAGTTTGTAAACTTTGTAACAGTCACGGGATAGGATTTTACGGTACCATCGCCATTTTTTCATACACATCTAATTAAACTGTACCTGTTCTGCGTTATATCACTACTTCAATGTAACGATACTAGTTACTTTTGTCAATTTGATGTTATGATACTTTTTCTCCAGTTATAGGATATATCCAAAATGAACCAGTTAATGTTTGGCCTCCATTTCAATAGTCACGAGGGTGAATACTTTGCTGCAATTACCACTTTTTGATACACCGAAATTTTGGTTTACATCAGTTTTGTAACCTGTCCCCTATGCCTCTGTCACATATTTGTCACTTTGGATCAATCGACCCTTCATTTCCCGCAGGGATGGTACACAAAAAATCCAGTGGAGGCCACTGACATGGCGAATGATATTTACATGCGAGCACGCTTCCAAAAGGCACAGATTTTTTTTAAATCTCACTTTTGTATTTTTAACTCCAAATACTCCCGGCCAGATATCTCCATACCTAGGACGCGTACTATGGTACACAAACAATCCAGTTGAGGCCACTGACATGGCGAATGATATTTACATGCGTGCACGCTTCCAAAAGGCACAGATTTTTTTTAAATCTCACTTTTGTATTTTTAACTCCAAATACTCCCGGCCAGATATCTCCATACCTAGGACGCGTACTATGGTACACAAAAAGTCCAGTTAAGGCCACTGACATGGCGAATGATATTTACATGCGTGCACGCTTCCAAAAGGCACAGATTTTTTTAAAATCTCACTTTTGTATTTTTAACCCCAAATACTCCCGGCCAGATATCTTCATATCTAGGACGCCTACTATGGTACACAAAAAGTCCAGTTGAGGCCACTGACATAGGGTATGATATTTACATGCGTGCATGCTTCCAAAAGGCACAGATTTTTTAAATCTCATTTTTGTATTTTTAACCCCAAATACTCCCGGCCAGATATCTCCATATCTAGGACGCGTACTATGGTACACAAAAAGTCCAGTTGAGGCCACTGACATGAAGAATGATATTTACATGCGCGCACGCTTCCAAAAGGCACAGATTTTTTTTAAATCTCACTTTTGTATTTTTATCCCCAAATACTCCCGGCCAGGTATCTCCATATCTAGGACGCGTACTATGGTACACAAAAAGTCCAGTTAAGGCCACTGACATGGCAAATGATATTTATATGCGTATACTCCCGGCCAGATATTTGTATTTATTTATTTTGGCTTTCTAATACAACAAGACATAATATCTTATAAATGACAGCATTAGAATCAGACAAGTTATACAGTAATAATAAATTAGATTGTGGTTAAAAGAATTAAAAAATAAAAAATAAAAATAAAAAAAATTTTAAAAATTTAAAAAAATATGAATATAAAAATAAATATAAAAATATATGTATAAAAAAAATAATAAAATAAAAAACAGTTATTAAATAAAAAAATTGATTTACATAATAATAATACAAGAAATGAAATGAAAATGAAAATCAAATGAAATAAAAAAAAAAGATTTATGAAAAATATTCGACAAGTAATTTTCGAAATCTTATTGCGTTGACTGTGGTCTGCAAATTATTTGGAAGTTGGTTCCAGAGATGTATGGTGAATATAAAAAACTGACATTCGGAAGCATGGTCACGATGACGAAATTGCCCTTGCCTCTTGGATATATAAAGAATTGTAAACGATCGTAAAGATATTTTGGCTGCTTTGTAATAATGATTTTATGAATGAAAATAACGTTTCTGAACTTAAGATAGTCGAAAAAAGACATATTGAATAAACGGGTGGAATACTGGGATATATGATCAAATCTTTTTAAACTATATATATTTCCGATGAATATAAGAGTGTTGGTAGAACATATGTTTTTGCAAGCAATATTCTAACTTTCAAGGGGGTAAAGTGTTGAGTGGCCCATAGATTTCGCAGCATACTATATGTTCTTCCACTGGCCTGGTTAATATGATCTGACCATGTTAACGTGTTATTAAATGTAACTCCTAAATTTTTAGCCGTGTCTACAATATCAATTTTTGAACCACAAAGAAAAATATTTATTTCACCATCAATTTGTAAGTGTTTTTTCTTTAGTATTAAGTATTTTGATTTATTTGGATTGAGACGCAATCCATTTGATGACGCCCATGTAAATATTTTTCCCAGATCATGATTTAATTCTTGGGTTTTTGAAGTTATCAACTCCTTGGAGCAACTAAGATAAAGCTGAACGTCATCAGAATACATTTGTATATTTGAATAATTAAGTTGTTGTGGAAGATCATTAGAATATAAAGAGTACAACAGCGGTCCGAGGATGGAACCCTGCGGAACTTCTAAGGGACGTGAAATAGATTTGCCACAAATAACAGATTGAGATCTATTTGAAAGGTACGAGGACATCAACTTAACAGCTAACGAAGAAAAATTGAAACATTTTGATGGTTTCAGGCACAAGATCGAATGGTGCACTGTATCAAAATCCTTAGAGTGGTCCAATAATACCAAAAACGATAGTCTATTCTCATCCAAGTTACTTCGAATATCCTCTATTACGTCGGTTAGTGCTGTAATACAACTACGTTGCGGTCTAAATCCTGACTGACGATCAGTTAGTAGATTGTTTTCATTAACATACTTATATATTTGCCTGTGCAATAAATGTTCAAAAACTTTAGAAAAATAAGGAAGAATTGCGATCGGACGATACTCATTTCCTACCTTTGGCACCGGATTAATTTTGGCATGTTTCCACTGCATTGGAAAAATATTGGTCGTAATTATTGAATTAAAAAGATATGTAACAAATCGAATTATCCATGGTAAGATCATTTTGACAAATTTGGGGTTTATGTCATCAAGGCCTATTGCATCTGATTTCACTGCCATAAAACCTTCAACAACATCAACTACATTTAGGCAGTGGAAATTAAATTCAGTAGTGTCACAAGGTGAAAGATGGTCTTAAAACTCAGGGTGAACCGTTGGCATAGAAATATTGATAAAATTCTTATTAAGCAAATCGACATTATCAACCATTCCTTGACCAACTGTCTTACAAATACCAATATCACGTACTTGCTTCCAAGTTTTCTTACTGTCAACTGCTGCATTAAATTTATCAAAATAATAAGCTGATTTATCATGTTTAATTTTCGAAACAATAGACTTCCTAGCCATACGATATTCATTTTCTAATTCCGGTGTTCTATAACGTCTTCGCCTATGGTACATCCTATCTCGGTATTCTATTAACAGTTTAGTTGCATCCGTAAACCATGGCTTTGCCCTCTTTCTAATTGTCCTATTTTTAATTGGAACATGATTGTTATAAGTTTCCAATATTGAAGTATTTAAAAAATTGAGTTGCTCATCAACCGTTGGTAAGTAAAAGATTTGATTCCACATGATGTTCTCAAGATCTCGCATCAAATCTAAAGTATTAATATTATTGAAGTCACGAAGACTGTACGTTTCAACATGATTTGTTACTGCAAAATTATAAGAAATAAAAATTAAATCATGTTTGGAGAACGAAGGAATAGCTAACTGTTCATAATGTAAACTTTTTTGCCCATTGCTTACAAAAAATAAATCAAGTAATGTGCTATTTGTGGATGAAAAATGTGTAGGACGTGAAGTATTGACAGCAGATAAGTTAAAAGCCGACATTATATTGGTAAGATTTTCATTTACGAGTAGGTTACAATTAAAATTTCCAGTAATAACTACTTCAGAGTATGTTTATGAAAAAAGTTCCAATTTCTCAATGAGAGCATCAAATTTTATATTTCTACTAGTGGGCAAACCCGCTAGATTTAGCGGCGTGCCTTAGGCTTAGTTTTTGGGATGTCAGTTAAACCGAAAACGAATTTTGTCGTATCGGGCAAGACCGCTACGTTGTTAGCATACCTTAAAGTTTAAAATGTAATTTGATTTGTATAGGAATTAAATATTTGTATGAAAATAAAATACAATGTTTTTTATTAATGAAAAAATCTTCAAAATAAAAGCCCCCTTCGATGAGAAGGGGGCCCCCTTATATAAAAAATAAATAATTTCAAAAATTATTATTCAGAGGAAGCTTAGATTAAAACAAATTTTATACTTTTTAAGTAAAAATAAAATCAAATAGACACACTTAATAATTAACAATAAATAACGATGACGATGTGAGAGCTGTGGTGTAATGGTTAGCGCGTTGAACTGTTACACATGTGGTTGCGGGTTCGATCCCCAGCGACCGCAACATCAATTTGGAAAAATAATGTGTATGATTTTTTTATCCCTAATACAGTGTCCTCCTTCAGTATTCCCATATCACTTAACCCCACCGAAGTAAAATAATATAACAGGGCTATGAAATAAACAGCCTCAACAAAAGTTCGCCAACTAATATTCTGAAACTAAAGTTGCGTTTACATCTGTTTTCAAATCCCGAGATTTCAATGGAAATCTCGAACCGAAATCTTGACCGTTTACATTTGCACTTTATGACAGTAGCGAGATTTCGATTTGACAGCTGCACTTTTTTTGTAAACAAAGTACCATAAAAAAATAACCTCAAATTAAAAATATTTCTAAAAACCATTTTATTCATTGGCGGAGTACAATTTACATTATTTTATATAAAGATCTAACGCTAAATATGTTAGTAAATTTGTTTTTTTATAAGGACGACAAGCTAGAACCCAGATTTTGCAATATTTTGGCGGAAGGAAGACCAATGCTTTCTTCATAGTTATGCTTCGCGGGAAGCAAAAATTAGAACCACGCAACACTTCTTATAATCATTAGTACATTTCCATTGAGTCTAAAGTCATATTTATTAAATTAATAATAATTTTTTTATTTCATTATTTTGTGTTATTTTTAGGTTATTTTTTTAGTCAGCTGTTGACCATCGTTGCCACTTTTTCATGCAAAAACTCTACAAATTAAGCGAAACACAGTGTTGTATTCTGCAAAAGTCTCCAGATTTGTGAGATTTTCATGAGATTTCTTCGAAATCTCTCAAATTTACGGGATTTCCTTTATATGGGGAATCTCGGGATTTCACATGAGATTTTCACTGAAATCTCAATTTTAGTCGAAATCTCGGGATTTGGGTGCAAATGCAACATAACACAATTTTCAAAAATCTGAAAAATATATTTAAGTTACTTTTAAACCATTGATAATACACACAAAGTAAGACTACAGCTTTAGCTTTTAAAAAGTCATTACTTTGGTCCAAGCACATACAGGATTCTTTCAGGATACCTTTCTGGGACATCGTCTTAACTTGAAAACGGATTATTATGAAATTTGACAAAAAGAATAAATTTAGTATTAGTACCAATATTTATTAAAATTAAGACCCGTTTTCGCTCAATTTCGTAGTTTCCGAAAAACGAAAATCGTTACATCTTTTTAATCAAAGGCAAAAAAAAATCCATTTTTGGATTTTATTTATACTTTGGTGAAAAAGCATGAGTCAGTCAGTCACTCTTATATGTAAACACTATGACTCTCTTTGCGTTTTGTTTATTGTCATTGCGAATCCATTCGTTCCCCGAATGGATTCGCAATCCCCAAAAAGTCCAGTTGAGGCCACTGACATGGCGAATGATATTTACATGCGTGCACGCTTCCAAAAGGCACAGATTTTTTTTAAATCTCACTTGTATTTTTAACCTCAAATACTCCCGGCCAGATATCTCCATATCTAGGACGCGTACTATGGTACAAAAAAGGCCAGATGAGGCCACTGACATGGCGAATGATATTTAGATTTGTGCACGCTTCTAAAAGGCACAGATTTTTTTTAAATCTCACTTTTGTATTTTTAACCCCAAATACTCCCGGCCAGATATCTCCATATCTAGGACGCGCACTATGGTACACAAAAAGTCCAGTTGAGGCCACTGACATGGAGAATGATATTTATATGCGTGCACGCTTCCAAAAGGCACAGATTTTTTTATTTTTAACCCCAAATACTCCCGGCCAGATATCTCCATATCTAGGACGCGTACTATGGTACACAAAAAGTCCAGTTGAGGCCACTGACATAGAGAATGATATTTACATGCGTGCACGCTTCCAAAAGGCACAGATTTTTTTTAAATCTCACTTTTGTATTTTTAACACCAAATACTCCCGGCCAGATATCTCCA
Source organism: Leucophora obtusa (assembly GCA_949987735.1). NCBI lineage: Eukaryota > Metazoa > Arthropoda > Insecta > Diptera > Anthomyiidae > Leucophora > Leucophora obtusa. The sequence goes on along the minus strand of OX465295.1, from coordinate 236,386,125 downwards.
TATCTAGGACGCGTACTATGGTACACAAAAACTCCAGTTGAGGCCACTGACATGGATATTTATATGCGTGCACGCTTCCAAAAGGCACAGATTTTTTTTAAATCTCACTTTTGTAGTTTTAACCCCAAATACTCCCGGCCAGATATCTCCATATCTAGGACGCGTACTATGGTACACAAAAAGTCCAGTTGAGGCCACTGACATGGCGAATGATATTTACATGCGTGCACGCTTCCAAAAGGCACAGATTTTTTTTAAATCTCACTTGTATTTTTAACCCCAAATACTCCCGGCCAGATATCTCCATATCTAGGACGCGTACTATGGTACAAAAAAGGCCAGATGAGGCCACTGACATGGCGAATGATATTTACATTTGTGCACTCTTCTAAAAGGCACAGATTTTTTTTAAATCTCACTTTTGTATTTTTAACCCCAAATACTCCCGGCCAGATATCTCCATATCTAGGACGCGTACTATGGTACACAAAAAGTCCAGTTGAGGCCACTGACATGGAGAATAATATTTATATGCGTGCAAGGCTTCCAAAAGGCACAGATTTTTTTTAAATCTCACTTTTGTATTTTTAACCCCAAATACTCCCGGCCAGATATCTCCATATCTAGGAAGCGTACTATGGTACACAAAAAGTCCAGTTGAGGCCACTGACATGGAGAATGATATTTACATGCGTGCACGCTTCCAAAAGGCACAGATTTTTTTTAAATCTCACTTTTGTATTTTTAACTCCATATCTAGGACGCGTACTATGGTACACAAAAGGTCCAGTTAAGGCCACTGACATGGCGAATGATATTTACATGCGTGCACGTTTCCAAAAGGCACAGATTTTTTTAAATCACAGTTTTTTATTTTTAACCGCAAATACTCCCTTCCAGATTTCACCATTCTATAGTACACAACATGTCCAGTTAAAGCCACTAGTACCGAAAATAATATTTATGGAAAATTGCATATAACCTGATTAATTTCGTATATGTACGTACATACATATTTTACTTAGGTTGCGTTTACACTTTCATCGAAATCCCTAGATTTCGCTATTCACCACTCTGAAAAAACAATGAAGAAAAGCATATAAATATACAAATTTTAAAAAACCGCACATAGTTAGCTCTAATAAATACATTTTATAAAAATTTAACGTTTATATGCTTTCCTTCATTGTTTTTTAGAGTGCTGAATAGCGAAATCTCGGGATTTCGATGCAAGTGTAAACGCAACCTTACAGTTTAGTTTTAAATTGTAATTTTTATTTGTTTTAAAAACTCGGGATTTAAGATGCAGATGCAACATTGGGGAAATTCATTATACCGGGATTTATTAAAAAAACTTTGGCAACAGTGTTTTCATGCCAAGCGCTAAATAGAATATTAAAAAAAGTTTAAGGTACACGCAAAAAATAAAATGTGGATAATTGCCGAAGTACTTCGGTAAAATACAACTTCAAAAGTTTTCTGCTAAGTAACACAATTCTTTAATTAAAATATATTTTCTAAGACAATTTATAAAAGAAAAAACTTAGGTAACTTAACATATTTTGAAGTGCGTGGAAATGGAATAGGTCAAAAACTAAGGCAAGTTGACAAAAACCAAAAATTGATAAATCTACATGTATTTTTTACTGACTTACAAAATACACTTTTGAAGTTGTATTTTACCCAAGTACTTCGATAATTAATTCTTTTTATTTCTTCCATGTTCTTTCAGTGAATTTTTTGCATTTAGTGCTTTTCTGTGCAACTCTGCATTCGTACGTGGTTAATTGATAGCTATGTTGGTAACGCACGTAAAAAAACAGACTTTTTGTCTGTTTTTGTTTCAATTCCATTTTATTTATTCTGTTTTTTGTTTCCATTCCATTTTGTTTTCTCTGCTTTTTTTCTATTCCAAACTGATTTTCATGCATAAAAAGTAAAAAAAACTGAATTTTTGCAAATTCCATACTATAATGATTTATAAAAATAAGGATTTAGAAAAATCGAACTCGCAAAAAAATACATGTACACTCAGGGAATTATGTAGGTAAAATCAACTGCAAATGACAGTTAAAATAACTGCATTTGCACTTAAAAAGGTGTAGACTACATTTGCAGTTAAATTAACTGCAATATGAAGTAATTTTTAACTGTTAAAAATCAACTGACAAATGTAGTAAAAACAACTACAAATGCAATTGAAACAACATACATGCAAATTATTATAAAACTGTACAAACAACTTGCAAATGTAGTGAAAAAAACATAAATAAATTTTTTTTTTTAATTATTAATTTAATAAAAAAAAACAAATTTATGTAAACACTATTAACTTAATTTTATTCTATAATAAATTTAAAATTGAGAAATCAAAATTTACACTTAATGTCACTTTTTTTCACTACTAAGATATTGTTGTACATGTCCGTCTGTGAGGGATGAAATGTGCTGTTGTTTGGCTTCCTTTTTTTTCTCCAGGTAGAAAGGGATGAGAATATTGCTGAATAAAAAACCAAACCTATATAATTGCTTAATTTACATGTATTTTTTTGGGAGTTCGAAGTTTGGGGGGCATTCCCGCTAATCGGCTAATTTTCCAGCAATGACCAACACGGCGCTCGATTTATACTGGTGTTCCGAACATATTTCTGAAAAAATATTTTGTACACAGGCAATACGTAAGTGTTGCTGAATAAAAAACCAAACCTATATAATTGCTTAATTTACATGTATTTTTTTGCGAGTTCGAAGTTTGGGGGTGCATTTCCGCTAATCGGCTAATTTCCCAGCAATGACCAACACGGCGCTCGATTTCTACTGGTGTTCCGAACATATTTCTGGAAAAATATTTTGTACACAGGCAATACGTAAGTGTTGCTGAATAAAAAACCAAACCTATATAATTGCTTAATTTACATGTATTTTTTTGCGAGTTCGAAGTTTGGGGGGGGGGGGGCATTCCCGCTAATCGGCTAATTTCCCAGCAATGACCAACACGGCGCTCGATTTCTACTGGTGTTCCGAATATATTTCTGAAAAAATATTTTGTACACAGGCAATACGTAAGTGTTGCTGAATAAAAAACCAAACCTATATAATTGCTTAATTTACATGTATTTTTTTGCGAGTTCGAAGGTTGGGGGGGCATTCCCGCTAATCGGCTAATTTCCCAGCAATGACCAACACTGCGGTCGATTTCTACTGGTGTTCCGAATATATTTCTGAAAAAATATTTTGTACACAGGCAATACGTAAGTGTTGCTGAATAAAAAACCAAACCTATATAATTGCTTAATTTACATGTATTTTTTTGCGAGTTCGAAGTTTGGGGGGGTATTCCCACTAATCGGCTAATTTTCCAGCAATGACCAACACGGCGCTCGATTTCTACTGGTGTTCCCAATATATTTCTGAAAAAATATTTTGTACACAGGCAATACGTAAGTGTTGCTGAATAAAAAACCAAACCTATATAATTGCTTAATTTACATGTATTTTTTTGCGAGTTCGAAGTTTGGGGGTGCATTTCGGCTAATCGGCTAATTTCCCAGCAATGACCAACACGGCGCTCGATTTCTACTGGTGTTCCGAACATATTTCTGGAAAAATATTTTGTACACAGGCAATACGTAAGTGTTGCTGAATAAAAAACCAAACCTATATAATTGCTTAATTTACATGTATTTTTTTGCGAGTTCGATTTTTCTAAATCCTTATTTTTATAAATCATTATAGTATGGAATTTGCAAAAATTCTGTTTTTTTTTTACTTTTTATGCATGAAAATCAGTTTGGAATAGAAAAAAAAGCAGAAAAAACAAAATGGAATGGAAACAAAAAACAGAATAAATAAAATGGAATTGAAACAAAAACAGACAAAAAGTCTGTTTTTTTTTTGTCTGTTTTTTTCACGTGCGTATGTTGGTAACTTGCAGCACAAACACAGCTGTAAGGTTGCGTTTACACTTGCATCGAAATCCCGAGATTTCGCTATTCACCACTCTCAAAAAACAATGAAGGAAAGCATATAAACGTTAAATTTTTATAAAAATTTATTTATTATAGCTAACTATGTGTGTTTTATTAAAAATTATACATTTATATGCTTTTCTTCATTGTTTTTTCAGAGTGGTGAATAGCGAAATCTCGGGATTTCGATGCAAGTGTAAACGCAACCTTATTGAAATCCGTGCAAGTTTTAGACTTGTACATTCTAGTTCTTTTACAGTGAGGTTACATGATCAAGATTTTGCTTTCAAGTTGATAACACATACTGCTTGTCAAATTCAGTTGAACTTGAAGCTGTGACGTAGGCTGCATGCAACTTGATAGTCAATTTTGCTTTCAAGATGCCGTCGTCAAGGAAAGAACTAAAAATGCTCGCCTCTGTGGGCTGTTTCCGCACTGTAGGCTGTCGAAAAGACTTTATTTTTTTCTTCACATATTCCACAGACATTTTCATGTCAGCAGAAATTGATTTTTTATTTATTTTTATTTTTAAATCATTTCGTCGATATACCGAAATATTCACATTCCGTATTTTATCAAACGTGTTTTATTGCGGCACAATATTTGTAAAAAGAAAAACAAATTTACAAGAAATTGATCAGCTGTTTAAAACTTGACCGTCAAGTTTTCTCAAAACTTAAAAGCAAAAATTGATATCAAGTTGCTGTTCAATTTTTAAAATGTGAGTGTGTTAGTAAAAAAATGTGAGTGTATTGAAACTTGAAAGCCCAAAATTGATCGTGTAACCCCTATGTTACTTGAACGCTCTTTCTAGTTCAATTCCTTTAAAGAACTAGTTCGCTCTTCTAGTTCAATAGATTTTTGAAAATTTCCTTCAATCGTTCACAAAACAGTTTTTCCGATCGTTCGTTTGGCAATTTTGAATGGGTAGTAGAGTTGTAAAAGTATTGAGTATTCCGGTACTGAGTACTCGATACTGACTGTTTTTTTGAGTACTCAATACTACGGTACTACTCAATACTTTTAAAGATGCAATTTTCCGTAGAAATGTGTATTTTTCGTGTGAAAATACAACTCTAAAAATAGTACTCTAATAATACAACTCTGAAAATACAACTCTATTTGTGAAACAAAGAAATTTGTAACGGATTTTTGAAAAAAAAAATTTTAATTAATTTATTTAAAACGTTTTAAATTAAGTAAAATGTAAGTAACAATAGTTATTTAACACGTGTATATAAATTGTTATTATTTTTCGTAATAAATACGAATTCACAACATTTTTATTTTTAAATTAAAAAAAACGGTAAAAGTATTGAGAAGTATGTATCGAGTACTCAATTGAAAAGTATTGAGTAGTATTGAGTACTCAAAAAGTATCGAAATTTCACAACTCTAATGGGTAGCGAATTCATAATCGCAAATACATTCAGGAACATTGAGTAGGGAACAAAAAATATCAAAAAATTTTGTAAACACGAATTGCATGAATATCAACACGAACATTAACACACACAATTGCACATTGGTAAAAAATTGGGCATTTTTTCATGAATGTTCCTTAATGTATTGGCCGCTATATAGTTCGTGTTTTAGTTAACAAAGATATAAAGCGGAGAATACACGAGGGAACATTCGTGAAAAATGCCCATTTTTTCTGAATGTGTGAGTGCTTTTGTGTGTGTGTTTGCGTGTTGACATCGTGCAATTCGTGTTTACAAAATTTTTTGATATTTTTTGTTCCCTTCTCAATGTTTCTTCGTGTATTCTCCGCTTAAAATATGAGACAATTAAGGTTGCGTTTACACTTGCATCGAAATCCCGAGATTTCGCTATTTACCACTCTCAAAAAACAATGAAGAAAAGCATATAAACGTTAAATTTTTAGAAAATGAATTTATTAGACCCAACTATGTGTGCTTTATTAAAAATTGAATAGCGAAATCTGAATGATGAAACTAGAAGAGCGATTAGAAGCAAAGAGTATACATAATAAAGAGATTGGGGGACTCTCTATCACTGAGAAAGCATTTGTTCTATTATGTGCCTTGGAACAGGAACATACTCAAACCAATATCACCCAGCAAACATGGCAACACGAAGAATATTCTCCGAACATATCGCCAGGAAGAAAACATTTATTGCCGGCAATATCAATTTCGTATTCCGGAAGTTTCCTCCGTCGGAAACAACTGTTACACTAAAACAATACTTCCAGGCAATATGAAAGCAATAACTCATATGGAAGATAAAAGGGATATCGCTAAATAAACTCCCAGTACAATAAAAAAAAATTTAATTTTTTCATTATTAAAGTTAAGCCTTAAAAAGAATATCTGCATACATAATCCATTGACCAACTTATAAAGTATTTTGATTTCATCTTAGCCGATTTTTCCCGCGCAATTAATCTTAACTTTTCACGAGATTATTTCCTATATATCTTTTGATTGTTTCTGTACAAATTTAGTTTTAATTTTTTCCAAATTGATAAAAGATTTTAAACAAATTTGCTTTATCTTAAATGATAAAAAGGTGATATTGCCGCAATATTGTCATAAAAAGTTATGACAAAAGATAAAATTTTTGAATTTTTTTCCAAATATCGCCGAATTATCTTCCAAGTGATAAAAGGAAGAAAATTTCAAAGTAAATACTACTTGATTATTTTCATTCAAATGAAATATCTTCTTGGAAGGTATCTTTTAAATGTTTGCAGGGTCATTATGTGCGCTCTTTGTATGACTCAAAACATCGATTGTAACCAGGAATGGAAAATAATAATTTAGTTATAAAAATCAAGAATGGAACTATACTATGGAATTATACTATTCCAACAGTATTATAGCCCTAGATTATGAATTTTAAGCAACCATACGTAAAAAATTGCAAAATAATAGAGGAATGCGAAAAAAGGCTTTGGGGTTCAAAAAATTAATTAAATGGTTTACATTCTGCAAACGATGCCAAAATTTTCTTCTTTTGCAACTAACCACCAAACTTTGTTTTATGAAATGGGCATTATACTCCGTAGATTATAAATTAAAAAAACTGCACTTAAAAAATTGCAAAATAATAGAGGAACGCGAAAAGACCCAGTCAGAAAAATACAAACGGGAAAGCGGTGGCAAAGCACTTTAACAGGTGGTAAAAGTACTGGCTAAAAGTGCTTTCCCATTCCCAAAATGATAACATCATTAGACAAAAGGACCGGCTGTTCAAAAAGCGCCGGAAAAGCACTGGAGGAACAAAATTTTTAAACGTTGGCAAAACGCTGGCAAAACCAATAAATAGGTGGTCTGGAAATATATTTTCCAAAATAAAATTTAAAAAAAGTTCATATGTATTTTTTTGGTCCTGCCGTGATTTGAACCCAGGCCGTCAGATTAGCAGACGATTGCTCTATCCACTGAGCTAACGAGACATGTAATATTTGATGGCTAAACACATAAATGAGTGATAATAGCTGGACAACTACTGGCTGTGCCAAAATGCTAGTACTGGCAAACAATTTTTTGTAACTAGTATGCCAGTGTTGGGAGGGCAAAAGAAAAGTGGGTCCTAAAGGAGCTTTCCCACAAACAAAAAAAATTAGTTTTATAAAACAAAAAAATTTTTAATTAAAAAAAATCCAAAAAAAATTTTTTGCTTCCAACCGGATTTGAACTCGGAACCTTCTGACTACAAACGTTTTTTAACGAAGCGTCAGCATTTTTATAAAATCATTGGTCTACCAGTGAATTGATTTTTGTACGCCTGGTAGCATTTGCTAGGTAGCACTGGATAACCACTGGTTGCAAGCCTTGGCATATCAGTCTAAGCCAATTCTTTGCCAGTGGTTTTTTTTTATAAACCACCGAAATTTTTGTAAAACAAATACTGGTAAAACGCTTTTGCAAACGCTGGCAAAGAGTACCAAATGAGTGTTCTGCCAGTAATTTATTTTTAATACCGTGGTTATCCAGTGGTATGCCAGTGCTTGATTTTTTGTACCACTGGCGATTTCTGACTGGGGACTTTGTGGTAGAAAAAAATAATTAAAAAACTCAATCAGCGATTAACAATCTGCAAATGAATACAATGACGCAAACATTTTCCTTTTTGCAAATATTTTTTTCGCGATTTATTTTTTGTTTTTTTTTTTTGCAAACTAAGCACCAAACTTTTGTGTATAAAATTGGTACTATAGACCCTAGATTATAAATTTAAAAAAAACACACTTAAAAAATTGGAAAATAATCGCAGAAAGTGAAAAAAGGCTTTATGGTACAAAAAATTGATTAAAAAACTTAATCAGCGATTTACATCCTGCAAACAAATATATTGATGAAAAAATTTATCCTTTTTGCAAATTTTATTTTTCGCGATTTTTTTTTGCAACTAGCCACCAAACTTTGTTGTATGAAATGTGTATTATAGTCCCTAGATTATAAATTAAAAAGAAACGTACTTAAAAAATTGCAAAATAAAAGCGGAACGCGAAAAAAGACTTTGTGGTACAAAATATTAATTAGGAATCGTAATCAGCGATTTAGATTCTGCAAACAAATATATTGATTCAAAAATTTTCCTTTTTGCAAATTTTATTTTTCGCGATTTTTTTTTGCAACTAGCCACCAAACTTTGTTGTCTGAAATGTGTATTATAGCCCCTAGTTTATAAATTAAAAAAAACGCACGTAAAGATTTGCAAAATAATAGCGGAATTTGAAAAAAGACTTTATGGTACAAAAATTTAATCCCTAGGTTATATATTTAAAAAAAACGCTCTTAAGAATTGCAAAATAACGGCGGAATTCGAAAAAGGCTTTATGGTACAGAAAATTAATTAAAAGAGGTAATCAGCGATCGACATTCTGCAAGCCAATATATTGTTGCAAAAAGTTCGCTTTTTGCAAATGTTTTTTTTTCCAATTTGTGCTAATATTTGCTAAAATCTAAATATTTAATTTTTATGCTTTTTAACGAGCCAAAGAGAAAGCTATTTTTTAGTTACTTACATTTTTAAATATGTAAGAGCGATCGAACATTTTTTGGTATAAGAGCCCGATTAAGTGAGCCTTTTCCATCCCTGATTAACCAGTCGGAGTTCGTTCCTGTTCCAAGCCGCCTAATATTTTTTCAAATAAAAAATATTGAGAGAGTTGCAAGGCCTTTGTTAGAAGTGAACTAGGTCTTTCGATCAATTTAGTGACTAGTACAATTGAACTAGTTCGTTCACGAACGACACAAGTCTTCCAAAAGGCACAGGTTTTAATTTAAATCGGAATTTTTTATTTTTAATCATATATAGTCCAGGCCAGATTTCACAATATATAGGAGGCGTACTATGGTACACGATATGTCCAGTTAAAGCTAATCACATGAAGAATAATACTTAAATTCATGGAATTTTCCAAAAGGCACAGATTTTAGATTTCGCCATATCTAGGAGACCTACTATGGTACGCGAAATGTCCAATTAAAGCTACCCAGTCAGAAAAATACAAACGGGAAAGCGGTGGCAAATCACTTTACCAGGTGGCAAAAAGTGCTTTCCCATTCCCAAAATGATATCATCATTACACAAAAGGGCCGGTTGTTCAAAAATCACTGGAGGAACAAAATTTTTGAACGTTGGCCAAACAGTGGCAAAACCAATTAATAGGAGGTCTGGAAATATATTTTCTACAATATTTAAAAAGAAGTTCAATGTATTTTTTTGGTCCTGCCGTGATCTGAACGCAGGCCGTCAGATTGGCAGACGATTGCTCTACCCACTGAGCTAACGACACATATAATACTTAGTGGGTAAATACTTAAATGAGTGATAACAGCTGGACAACTACTGGCGCTCCTAAAATGCTAGTACTGGCAAACAATTTTTTGTAACTAATATGCCAGCGTTGGGAGAGCAAAAAAAAGTTTGTCTTGAATGAGCTTTCCCACAAACAAAAAAATTGATTTTATAAAACAAAAAAAATTTGAAATTAAAAAAATAAAAAAAAAATTTTTTAATCGGTTAATGTTTTGTAAATGAAATATTTCTAAAGTACTTTTTACAAACGTTAGAAAACGCTTTTAGGCAATGTTTTAAGTGTTTTTCTTTGGCAAAGCGTTGTAAATTTTGTATGAAAAGCACTCCTAAAATACTGTTTGTGAACGTTTGAAAAGTAAAAATTGGCCAGTTAATTTTACAACTTTTTGTGTACAATAGTACTCGTCCTAGATATGGTGATATCTGGCCGGGAGTATTTGGGGTTAAAAATAAAAAACAGATTTAAAAAAAATCTGTGCCTTTTGGAAACGTGCACGCATGTAAATAAAATTCTCCATGTCAGTGGCCTTAACTGGACTTTTTGCGTACCATCCCAACAAACAATTCGTTCCGTTTACGGTCTGTCATAAACGGAATCCAACTCCGTATACGTACCGTTTTCTAAATCCGTATACGGACTAGAAAACGGAACATAAGGAACATCGAAACTGATTCGAATCCGTTGAAAATCCGTCACTGACGGACTGTTATGTCGTGTTAAAAACGGACTAGTCCGCTGAAAGTCCGTCAATGCCGGACCGTTTTCGGACCGTTATGCCGTGCAAAAACTGAGTATTTCCTTGTCTGTATCCTACCGATTTTTTCCACAAAAATAGACCATATGTTTATTATTTTCAATACACAATACTTTTTTTTTTCCTTTTTTATAAATTCATTAATAATTGTAATTTACAATTACTATTAATAAATTTCTAATACAATTACAATATTTTGCACATCCGGCTCGGTTTACCTATCTATCCCGTTCCCGCGGCACTCGGTTCTTCGTACCGGAACGACTCGGAGCCCAACAAGCCTCGACCAAGGAGTGCCAACTCAACAAACCAACAATACGTATGTATGCCCTCTTCTTTTTTCTAACCTGGAGCAACTTTATCCGGCGAACTTGCTCCATATCCTTTTGGTCCGTGCCGGAATCGAACAAAATCCAGGACCATGGTTCTGCTCGGTTTGCCAGGACCGGTTACACTCTGGCGGAACATCAGTCAGGTGTAACATCTGCAATCAGTGGGTTCACCTCAGGAAGGACAGCAGTAGAAACTGCAGTGGGTTAAGAACCCATAGGGACTGGGACGGTAATTACGTGGCCCCATGCTGTATAGGCCAACGTAACAGCTCATCGTCATTGGAGTTGTCAACGTCGGCGACATCGTCGGCCTTGACATCTCCGGTCGTGATGACCCCGATCTCGTCCCAACAGCAACAACACCAGCTACAACACCAACAGCAGACACCACAACTAACACCACATGTGGCTGTCCCCCGACCTGAGGTGATAACACTTATGCAGTTTAACTGCAACGGCCTCCAAGGTAAGATCACGGAGATAACCCGATTCATGGAGCTCCACAAAGTCATGGTCGCTGCGGTCCAGGAAACCAAACTCAATGCCACCTGTAGACTCCAGAGTTGTAGTAATTACAACATTCTGCGCAAGGACCGCACACGAAGCGGAGGCGGGGGCCTCGCATTCATTATCGACAACACCGTGCAGTACAGAATGATCTCGCCTGACCCTAACGTAAGTGACGTACACATGGAACATCAATGTATAGCAGTAAGGTCAGGAGCTGCCGAGATCGAACTGTACAATGTGTATATTCCGCCAGTGGCCAGCTGCCCCGCAGGATATCACCCGGACATCAGATTCCTTCTGGTGGGTGATAACCGCATGGTGATGGGCGACTTTAACGCACACCATGAGCTCTGGCACTCCAATCTGGTGGAAGACCAGAGAGGGATAGCCTTGGCGGAACAGGTCAATGACTCCACATTCTGCACACTGAATGAGGACGCCCCCACCAGAATTGTAGGAAGTTGCACTAGCTCGCCAGACATAACAATTTCGAGTGCAGGTCTGATAAATTACGCCTCCTGGCGGCCGATTATATCGTTGGCCTCAGACCACCTTCCTATAGTTATCGCGCTTGATAGACCAAATGACTTCATCGTCTCTGAACGCCGCACGTACATTAACCACAAGAAAGCTGACTGGTTAGCGTTCAGAGAGTTCACCAACCGCAAATTCAGTGACCTACCCACCCCAACCGATATGCGCTCCGCGGAAAGGAAGTTCCGTGAAATCGTCAACGCAGCGGCTGCTCGCTTCATTCCGGCTGGAAGGATCGCCAACATCAGACCAAATTTCCCAGCCGAAGCGGCAGAACTCGCAGATGAGCGGGACGAGCTTCGTTCGACCAACCCTAGCGACCCCAGGATCAACGAACTCAACCGGGAGATCAGCAAGTTGGTCAACGAGCATAAACGGAACAAATGGGTAGATCATCTGAAAACATGCAACCTCAGCACCGGAGCCAGCAAGCTATGGTCAACGGTCAGAGCTCTCTCGAACCCGTCCAAAAGGGACGACAGGGTATCGATCTCATTTGCCGACAGGACGATATCGGACCCGAAGAGGTGCGCGAGCTATTTTAGCCGGCAGTTTATAGAGCACCCCGAGAGAGACAAGGCGAAAAGGAGTGTCGTGAGGAAAATGCACGAACTCCGAGTCAATGACGAGCCATTAGCTTTTACGTCAACAGAGGTTGCCGAAGCCATCAAAAGAGCCAAACCATCTAGAGCTCTAGGACCCGACGGAATTTCCATGCTGATGATCAAAAAACTGGAGATGCCAGGAGTAGAGTACCTGACAAAGGTCTTTAACCTTTCCCTATCCACCCTAATAATACCCGAGGTCTGGAAGATGGGCAGGGTGGTACCACTTTTGAAGCCGGGAAAGGATGCGAACCAGGGAGTATCGTACAGACCAATCTCCCTACTGTCACCGGTCGCTAAGATACTTGAGGCTCTACTCCTCCCCAGTCTCACACGGCATTTTCAGCTTGCCCAGCACCAGCATGGATTCCGGAAGCAGCACAGCACAACAACAGCTTTAACCGCCATTGCCACACAGATAACCAGCGGTCTAAATCAGAGCCGCCCTTGCGAAAGGACGGTTCTAGTGGCGCTTGACCTATCGAAGGCATTTGATACGGTCAGCCACGCGACCCTCTTCAGAGACATCGCCGAATCCAGTCTCCCAAATGGTACGAAGAGGTGGATAGCGAATTATCTGTGTGGTCGGCAGTCGTTTGTGGAGTTTCGTAACAAAAGATCCAAACCTCGTAGGATTAAACAAGGAGTTCCTCAGGGTGGAGTTCTCTCCCCGATATTGTTTAATTTCTACGTTTCGAAACTCCCGGCACCACCAGAAGGGGTGGAATTGATTTCTTATGCCGACGACTGTACGATACTGGCGACGGGTCATGACATTGATGGCTTATGCGGTAGGTTGAACAGTTATCTTCATGATCTTACGAATTTCTTCACTGGAAGGAATATGCAGCTCTCCCCTGCAAAATCCTCGGCGACTCTTTTTACCACTTGGACGAAGGAAGTAAGGCTGGAACTGAATGTAGTAGTCGATGGCGTACGAATTCCTACACTAAACCACCCCAAAATTCTTGGTGTTACATTCGACAGCCTGTTTATGTCCTCAGCGCACACCACTGCAATTTGCAACAAGATGCAGAGTAGGAACAAGGTCCTCAAGTCGCTAGCTGGCAGCTCTTGGGGTACGGACAAAGAAACCTTGTTGGCAACCTACAAAACAATTGGTCGGTCAGTGGTTAATTATGCTGCGCCAGTGTGGTCGCCTAGAGTCAGCGATACCCAGTGGAGAAAGCTCCAAACTTGCCAAAACTCTGCCCTCAGGACAATTACAGGATGCCTACAAATGTCCTCGGTTCAACATCTTCACGAGGAAACGAAGGTCCTAACAGTAAAGGAACACTGCCAAATGCTCTCGAAGCAGTTCCTGCTGGGATGTCATCGGAGGAACCACCCGAATCACCATCTTAAGGAGGTGGATCCCCCCCCGAGGCATGTCAGAAAGGACCTTCGTATCTTTGAGGGCACGGTCCAGCGTTATATGAGAGATCCGCTGGACGAAGCATCCTATAGGGCAGGTATAAACGATATTCATCGGGACACGGTAAATGACGCCATCAATTCTTACCGGATGAATATCGTTCTTGGAGGTCGCCCCCCACCTATTGCGGAGAACGAGGAGAGGACTCTCCCACGATCTACGAGAGTTCTCCTCGCGCAATTGCGTTCGGGATGGTGTTCACGCCTTAATTCATATTGGTCTCGGATCGAGCCCACCATCCCGAACACATGTCCCGCATGCCAGAGAGGTCCCCACGACGTAAACCACCTCTTTGGCTGCACGGCAAACCCGACTCACCTAGATCCCACGTCACTATGGGCCCACCCGGTGGAGGCGGCCCGGTTCCTGGGTCTGGATCTAGCTGAGTCAGCAGAAGAAGATGAAGAAGAAGATTAATCATATATATGCTTACATATTTATTGTAGGAGGCGTTGCTACAACAACAACAACCTATCTATCCAGCGCTTAGGGACCCAGAGTAAAATCCAATATCTATATGAAAAAGAGATAATACATTAGTTATGGTTTAATTGACTGTGTACACGATGCAAATTCTCACATGTTATAGACAAAACATTAAGGGGGTAATTTTCTAAAACACTTCCGTGAAGTGTTGCGTTATTTCTACAAAAACAATTTACATTGAGAGTTCCCTTCACTTCCCCCAAGTGTTTTACGAAATAAGGTACACGGAAAAAATAAAAAGTGTATTATTATCGAAGTACTTAGGTAAAATACAACTTCAAAAGTAATTTTTGTAAGTTAATAAAAAAATACATAAAGATTTATCAATTTTTAGTTTTTGTCAACTTGCCTTAGTTTTTGGCTCAATCCATTTTCATGCACTTCAAAATATGATAAATTACCTACGTTTTTTCTTTTGTAACTTATCTTAAAAAATATTATATTTTAATTAAAGAATTGTGTAACTTAGCAGAAAACTTTTGAAGTTGTATTTTACCGAAGTGCTTCGGCAATTATACATGTTTTATTTTTTGCGTGTAGTAAGTTTCATAAATCTTACCTTGCTACTTGATGTTGTTTGATTAATGGTGTGATAGAAAGAATTCCCTCTATTGCATAATCTCCATTTATTCCCGTTATAATAATATTTTCACCGACTTTTCAAAAATATATTTTTTTATTTTGTAAACAAACTGCAACCGATGAAATCCGTATTTAAAGGTACGGAAACGGATACACCAAAACGGAGTTAAAACGTATCGTGTTCGAAAATCCATTTATACGGTCCGTTAATGTTCCGTATACGTACAAGCATTGATGGATACGTACATTACGGACAGTTAACGTGCCGTAAAAGCCGGATTCATGAATCCGTACGTACCGGAGAGTCCGTAAAAATGTTTCTTGGGATAGTACGCGTCCTAGATATGGTGATATCTGACCGGGAGTATTTGGGGTTAAAATAAAAAAACAGATTTAAAAAATATCTGTGCCTTTTGGAAACGTGCACGCATGTAAATATCATGCTGCATGTCAGTTGCCTTAACTGGACTTTTTGTGTACCATAGTGCGCGTTCTAGATATGGTGATATCTGGCCGGGAGTATTTGGGGTTAAAAATACAAAAGTGAGATTTAAAAAAATCTGTGCTTTTTGGAAGCGTGCACGCATATAAAAATCATTCTGCATGTCAGTGGCCTTAACTGGACTTTTTGTGTACCATAGTACGCGTCCTAGATATGGAGATATCTGGCCGGGAGTATTTGGGGTTAAAAATACAAAAGTGAGATTTAAAAAAAATCTGTGCCTTTTGGAAGCGTGAACGTATGTAAATATCATTCGCCATGTCAATGGCCTTAACTGGACTTTTTGTGTACCATGTCAGTGGGCTTAACTGGACTTTTTGTGTACAATAGTACGCGTCCTAGATATGGAGAAATCTGGCCGGGAGTATTTGGGGTTAAAAATACAAAAGTGAGATTTAAAAAAATCTGTGCTTTTTGGAAGCGTGCACGCATATAAAAATCATTCTGCATGTCAGTGGCCTTAACTGGACTTTTTGTGTACCATAGTACGCGTCCTAGATATGGAGATATCTGGCCGGGAGTATTTGGGGTTAAAAATACAAAAGTGAGATTTAAAAAAAATCTGTGCCTTTTGGAAGCGTGCACGCATGTAAATATCATTCGCCATATCAGTGGCCTCAACTGGACTTTTTGTGTACCATAGTACGCGTCCTAGATATGGAGATATCTGGCCGGGAGTATTTGGGGTTAAAAATACAAAAGTGAGATTTAAGAAAAATCTGTGCCTTTTGAAAGCGTGCACGTATGTAAATATCATTCGCCATATCAGTGACCTCAACTGGACTTTTTGTGTACCATAGTACGCGTCCTAGATATGGAGATATCTGGCCGGGAGTATTTGTGGTTAAAAATAAAAAAGTGAGATTTAAAAAAAATCTGTGCCTTTTGGAAGCATGCACGCATGTAAATATCATTCTCCATGTCAGTGGCCTTAACTGGACTTTTTGTGTACCATAGTACGCGTCCTAGATATGGAGATATCTGGCCGGGAGTATATGGGGTTAAAAATACAAAAGTAAGATTTAAAAAAAATCTGTGCCTTTTGGAAGCGTACACGTATGTAAATATCACTCGCCATGTCAGTGGCCTCAACTGGACTTTTTGTGTACCATAGTACGCGTCCTAGATATGGAGATATCTGGCCGGGAGTATTTGAGGTTAAAAATACAAAAGTGAGATTTAAAAAAATCTGGGCCTTTTGGAAGCGTGCGCGCATGTAAATATCATCCGCCATGTCAGTGGCCTCAACTGGACTTTTTGTGCACCATAGTACGCGTCCTAGATATGGAGATATCTGGCCGGGAGTATTTGGGGTTAAAAATACAAAAGTGAGATTTAAAAAAAATCTGTGCCTTTTGGAAGCGTGCACGCATGTAAATATCATTCGCCATGTCAGTGGCCTCAACTGGACTTTTTGTGCACCGTAGTACGCGTCCTAGATATGGAGATATCTGGCCGGGAGTATTTGGGGTTAAAAATACAAAAGTGAGATTTAAAAAAAATATGTGCCTTTTGGAAGCGTGCACGCATGTAAATATCATTCGTCATGTCAGTGGCTTCAACTGGACTTTTTGTGCACCATAGTACGCGTCCTAGATATGGAGATATCTGGCCGGGAGTATTTGGGGTTAAAAATACAAAAGTGAGATTTAAAAAAAATCTGTGCCTTTTGGAAGCGTGCACGCATGTAAATATCATTCGCCATGTCAGTGGCTTCAACTGGACTTTTTGTGCACCATAGTACGCGTTCTAGATATAGAGATATCTGGCCGGGAGTATTTGGGGTTAAAAATACAAAAGTGAGATTTAAAAAAAATCTGTGCCTTTTGGAAGCGTGCACGCATGTAAATATCATTCGCCATGTCAGTGGCCTCAACTGGACTTTTTGTGCACCATAGTACGCGTCCTAGATATGGAGATATCTGGCCGGGAGTATTTGGGGTTAAAAATACAAAAGTGAGATTTAAAAAAAATCTGTGCCTTTTGGAAGCGTGCACGCATGTAAATATCATTCGCCATGTCAGTGGCTTCTACTGGACTTTTTGTGCACCATAGTACGCGTCCTAGATATGGACATATCTGGCCGGGAGTATTTGGGGTTAAAAATACAAAAGTGAGATTTAAAAAAAATCTGTGCCTTTTGGAAGCGTGCACGCATGTAAATATCATTCGTCATGTCAGTGGCTTCAACTGGACTTTTTGTGCACCATAGTACGCGTCCTAGATATG
Organism: Leucophora obtusa; assembly: GCA_949987735.1. Classification (NCBI taxonomy): domain Eukaryota; kingdom Metazoa; phylum Arthropoda; class Insecta; order Diptera; family Anthomyiidae; genus Leucophora; species Leucophora obtusa. The sequence goes on along the minus strand of OX465295.1, from coordinate 236,368,391 downwards.
GAGATATCTGGCCGGGAGTATTTGGGGTTAAAAATACAAAAGTAAGATTTAAAAAAAATCTGTGCCTTTTGGAAGCGTGCACGCATGTAAGTATCATTCGCCATGTCAGTGGCTTCAACTGGACTTTTTGTGCGCCATAGTACGCGTCCTATATATGGAGATATCTGGCCGGGAGTATTTGGGGTTAAAAATACAAAAGTGAGATTTAAAAAAAATCTGTGCCTTTTGGAAGCGTGCACGCATGTAAATATCATTCGCCATGTCAGTGGCTTCAACTGGACTTTTTGTGCACCATAGTACGCGTCCTAGATATGGAGATATCTGGCCGGGAGTATTTGGGGTTAAAAATACAAAAGTGAGATTTTAAAAAAATCTGTGCTTTTGGAAGCGTGCACGCATGTAAATATCATTCGCCATATCAGTGGCTTCAACTGGACTTTTTGTGCACCATAGTACGCGTCCTAGATATGGAGATATCTGGCCGGGAGTATTTGGGGTTAAAAATACAAAAGTGAGACTTAAAAAAAATCTGTGCATTTGGAAGCGTGCACGCATGTAAATATCATTCGCCATGTCAGTGGCTTCAACTGGACTTTTTGTGCACCATAGTACGCGTCCTAGATATGGAGATATCTGGCCGGAAGTATTTGGGGTTAAAAATACAAAAGTGAGATTGAAAAAAAATCTGTGCCTTTTGGAAGCGTACACGCATGTAAATATCATTCGCCATGTCAGTGGCTTCAACTGGACTTTTTTTGCACCATAGTACGCGTCCTAGATATGGAGATATCTGGCCGGGAGTATTTGGGGTTAAAAATACAAAAGTGAGATTTAAAAAAAATCTGTGCCTTGTGGAAGCGTGCGCGCATGTAAATATCATTCGCCATGTCAGTGGCTTCAACTGGACTTTTTGTGCACCATAGTACGCGTCCTAGATATGGAGATATCTGGCCGGAAGTATTTGGGGTTAAAAATACAAAAGTGAGATTGAAAAAAAATCTGTGCCTTTTGGAAGCGTACACGCATGTAAATATCATTCGCCATGTCAGTGGCTTCAACTGGACTTTTTTTGCACCATAGTACGCGTCCTAGATATGGAGATATCTGGCCGGGAGTATTTGGGGTTAAAAATACAAAAGTGAGATTTAAAAAAAATCTGTGCCTTTTGGAAGCGTGCACGCATGTAAATATCATTCGCCATGTCAGTGGCTTCAACTGGACTTTTTGTGCACCATAGTACGCATCCTAGATATGGAGATATCTGGCCGGGAGTATTTGGGGTTAAAAATACAAAAGTGAGATTTAAAAAAAATCTGTGCCTTTTGGAAGCGTGCACGCATGAAAATATCATTCGCCATGTCAGTGGCTTCAACTGGACTTTTTGTGCACCATAGGACGCGTCCTAGATATGGAGATATCTGGCCGGGAGTATTTGGGGTTAAAAATACAAAAGTGAGATTTAAAAAAAATCTGTGCCTTGTGGAAGCGTGCACGCATGTAAATATCATTCGCCATGTCAGTGGCTTCAACTGGACTTTTTTTGCACCATAGTACGCGTCCTAGATATGGAGATATCTGGCCGGGAGTATTTGGGGTTAAAAATACAAAAGTGAGATTTAAAAAAAATCTGTGCCTTGTGGAAGCGTGCACGCATGTAAATATCATTCGCCATGTCAGTGGCTTCAACTGGACTTTTTGTGCACCATAGTACGCGTCCTAGATATGGAGATATCTGGCCGGAAGTATTTGGGGTTAAAAATACAAAAGTGAGATTGAAAAAAAATCTGTGCCTTGTGGAAGCGTGCACGCATGTAAATATCATTCGCCATGTCAGTGGCTTCAACTGGACTTTTTGTGCACCATAGTACGCGTCCTAGATATGGAGATATCTGGCCCGGAGTATTTGGGGTTAAAAATTAAAAATTGAGATTCAAAAAAAATCTTGTATTCTGTATAATTTGTTAAAGTTTCCATATAATTGTGTGTTATTTGGTATGAAAATGGGTTAATTTAAAAAATCCAAGGCCATGGAGTTACTCCCGTTCGAATTGGACAACATTTGGGGGACTTGGACATGTAGCTGTCAAATTGAAAATATTACAGCATTGCCAGTTTGAAAAAATCGATGCTAACTTATCGATGCTAACTGCACGCACGTAAAAATACGATTTATTTTTACTTTTGACGTAAACAAAATCACTGTTGCCAATTTAGCTATTTGCTCGTCAAATCTAGCGATATTTTACCAATTTCAGCTATTTTCTAGTGATTTTTTAGTTTGATTTAGCGACATTTTTATGAAAAAAGTTGGCAACAGTGAACAAAATAGCTCATAAATCAAATATGCAATTGATCTTAAAAAAGACACTCACGATATGTTACAATTTGCATAGCAATTGCAAATATGCACATGTACCATCGTCAATACCCTTATTGTTTTATTTGCAACAATTAAGAAGAACAAATGGAATGGAACACTAGAAACCCACAAATTGGAATACCGAATTTAATTTTTTTTAATTTAAAAAAGTATTTTTGTATTTAAAAACTAAAAATTATAGTATATTTGAAGGGCTTAGTGTAAAAACATGATAAGCCACATGATTTCAAAAACTGATTTTATGTGTTCATTGTATTACCTAATACCGTAAAAACATCTGTAATACGCCCGCTAATTCTATAGTAGATTTTTCTACAAATTGTTCAAATTCTAATATAATAAATTGCGTTATGAGGTTATGTCAAGTCTGGCATGGTAAAATAAAACGAAACTCTGGCTAGCTCTGTAAAGTTGATAAGTTTCTTGACCCGTGCTCATGGCGTATTGACATATTCCTAAACTCTCCATGCCGCAATAAAACCAAGAGTTTAGTAAAAAAAAAATTAATAAAAAAAAATAAAATTTATTTGTTCTTTCAAAAATGTTTTGCCAAATAAAATGCATTGGCAGCTAACGGTGTGGTATGATTAGATTAGTTGTGTCATACCGGGGTACAATTGACCCACCCTTACGGCATTGACAGCATGGGTACCCTACTATTTTACTGTCCCTAAATATGACCATTTTTCCTACTTACCTGGTTTTCCCTAACATTCTCCTAATTAATAAGATTAGTGGCTCATTTTAATTTTAATTTAATGTTTTATTTGTTTTTGTGGTTTTGGTTTTGTTTTACATTATCGCAATTAATTTTTAATAAAATTTTTGTAACAAAATAACAAAGTTCCTATTTCTAAAAAAAATCGACTCTAGGAAAAATTTTGTTTTCGAATTTTTTTTATATTTAATTTGGATAGAGCATACCCTTCAGTATATACTCAGAAAATATCAATAAAAAATTCGAAGAAGTAAAATTTCCACAAGTTTTTTTGTAAAATATATTTTAGTCACAAAGTAATTTTCTATGCATTAAATTTGTACACAAAAATTTTTGGGAGCGTTTTTATCATTGTCTTTATTATAAAACTTATTTCGCATAATACAGCAGAACAAAAAGATAGAAATACATCCAAAGATGCAAGATTTGCACGCAGTCTTTAAAGAAAAGCCAATGTCTATTCCTGGCGATGGTGGGCGAAGGAACGTTATATGAGGCAGGTACTGATGGCTTTTCATAAGCTATAAAAGCAATCAATGTATATAAAAAATAAAAAATAATTATAAAACAAATTAAAAAATGTACGAAAGGAAAGATTTTGACTGAAATGAAATGTCTAATAAATTCTCTACCACCGTTTTTAAGAATATTTGGGTTAGTATATAAAATACTCTTTATCCGATTCTTCACAAATTTGGCGCACGTGTAGAAAACTGTGAGATATAAATTTTACTCATACACGGTTTTTTGAAATTTTTCTGTTTTCTTAGCGTAAAATTAATTTTAAACTTTAAACGCATTTTCCCACAACCCTGAGTTCAAAATCGGCTGCCACTGTACAGCCAAGGCGGGTTAACCGATTTCGATCCAGGTTTTTTTCTTTCGTAGGCAACAAAAAACTCTAGTCCTTATCGTGGCCCTTTTTTTTAAATATAGGTCAAATAAATTTTATATCCCCGAGCAAATGTGTTTTTTCTTGCCTTTTTTGGAATTTTTTAAGTTTGTGTGGCTACTTTCTGAAAAAAAAAATTTTTAATAAAAATCGGGCCACGATAAGGACTAGGAAATTTATCTGGGTTTAAGAATCACTTAAAATCTTTATTTTCCGATAATTAATGAAGGCTGCACAGTTGCAGCCGATTTTGCCTTTTTTAAAAAAGGCCAGTAAAGAAGTGGCAACTCTGGCGATTTTGGCTGAGGAATCATAAAACTGATATTTTTTCAAAATACTACAATAACATATTAAAAATATTGTTTATTTAATTTTTGAAAACCGTTCAAATATGCCCTTTAAAATGCTGTTGTTACAGTATTTACCCCCCTTAACACTTTGTGTCTGGCTGGAGCAGGCTTTAGGAAATACAAGAGACAATTTTTTATTTCTATTTTAATTCTTTAAAATGTAAAATTTATTTTCAAAAGTGAGAGCAGTTTTTCAGGCTCGATGATTTTATTTATATTTATTTTAACAAAAAAAGTGCGTATTATTCTTAAAATTTTATTATTGCAAACATAGAATTTTGAAAAGCTGAAAAACTGCTCTCACTTTTGAAAATCTGTAAAAAAGTTCGAACAAACAAATCTGTTTGGGATTTGACATCTGTTACTACACACTGACGGAATTGTCTACATGCTTCTTATAAATTTTTGTATTGATTCAATGAAATTTCGCTGGAATTCGTCTATTGAAACACGGAGGCGATTGAAAGATAAACAAAAATCTAAAAATTGAATGTTTGTATGTGTCACTTCTGAGTAAAAACTGCAACAGAGAGTTGAATAGGAAAGAAAACGAATTAGTTACATTGCATTCAAGGCCTTACTTGGGTGAGATGATTAAGCTGTCGCACTTTAGTATAGTTACGTTTGTAATGTGGGACCATGTGTTCGACGGGTTGTTGAAAAAAATTATCATATAGAGACAATCTGACAATAAAAGCATATAAATAATTAATACAATTTAAACTAGATCGTCTTATTTGAAAATAATAAAGTGATTACAATTTTTAGAGAAAAAGGTCTATTCTTCTTCTTAACCTCAAATCTATTAAAATTGATTAAATTGCATATTAATTACAATATTAATTGCAACTTTCTGTATGGCATTAAAACAACACTGTACTAACCTTTTCATTGAATTGATGCAGGTTTATGAGAAATTTCGTATTATTTATTGAAAATAACATACACGCAATGAAAAAGCTTTTTCGTAAAATTTGTTTTGCATTAACTTTGTGGAGAATACTTCATTATTTTAATGAAAATTTTCATTAAAACTCGTCCAATTGAATTCTCTCTGCGAAAATTATCTCAAAATTAATTTATTGTTAATGGCCCTTAAAACCGAGAAGACTGAGAATTTAACAATTATTTATGATATTCTCAGACTAGAAATATTAAGCAAAATTTTTTTATGATTTTTGCAAAGTAAATTATTATTTTGAAATGGAGCTTAACATTTTTTATATTAATGGCTCAATGTAAAAGGCTCTTCTAGTTTTTAATATTAAAAATAGTCATCCCTTTGTGTTTTTATTGATAAAAAGTTAAGAAAATACTTTAATTTTGCATTAAACGATTAATCGATTAATCGCCAATTTTCTCGATTAACCGACCCGAATAATCGGTTAATTAATTTTAGTGATTTTTCGAATAATGCATTAACCGGTTAACCGCCTATGTCGAATAATTGGAAACACTAGTAATATGATTAATAATTGTAATAATAGTACAATAATGAATGTATATAAAAATAACTACTAATATTTAATGATAATTACATTTTATTACAATTAGTATAATATTAATGATATTAATAGTTTTATTTATAATGATAGTTATAACCATTTTTAGTTTTAATTACAACGGAGTAATGATTTAATATTTACGTTGTTGTAGTCATTGATCACAAAAACCGCTGCGGCTGCTCTCGATGATGATGATGACGTTGTCGATGTTGTTTTTTTTCCTTTTCCTTTCGATACATTAGTTGTTGTTGTTTTGCGTAGTTTATTTAATTTTCATACTTGTTAAGTCTTTGTTACCGTTAATTTTTTTTGATTTTTTTTCTTCTTCAAGGAGAAGTCAATGTCAACTATACTTTTCTCTCTTCTTCAAGGAGAAGGCAATGTCAAACTAATGATTGTTTTTCTTCTTCTTCAAGGAGAAGGCAATGTCAAAGTAACTTTTGATTTAACTGGTTAACAAAAGTAATGCTTATTATTTACAACCACCACAATGTACAAATATATAATTGACAAATGATTCATTTGCTTTTGTCTAATTTGTTATATAAATTTTAACCGCTTTTAATTTCTTTATTTTGTGCATTATTTTAGGGAATATTTTCACAATTTAGATATGTTTTGATAAGGAATTACAACAACTTTAATAATTTCACGATCGCATTATAAATTTATAGTTTTTAATGGTAAATTTTCACAAAATATCAGAGTCAAAGAACTTTGTCTGTACCCTGTTAAATATCTATGTAGCTATTTCTTTTAAACGTTATTTAACACGGAGAACACTGACTAATATGCATTATTATTTTATACATTTTCTTTTCCCGATAGCCTTGCTGCGGTCACTCATATTTCGGGTTTTCCCAAATATATCAACCGTAATTTTCCACACTAAATTAAAACTACAGAATGAATAACTCCCGTTTCAATTATCTTTATATTTTTTTAATTGCGTTTCACGTTTAATAATCTTGCACGTACCTCGTGTCCCAACCGTTCGCTTTCGTCACAATCTGCCAACTTGTGCGCACGGCCGCACGGCCACAACCGGCCACAATCGCTGTTAAAATCCAATCACAGGGTATACCAGTGAAGTCAAAAGTGACAGCTGTCAAACGGGTAAACACAAACCGTATGGTGTAGTTGTTGTTGTAATTTTTAACCGAAGTGCGAAGGAGATTTAAGAAAAAGTATATACATGAAACCCATGTGTAAAAGTGAACAAGTATACAGCATGTTTTCAAACATGTGTTCACAAAAAAAAAAAGTAAAAGATAGCCTAGATAGTATGAAGATACACACCATGGCTGTATTGGGCAAACAGTTTAATTTCCCTGGTGTGTTACAAACTCACAAAATAATTCGGCCTGATTACGAGTGTCGAATTTGTAATCGAAATTTTCTACTCCATATAAAATTATTTTGTATATAATGGAAATTATAAAGAAATGAAACCCTGTTGCTGGATTTTTTTAGATCTGAGTGCTATATATGGTAAATCCAATTGAAAAATTGTTCAAAAGTTGTTTTTTTTTTGCGAATTTTCAGCAAATTCAACTTAGTCTCGACTACGACTACGACACTCGTATATATTTGTAGTTACACATTGTAATGAATAAAACAATATTACTTTAAACTTTTTTATAAAATTTGTGCACATTAATGCCCTTTATTAACAATAAAGAAAACTTATACAGTACTATTAAACATAACACAACATACAACAAACTCTCACATCCATATGTTCTGTGAAATGTATAAAAAAAACACAAACGCACTCACAAAACAGATTTATATTATTTATTATTATTCGTCAACATAAAATATTCACTTTATACCCCCGAGTAAAAAAAATTATATATAATCATATATGGCATATATAATTAGACATGTCGTTATGTATATCCATATATAATTATATATGACGTCTTTTTCCAAAAATTTTTTTTATATTATGCCATATACAATTTCATCTAATTAGATATCGGCCTTTATAATATTAGATATGGTATATATGATTATATATTACATAGCATGGCTGATCTTATTGCATATATAGTTGTATATAGAGCTATATCTTAATATATATGGTAGCATTTTAGCAATATATAATTATATATGGTATCTTTTAAACAATATATAACTATATATGGTGCCAGTTAAACTAGATATTATCATATATGGTGGCATTTAAACAATATATGGTCATATATGGTACATCATGAACAAAATTTTTAATACAGTTGCAGATATGATAATATATGCTACTATATATAGTGCCATATATATTTATATATGGTGTTATTTAAGCAGTATATTAGCACATGTGGTGCCATTTAAACCATATATTATTATATATGTTGCCATTTAAACAATGTATGGTCATATATCGTACATCATGATCAAAATTTTTAATACAGTTCCAGATATGATAATATAAGAAAATATGTACAGTGCCATATATATTTATGTATGGTGTTATTTAAGCAATATATTACCATATATGGTGCCATTTAAACCCTATCTTATCATATATGGCGCCATTTCAACAATATATGCTCATATATTGTAGCATATAACGTATATAAGTTTAGTTGGCAGATGTTGTCTGAAATGCCAGGTTAGCAAGGCACGCTATTAACCCGGGTTTCCTACTCGCCGGAGGGAGGGTTCTGTTGCTAAAATGCACCGGTTCCAACAGGCCACACATAAATTTTGTTTTGCGTGCCAAAATAAAGAAAATCAAATATAGAATGTAATTTAGAAGGAAAGTTGACATACCTGAACAATTTTAATTTCATATAATACCCGGAAAAACTTTTTGATTGCAATTTAGATGTTAATGAAGCAACCGCTTGCCCACCCGACCTTGATCACAGATGACTAAAGTCCTAAAAAAAACCCAGGGTATGTATCTGTGATCCCATTTATACTCACGATCAAGTCCTTACCACTAGCTAAAAATCAAACAATCGAATTTATAATTCAACCGGAAATCATATTGATTTATTTAATAGGCAAAACTTCATTCAGTGATCGGAAATAAATTTGGTATTAAATTCAGATTTATTTTAACAATATGACTTGGAAGATTCATTAAATTCGCGTACACTTAAATAACATATTAAATAAAAAAAAATGTAATAATAAAATAAAATTAATTTAATTTAATTTAATTAATAATAAATACTAACTAACTTGGATAATAAATATTCAGAAACTTATGCACTTGAATTGAAATAAAACTGAATAAATTATGAAACCAAATTAGGAGTGCTTCATGGGTTAAACCCTAAAAGTATGTCCGCGTTCTTTATAAGAATTTTATAAACTTTCAAGTAAAAAGAAAAATATATATATATATAGTGAACCAGCAAGAAAAATTTACATTCCCACTTGGGCAAAACAATATAAAAACATTTAATCGATTAAAACACACTACCAATTTTTGATTTGCTTAATAAGATATTTTTCTCCAATAAAAATAATAAATGGAAAAAAATGTTAGCTGGTCACCTTTGACAAAAGCATGTTTTGAAGTTTGCAAAAAAGAACAAAATAGGTAAATAAACAAAATAAAAAAAAACAGATCCAGACTTACATTACTGTTGCTCACACGGCGGAAGTACTTTCGATGAGCGCAGCCACTGTTGATCGCTGGTTTTTTCCAACCTCTCTAGATTCAAAAGAGAATTATCAGACTAAGAGATCGATTTTAAGAGAAAGGGTTTATGTTATTCTACCCAAAGAAGCACTGTAACTTAACCGAATAATTTTAAATTTTAATAAATGTTAATAAAAAAAATTACATCAAATAAAAAAAAATCAATCAATCCACTGATACTTAAAACACACGCAAACAACCTTGCCTGGATATTAATTTGAAACTGTAGCACTTAAAACCAATTCTAAAACCCAACATTAATTTAGATTTTGATTTGTATAGGTATGTTTGTCTTCACTATAGAATGTATGTAGGTTAATGCATGCATAAAGGCTTTACGCGGGATTCAAGTACAAGTGCACTGACTAGCAAAGGGAGAAAAAAAAACCGAAAGGAAAGTAGGTAAACTAAAATTGAAATTATTCAACACAAGGCAACACTATTAGAATTTTGTAACTTTCGCAACGGATTAACACCCAAGAAAAAAACCACCAGAGAAAAATGAAAAATTACTAAAAATTCGGTCAAATTTGCAGTAAAATTTTTATTGTATATTTTCCCTTTTAATCACAGCACTTTAAACTTCACTTATTTTCTTTTTGGTTTGGGTAAATTTAACTTTGGTTTTCTTCTATGATTTGGTTGTCTGCATATTTTTGTAGACTAGTGTCATACCAGCGATATAGTGTTGTTTGTGTACAAAGGAATGTCTTTCAATCTGTTTACCCGTTCCCTTCGCTTCTCCTTCTTAACAAAAAGCTTTAGGCAAATGTTTAAACACGATTTTAACGAATTTAACAAATATTTTAACAAAAAAAAACTTATTAATATCTGCACTTTAGAATAATTTTAATAACATATTTAGGGCAAATTTGTGGAACTTGATTAAACATATTTCACTTTCGTCTCCCGGCCTATCAAAATTTAAACTTTTTCTTTTTCCTTTTTTTTCTTTAAAAAACACTCTATTGCCCATAAAACAAAAATGTCGGTGTTTTTCCCCACTTTTTCCCCACTCTGCACTTATGTTTGCCGGTACGTCACGCACTGTTGAAAAATATTGCTAAACTAATTTTAGTGATCTCCTTGACCTCAGTAGGCAATTAAAATAAAAGCTTTTTTTGATATAAAAACCAAGAGTACAGCTAAGCCATCAACTGAACAAATTGTTGTTATTTTAATAGAACAAACGGTGCCAATCTATACAAAAACAATAATAGTATTTAATGAGATGGGAATTAAACTAACCGAGAGTGCTTTATATTATTAATATTTACCTTTCAACAAAAATTGGCACCTACAACAAAATAAGAACACCGAAACACTCGCAGAATCTTCAATAATTTTAACAAAATAAAAACTTTGAAGTTTTTGTAAAATATAAAAATGGAATTTACGTCCCGGCTGCCCAAAACTTATCCTGGCAAAAGTTACTCCTCCAAAAGAGAAAAACCCAAAGTGCTTTTATAGAAGTAAAAATCTATAGAACCGCACCAATAAATAAACGAAAGTATACCTAAGAAATTCAAGGCAAATTGTTAACAACACAGATTAATATTTGATACAAAACCAAATACTTACACTTAATTTATTGCTTGAGGTAAAAGAAATTTATTTTCCTCCAACAATGATTAAACAAATAATTATTTTAAGCAACACTTTAAATTTTTTTTAATAAAAAACTTTTGCACTTTTTTAAAAAAAAACTTTCATCCCTTAATGGAGAGCACTTTGTCAAACCAAACTTTGTTCAAACAATGGCTGAGCATCGTCAATTTACTTTAAAAGAAAGTTCGGTTTTAAGTAAATGAGGTAGAATAACTGAAAAGCTAACGCTTTTCTTACAAAATATAAACAAAAATAGGCGCAACCACATGAGTACATAAATGCACAAATTTCACATAACCACTGTGGTGGTGTATTACTCTGACGTATAGATGGCATTAGCACCCAACGTAAAAAAAAAAAATCTAAAATAAGAATGTAAATATAAACGAAACTATATAACCCCAAAAACAAAAGCACGAAACAGATTATTTTCTTTCCAATCTGTAAAATACGTTTGGGATTTTAGCACATTTAAATCCTTTAATGCAATTAATGTATATCCCGATAAAAATAAATTCAAGGAAAAAGCAGGCCACGTTACAAATCTCCCCCGCCAAAATCAGACTTTGGGGTTTTGCTTTCCTTTTCCGCCTCCACTAAAAGCAAAATGCCAAAGCTGATTCAAAAGAAATGGAAACGTCGCTGCAAAAGAAATGAAACCGTTAAAGTAAAATCTTAAAATAAAATTTACTGGCGAATATCCTTCGCGTGAAAGTTCCCCAATAAATTCCCTCTTAGGTCCTCTAGCTCATAATAACAGTTCCCCAGCTTTCTCCGTACGCGAGCCTTGACAAAAGTAGGAGCAAGCTTGGCGTTATAGCCGTGCTCAAAGTTGCTTTGCTTGAAATTTCGACGATAAACCTCTTGACCTACATCATAGGATACCTCCCTGGCTCGGAGGTTATAGGACCTCTCATTCCTATCAAACTGTTTTTGCATCAATTCGGAGGCACGTCTAGACATAATTTGTAGCGAATCATTTCGGTCAAAACGAACAGAACGATCTTCCAACATTTCCAACTGACGAAGAAGAGGATAAGTAGCACCATTTGTTATCATGTGCTGGCCAAAGGCAAGGTAATAAGGGGAGATACCAACAGCCGAGTGAATTGCAGATCGAAGGGCACAGCATATATTGCTTAAAAGTTCGTCCCAGTTCTTTTGGTCTGGCTTTACATAAGCCTTTATAGCAGACAAAACAGATCTATTCACCCGCTCAGAAGCATTTGCTTGAGGGGCATGAATGGCGGTATAAGTATGGCCCACACCATATTGCTTAAGAAATTGATTGAACTGATGGGCCTTGAATTGGGAACCATTGTCGGACACTATGGTCTCTGGGACACCAAAAGTATGAAATAATTCCTGTTCTAAATATTTTACCACCACCTCAGATGTGAACTGTTTCACCGCTTTCAAAAAAGGAAACTTCGAGTAGTGGTCTAAAACAATAAAAATGACAATATTCCCCGACCGAGATCGAGGATATGGTCCAAGGAAATCCACATACAGCTTCTGAAAGAATCGGCCCGTTTCAGAGGTTTTACCCATCGGCGGCCTAAGGATTTGATTAATATGTTTCGACATTTTGCAAATTTCGCAATTATTGACATAGTTTCTGACGTCAACGGCCAGATTTGGCCAAAAATAGAATCTTCGTATCCTCTCCAAAGTCTTGTTGATGCCACCATGTGATGACAACGTACTATCGTGAGCCCTACTCAAAACTTCAAGAACCATCGACTTCGGCACCCACAATTTCCAGGCCAAATCGTCCTGAACCTTCTCCCCAGTGGCATGTTCAGTCCGTCTGTACAGGTATCCATCAACTATTTTTAAGTCCGGCATTTTATCAATATTCTTCCCAATTTTGACTAGCAATTCCTTATGATCGTCTGAATGGAAATGTGTAGAATTTAAATCTACGAAAACCCCCGAGTCAGTGTTCAGATCAGCCAAACTGTCGATACCTAACGCTGACAAGTCCTCAGTATTGGCCCTAGATAGAGTATCTGGAACTATGTTCAAACTACCTCGTCTATGCTGAATGTTAAATTTATACCCCTGCAATTTCAAAGCCCATCGAGCCAGCCTTGAACTCAGATCTGTCTGAGACATGAGCCACTTCAATGACGCGTGGTCAGTGACAACAGTGAACTCATGTCCTTCGGCGTATGCTCTGAACTTTTTAATACTTAGCAAAGCTGCCAAGCATTCCTGTTCGGTTACTGAATAGTTACGTTGGGCTTGGTGGAGCTTCTTGGACATAAATGCCACTGGAACCTCTTCGCCCTCCGCATTTTTCTGGACCAACACACTTCCTACACCTGTTTTTCTAGCATCGCAGTGTATGAAAAACGGCTGCGAGAAATCTGGGCTATGCAGAACAAGCGCTGTGCTCAAATGGATCTTTAAAACATCAAAAGCTTCTTGGGCCTCATCGGTCCATACAAATTTCCGCCTCCCCTTCAACAAATCCGTTAGAGGCGTGGTAATAGAAGCATAGTTCCTGATAAATTTCCGGTACTAACCTGTCATCCCTAGAAATCTACGAATCTGCTTAACGGATCTCGGAACTGGAAAGTCAGTAATGGCCGGATCCGTCCGAATAACACCCTTTCCAACCACATGACCTAGATACTTTACCTCGGGGACACAAAAACTACTCTTTTCCACATTAATAGTCAACCCTGACTTACGTATTTTCTGTGCAACAATCTGTAAAACCTCCAGGTGCCTTTCAAAAGACTCCGTTATGATTAGCAGATCATCAAGATATACAAACACCTCCGTCCTGAGAGTCGCTGGAATGACTTTGTCCATCAGACGAGACATTGTCTGAGGGGCATTACAGAGCCCAAAGGGCATTACATTGTAATGATACAACGGTCTCCCAGGAACAGTAAATGCTGTCTTATCTTTAGATCCCACATCAAGGGGAATTTGCCAAAAAGCATCCTTGAGATCTAAATCTGTGACTCCTTGGGGAGTCGGCTAAGGATACCATCAATATGTGGTAATGGATACGCATCACCAACTGTTACGGAATTCAACTTCCGGCTATCTAAGCAAAGACGATTTTTGCCGGGCTTGCGATGGAGAACGACTGGAGAAGACCAAGCGCTGTTAGACTCCTCTATAACACCCAACGACAGCATTCTATCAAGCTCTTCATATATCAACTTCTCCACCGCTGGAGAAACTGGAAAATGTCGTTGTTTGATAGGCTTTGCGTCGCTGGTATCAATAATATGATATAAAACATTGGTCTTCCCAAGTCCCTCTTTGGCGAAGGATGGAAACAAATTTACAACTTGTTGTAAACACTGCTTCTGAACAGGTGTTAAAGAAATTTGAGGAGAAATCTTCCCAACATCCGAAGATGAAACCAAAGAATTGTCCAACCGAACTGCTCCCGGAGGAAATAGATCGTAAAGGTCCCAAAAATTTGCTCCTAGGTACAGATTTCTCTTTAAGATCGGAATAATGAAAAGAGTGATTCTATTTTCAACCCCCTTAAAAGAAATAGTAGTCTCAAAAAACCCAATCACCTCCTGAGGTGTACCGTCTACCGTTTTGACCGAAGAGTTCAACTTTTTATAAGAAACACCCGAAGCTAAAAACTCCCGAGCTCCTTCGGATCCAATACAACTAAGCGACGCTCCGGAATCCAATAAATCCAAAACGGATTTGCCAAGGAGAATAACCTCAGCATATGGTCTTATATCACACGGTTTATCCAAAATGGAGCAAACTGATTTTCCTTGGAATTGCCCTACTCTTTGCCAAAAAACTTCGCATACGAAGGGCAGAGCGAGACGGCTTAGAAGGCCTACCAAAAATCCTATCACGAACCTGGTAATACTCCTGCAACCTAACATGAAAAGGTTTAAATTTCAAGGATGAATCAAAATTACCTTTGGGGCTATTGTCACATTCGGTAGCAAAAATTTCATTACGTTTTGATTTAGACTCAAGTTGTGTAATTTTGCAGACACTTCCAGTAGAATTATTGTTACTTTTGGCAAAATCTAAGACGTTTTCGATACCACGTTTAAGTATCGATGTTACATTTCGGTTTCCGCCGGTTTGTTCCGTATCGATTTCTGTGCACTTTTTGGTGCACTGAACTTCAAGTTTTTTGAATTGCATTTCTTGCAATTTGGTTTGTACATATCCGGGGTTCCACAACCATAACAAAATACCGATCTTTCAGATAAGCAATCCTGTTATCTGTGACCCGTTTTCCGGCAATTCCAACAAATTAAATTTATTTCCGAAATCTCTTCACCTTCAAGCTGTAACACATTTTCCAGTTCATTTTCAAGTTCGCCCTCGATCTCAGAGATTCTATTATTCACAGGCGGAACCCTAGGAAGCCCGAATCCATGTTTCTGGCGGACATCCGCTAAAAAAAATTCACGTCGCCTACAAATATCGCGTAGATGTTGGACAGAAGAAATTTGCAAGTTCAAAATTTCATGCTGTATCTCCGGTTGCAAATTACGACGCAAAATCTCCACCAACGTATCATCATGAATCGGTTCTCTAAGGCGATCGGTTAATTCAACAATCGATTCGTAAAATGTATTAAAAGTTTCATTCGGCTTTTGTTTCCGATCCCGTATCATTTCACGATAATCAACATCTGTGCGCGTATCCCGATATTCTTTCCTAAGCGCTAGACATAAATTCGGCCACTTTATTGAAGCAACCGATCTGTGGTAACGCCAAAACCAGACACTTGCCTTTCCCTCAAAAAGTAAACAGGCATTATTACAAAGTAAATCGAAATCCCCTTGTAATGTTTGAGAAGTCAATGCTTCAACACGGTATATAAAATTATTAACGGACAGACTATTTAATCCTTCCGAAAACTTAATTTTCCAATTGGAAATAATTTGCAAAACTCTATCCGGACGGACATTTAAATCGGACAAAGTAGACACAGGAGGATGTCCTATTCGAGTGGCGGATCCACCGTCAGAGAAAGTCTGATAAGACACAGTTGGTGCAACAGTATCTGTACGAAGACCTAGCAAATCTCTAAAAGCTTGTTGTTCAACCGCCGGCAAAGTTTGCATATGTGGAGGTGAACGAACCGTATTGAGTGGTGGTACCGAAGTGTTAAGTGGTATTGAAGTATTGTGATGTAACGAGGCTACAGATTGCTGTGAGCCTGTTGGAACATTAGCATTAAGCCTGGCTTCTAAAGTTAAAATCTGGGCGCTCAAAGAGGCAAATAGCTGAGCCTGTTGTGCTGATACAATTGACGTTATCATGTCCCTCAAAGACTCATTCGGATCAACAACGTGCAGGGTTTTATGGGTTTGATCTAAAACCGAAGTATCCAAACCACATTTGTCCGAACCTGCTGCTCCCTTTGTATTCATATCTCCAGACCCAGTCGACGTCGTGTCCTGTGGTACTGGAACCTGCGTAGGAGTAGATACAATATTCTTAGAATGTGTAGGAACACTACCAGCTTGAGGATCGTTCACAATTCGCGTATCACAAATTGGGCAAAAAGGTCGTTTCTTTAAACTTAATGACAAACAATGTTTATGAAAAAGATGATTACAACAAGTTTTGATTAGAACAGTTTTCGAAGTAATTGAATCGTTGCAGGCAACACAAACGGGGTACCTAGAAGGTAGCTGATTATCATCATTATTCCCCATACTAAAGAAAATTTGGTAAATTAACAGATACGATAAAATTACCAAAATTAATAAAAACATTAAAAAATTTTAACAACCAAAGAGTAAAATAAAAATATCGGAAAATAATAAAAAAAATAAACCAAAATAATAGATTTGGTTAAATGTTCACGATACTACAAGTAAAAAATTATTTGAAAGTAGCAACCAAATCTATAAAACTCAAATGATTTGACCTAAACCCGGTATGTAAACAAAAATCCGGTATATATATGTATATATTAGCAGATAATTGCAAAAGCAAAAAAAAACACAAATGCAAATTCCAATACCTTAGAAAAATAACTACAAGTGAAGACGCAAATGTATTAAAATAAATTTAAGAGAGTATAAAAATGACACCCGTACGTATGAGTTATATTCAACTATATAATGATTAATATAAAGCTGATGCTCTTTTGTTGTTGTAAATACAAAACACAAATTAATCAAAATTACCCAAGTAAAAAAGTTTTGATATAGTCATATATTATCATATACAATTTTGTATAATTATATATTGGCACATATATACTAAGATATACTTATATACAATTTTACGAAATTATATCCTAAATATATAACTATATCTTCTTATATATTGCACAATATATAGCGCAACATATTACAATATCCAATTATATATAGAGCTGTATTTATTTACATATGCCTCATATAATTATGTATAATTGTATTGAATTATATACCATTACATCTAGTTGGATATGATTATATTATATATCATACATTTGGATGAGGACAAAATCCGGATAAAATTGTATCAAACCATATCTTATTCCATCAAATTAGATCTAATTGTGTCAAATTAGATCTAATATGACCATAATACGATCTAATTTGATTCAATTATATGTTCTCATTTTTCGGATGTAATTATATATAATATCAAAACTGATATAATTTTTTTTTAGTAGGGTACTCATGTTCTCTTCTTAAAAACAATGCTTTACTAACACAAACATACAAAGCAAGTATCCACCAGATATTTTACCCAAAAAAATATGTATTCATAAAATATCTTTAAAATGTACTAATCACGAATCCAAAAGATATTGTATCTTTAAAAATATGTATTCATTAAAGTATCTTTAAAATGTATCAATCATATCCAAAAGATATTGTATCTTTAAAAATATGTATTCATTAAAGTATCTTTAAAATGTATCAATCAAGTATCCAAAAGATATTTTATCTAAAAAAATGCATTTATAAAATATCTTTGAAGTGATGAAATCTAAAAAGCTTATATTTCGAGAATTTTCAAGCTTTCGTTCAGCAGATATCACTATATCGAAAGTTAGTTAAGTTTTTAGTAGTGAACTTGAGCAGAATATCAAAATTAAGGCCTTGATGTTAGGTGATTCAAAATTGACCGAAAATGTAATTAGTATATTCGTTTCTATAATGGAGATTTAAATTAAGGAAAAAAAATAAAAATATAAAAAAAATTAATTATTGTCCCGTATACAAGAAAGGAAAATCCTTAATTTAAAATAAATCGTTATAAGCAAAGGTTTTCAAGGCGACCAACGAAAATAAATCTTTCGACTGTATCTTACACCTTCGTTACGAATCACAATTCTAAATTTAAATTAAAGTTGAGATAAATCAAATAGAAATTTTCAGAGAATAATCAATAGAATTGACATCAATTAATAAACCAAAATTAATGGGACACTATGAATAAACAAATTAAATAAAGTATTAAACTCACTAAGGTGAAGTCTAATCCGTATTACTGATTGTGTTTGTAGCTTCCTTTTCAAGTTAACACGTAGAGAAGACACTTAATTTCCAATAAAAAAAATATGGAAAAATATTCCGTAAATAATCCTGTAATCTCATGCAAAAACAAACTATGCAGAAACAAATAAAAATAATATAATAATAAATAAAAAAAAATAATAAATAAAAACAATTTTAAATAAACTCAAAAAAAAAATATATCAAAATACCATTGAGTGATTGTTTGATTTTATATGTAATGGTTATGGACTTGATGTGAACTGAATTCCGAGATAAAATAAAAAAAACATTAGGTTGAAAATATAGTGAAAGCTAAAAAGAAGGAGAATTAGGAAAGATTTTACCACAGAGGATAGCCTATACTCCATAGAATCTATAATTCCATCAGTGATAGTGTTCAGTAAAGTTATGATATCTTTCATACGAGGGTAAGACTTAGCTCTATTGTCCAAGTTCAACATTCCAACAGGTAATAAATAAATTTCACGAAATTACTTAATAGTATTACGAGAGGGAGTCACTTTTCATAAAAGGTTGTAAACGGAAGCTCTGAAGCGTTTAACCAAAAACAAAATCCATTAAATTTAAAGTTACTCGGAGGAAAGAAAACAACTAAAAACAAACTGGTGAAAATTTTCAATGAAAAATTAAAAGATGTAAAAGTAACAAGAAAAACGAGATCTGAACAAAACATTACTGAGTTGCTAAAAGCAGAACTAAGGATGGAATTAAAAAAATGGGAATGACTAATGTTCAGGTCCCTGCTCGGGCGCCAAAAATTTATAATGTAGCATATAACGTATATAAGTTTAGTTGGCAGATGTTGTCTGAAATGCTAGGTTAGCAAGGCATGCTATTAACCCGGGTTTCCTACTCGCCGGAGGGAGGGTTCTGTTGCTAAAATGCACCGGTTCCAACAGGCCACACATAAATTTTGTTTTGCGTGCGAAAATAAAGAAAATCAAATATAGAATGTAATTTAGAAGGAAAGTTGACATACCTGAACAATTTTAATTTCATATAATACCCGGAAAAACTTTTTGATTGCAATTTAGATGTTAATGAAGCAACCGCTTGCCCACCCGACCTTGATCACAGATGACTAAAGTCCTAAAAAAAAACCCAGGGTATGTATCTGTGATCCCATTTATACTCACGATCAAGTCCTTACCACTAGCTAAAAATCAAACAATCGAATTTATAATTCAACCGGAAATCATATTGATTTATTTAATAGACAAAACTTCATTCAGTGATCGGAAATAAATTTGGTATTAAATTCAGATTTATTTTAACAATATGACTCGGAAGATTCATTAAATTCGCGTACACTTAAATAACATATTAAATAAAAAAAAATGTAATAATAAAATAAAATTAATTTAATTAATAATAAATACTAACTAACTTGGATAATAAATATTCAGAAAATTATGCACTTAAATTGAAATAAAACTGAATAAATTATGAAACCAAATTAGGAGTGCTTCATGGGTTAAACCCTAAAAGTATGTCCGCGTTCTTTATAAGAATTTTATAAACTTTCAAGTAAAAAGAAAAATATATATATATAGTGAACCAGCAAGAAAAATTTACATTCCCACTTGGGGAAAACAATATAAAAACATTTAATCGATTAAAACACACTACCAATTTTTGATTTGCTTAATAAGATATTTTTCTCCAATAAAAATAATAAATGGAAAAAAATGTTAGCTGGTCACCTTTGACAAAAGCATGTTTTGAAGTTTGCAAAAAAGAACAAAATAGGTAAATAAACAAAATAAAAAAAAACAGATCCAGACTTACATTACTGTTGCTCCCACGGCGAAAGTACTTTCGATGAGCGCAGCCACTGTTGATCGCTGGTTTTTTCCAACCTCTCTAGATTCAAAAGAGAATTATCAGACTAAGAGATCGATTTTAAGAGAAAGGGTTTATGTTATTCTACCCAAAGAAGCACTGTAACTTAACCGAATAATTTTAAATTTTAATAAATGTTAATAAAAAAAATTACATCAAATAAAAAAAACTCAATCAATCCACTGATACTTAAAACACACGTAAACAACCTTGCATGGATATTAATTTGAAACTGTAGCACTTAAAACCAATTTTAAAACCCAACATTAATTTAGATTTTGATTGTTATAGGTATGTTTGTCTTCACTATAGAATGTATGTATGTTAATGCATGCATAAATTGAAATTATTCAACACAAGGCAACACTATTAGAATTTTGTAACTTTCGCAACGGATTAACACCCAAGAAAAAAACCACCAGAGAAAAATGAAAAATTACTAAAAATTCGGTCAAATTTGCAGTAAAATTTTTATTGTATATTTTCCCTTTTAATCACAGCACTTTAAACTTCACTTATTTTCTTTTTGGTTTGGGTAAATTTAACTTTGGTTTTCTTCTATGTTTGGTTGTCTGCATATTTTTGTAGACTAGTGTCATACCAGCGATATAGTGTTGTTTGTGTACAAAGGAATGTCTTTCAATCTGTTTACCCGTTCCCTTCGCTTCTCCTTCTTAACAAAAAGTTTTAGGCAAATGTTTAAACACGATTTTAACGAATTTAACAAATATTTTAACAAAAAAAAAAAAACTTCTTAATATCTGCACTTTAGAATAATTTTAATAACTTATTTAGGGCAAATTTGTGCAACTTGATTAAACATATTTCACTTTCGTCTCCCGGCCTATCAAAATTTAAACTTTTTCTTTTTCCTTTTTTTTTTTTTTAAAAACACTCTATTGCCCATAAAACAAAAATGTCGGTGTTTTTTCCCCACTTTTTCCCCACTCTGCACTTATGTTTGACGGTACGTCACGCACTGTTGAAAAATATTGCTAAACTAATTTTAGTGATCTCCTTGACCTCCGTAGGCAATTAAAATAAAAGCTTTTTTTGATGTAAAAACCAAGAGTACAGCTAAGCCATCAACTGAACAAATTGTTGTTATTTTAATAGAACAAACGGTGCCAATCTATACAAAAACAATAATAGTATTTAATGAGATGGGAATTAAACTAACCGAGAGTGCTTTATATTATTAATATTTACCTTTCAACAAAAATTGGCACCTACAACAAAATAAGAACACCGAAACACTCGCAGAATCTTCAATAATTTTAACAAAATAAAAACTTTGAAGTTTTTGTAAAATATAAAAATGGAATTTACGTGCCGGCTGCCCAAAACTTATCCTGGCAAAAGTTACTCCTCCAAAAGAGAAAAACCCAAAGTGCTTTTATAGAAGTAAAAATCTATAGAACCGCACCAATAAATAAACGAAAGTATACCTAAGAAATTCAAGGCAAATTGTTAACAACACAGATTAATATTTGATATAAAACCAAATACTTACACTTAATTTATTGCTTGAGGTAAAAGAAATTTATTTTCCTCCAACAATGATTAAACAAATAATTATTTTAAGCAACACTTTAAATTTTTTTTAATAAAAAACTTTTGCACTTTTTTAAAAAAAACTTTCATCCCTTAATGGAGAGCACTTTGTCAAACCAAACTTTGTTCAAACAATGGCTGAGCATCGTCAATTTACTTTAAAAGAAATTTCGGTTTTGAGTAAATGAGGTAGAATAACTGAAAAGCTAACGCTTTTCTTTCAAAATATAAACAAAAATAGGCGCAACCACATGAGTACATAAATGCACCAATTTCACATAACCACTGTGGTGGTGTATTACTCTGACGTATAGATGGCATTAGCACCCAACGTAAAAAAAAAAAAAATCTAAAATAAGAATGTAAATATAAACGAAACTATATAACCCCAAAAACAAAAGCACGAAACAGATTATTTTCTTTCCAATCTGTAAAATACGTTTGGGATTTTAGCACATTTAAATCCTTTAATGCAATTAATGTATATCCCGATAAAAATAAATTCAAGGAAAAAGCAGGCCACGTTACAATATGGGACCTCATGAACAACATTTTCAATATAGTTCCAGATATGATAATATATGCTACTATATATAGTACCATATACCTTGATATATCGTATCATTTAAACAACCGGAGTAAAAATAGTTACATATAGTCATATATGTGATTAAGTTATATCTGTATAAATATACAGTTTCATCCGAAGAATGGCGCGATTTATTTTTATTAATTGTTTATCAATTTTTATCTAATTGTATCAGTTTAGATCTGACCTGATTAAAGTATGTGTTAATCAGATGAAATTGTATCCGATTTTTGCCCTGATACAATTTTATCGGTTTATATGTAATGGTATCAGGTTTGATCGTAATTGGTTCAATTTTATATAAATAAAATATAATTGTATCCGACATTTACCTTATACAGTTGTATCAAAGTTTTAAACTGATGCAATTACATCAGGTCAAAATTGAGATATAACTATATAATTTTGTATACAAATATATCTATTTGCACCTAAACTGATAACATGTGATATAAACCAATAAAATTGTATCAGGTCGAAAATCAGATACAATTTCATCTGATTAAAACATAATTTAATCAGGTCAGATCTAAACTGATGCAATTAGATAAAAACTGATAAACAACTGATACAATTTTATCGGGCCATTTTCCGGATCAAATGGTACATGGATCTCTCTAAGTTATATATTACCATATAAAGCTCCATATTATTTTTTTTTATAGGGAACATATACCATATATGGTGCCATTTAAACAATATATTGTCATATATGGTGCCATTTTAACGATATATGGTCATATATGGTAACTCATCAGCAACTACAATATTCACTGTATTTCAGAAGCTATTAAGTGTATTTCATAAATTTTAAATGTACCTATTTCAGAAATTATCAAATGTATTACAGAAATTATTAATTGTATTTCAGAAATAATCAAATCTATTTCAGAACTTGTTGATTGTATTTCATAATTAATAGAGAAAATTTTCTGAAATACATTTCATAATTTCTGAAATGCAATTGATAATTTCTGAAATACAGTTTGATAATTTCTGAAACACAGTTGTGAATTTCGAAAATACAATTAATAATTTCTGAAATACAATTGATAAAACTGAAATTCAATTGACTAGTTCTGAAATACAATTCATAAATGTGAAAAATAATTGATAAGTTCTGAAATACAATTGAGAAAACTGAAATTCAATTGATTATTTCTGAAATACAATTGATAAATCGTAAAAACAATTGATATAATTGGAAATGGTGTAGAGCGTTAAAAAGATGTAAATAAAATTATTTTTTTAAAAAAATTCAATTTAATAAAAAAAAAAATATAATTATAATTTATAAAAAGAAATTCATTTTATAAAAAAATGCATAGCCGTAAACGGTATCGAACTCGAGACCTTCTGAGTTTAAACCTTATTTTAACAAAATATTGTAATTTTTATAAAATCAGTGCTCTGCCAGTGTATTATTTTTTGAACTGTTGTCAATATTTGTCTGGGATCTTATTTAATCCCAAATAAATGGAGATCTTACGTAGTACCCAAATATCATGCGGGATCTAATTTCATCTGTCATTTTTCTGGATAGTTTTAGATGTCAATCCCCAAATATATTGCTGTTTCTAATCCGATCTGCCATTTTAATACCGAAATAAATTGCTGGATCTAATTCAATCTGCAATTTATAGGATAAATTAAGATCCTGCCAAATCCCCAAATATATCACTGGATTTAATTCCATCTGCAATTTATCGGAAAAGTTAAGATCTGACGCAATCCCGAAATATATTACTGGATCTAATTTGATATGTAATTTTTTGGATAAATTTAGATCTTACTTAATCCCCAAATATATTGCTGGATCTAATTCGATCTGCCATTTTTCGGATCAAATTAGATCTAAGTTTATCCACAAATATATTGCTGGATCTAATTCCATCTGCCATTTTTCGGATTAATTTAGATCTAAGTTTATCCCCAAAGATATTGCTGGATCTAATTCGATCTGCCACTTTTTCGGATCAAATTAGATCTAGGTTTATCCCCAAATATATCATTGGACCTCCCAATTTTGAGATATAACTTGATCTTAGTTTATCCCCATATATACAATGGGATCTAATACGATATCATTGGATACACCCAAATTTGAGATCTAATTGGATCAGCTAGATATTACAGCAGATCTTGGACAATATAAAATTGGATATGATTAGATATTGCGCGAGATCAATTTTTTTTACTCGGGCCACTATCTATTTTTAATTTTTATTATTCAATCATTATTTGAGCTATATAATTTTATTTTGTTACACAAACGATGCTGTGAAGAAAATTTATTAAACAAACTAAAAAAAACACAACATATCGTCAGCTTAGTATTGGTTTGGTGGATATGCCAAAAAGTCTTTATCCAGAAAAACGATAAAGAGATTTACATCTTTTTAATTTGTGTATGCACTAGGTATCTCAGATATGATACATTATAGCAAGAAACTGTTTCAAAATCTGAATTAAAATATGTATTTAATTTTCTAACTCGATATTTTCAAAAATGGCCAGTGGGCCGAACCAATAATAATGCGACGAATTGGAAAACTTTTGGGAAAGAGAGACAGAACTAGTTGTAATATATTTGATTCTCTCGCACTTACGTATTTGGTGCAGCTCTGCTAGTTAGTTGCATAGTTGCAAATTTCGGTAGTTCCAAAAACGTCCGCCCACAGCGCTAGTGCGTGTCTTCACTGGTATACCCTGTGAATCCAACTAACTATTTTTTCCATTTCGATTTAATACTGCACTCAATTTTCCTTTTCTTTCTTCCCACACCAAAGATCAGTGCTGCCAAACCTTTTTGACAACAACCATCGTTAACAATTTCCTCTAAATCGTCACAACATATGACGATTTTTCTCCGAAAATCGCCAACAGAAGGGATCGTCAAAATGACGAAAAAAAATCCGTAACACATCCACTAAAAATATCTAAGCCATATTGCAATAAATTTCGGATCTAGCGTAAAAGCTACTTTTTACAATTCGATTTTATTGTGAAAATTTTCTATTCAAAAACATGATAAGCCACACTTATAATAGCTGTGTTTGTGCGGCAAGCTATCAATGTTGGCTTATGTCATTCCCATATAAATTTGACATTAGCTAACGTTTTCTGTTAACTCTCAAAGTTTCTAATATCAAATTTGTATTTTTTTTTTTTTATTTTTTTTTTTTTTTTTATTAGTGAAATATACAAATTCGAATTTACACTTCAACTTAAATAATTTAAAAACCCACGAAGGCTTTTCTGTAGGTTAGAAATAAAAATAAACTCAATATGTAAATCAAAATTATAATTATATAAAATTTTAAGTAATGAATTCAAAAGTTAATTAATTTCATTGCGAACTCAAGTAAAATTTTTTAATTTCCTTATTTTTCCTATATTTATTTGAAATATTTAATATATATGTTGGCAGGTTATTGATTATGTTTGGTAGTTTCACTTCAGGTCTTGCTTTTCAGTAGTTGTTTTTGAACTTCTCCGGCTTATAACGTCCTTCAGCACGCCATCTGGTGTTGTAATTATGATCAACTCTTATTAAATATCTGTCATCCTGGAAGCTGTTTATGAGTGTGATTTGATAGATACTTTCCACTTTTAATATTCCAAGTTGGGTTGCTATGTTGTGAGTATTGTAGCTATAGTTAGGTTGGCTGTTTAACGCGTTTGTTAGATCTGTGTTGTTTGATTCTACATTTCTAATGTTGTTGCTTGTTGTTGATATTACTGACTCTTCGTTGCTGTTGATGATTATGTTGTTTGTGTTGTTGGTTCTTGAGCTGTTATCACGGGTGTTGTATTTTTTTGATTTGTGAAGATTTTTCCATAATATTTTTAAAATTTTATTTTGTGTGTTCTGTAACGATCTGCAGAATGTAGAACTCCCCCATGCGGTGATTCCATGTCTCAAGTATGCTTCGCAAAGAGAAAAATATGCTTGCCTCAATACGCTGTAAGTTGCTGAGTTACTCAGGTGATATAGCATAACTGATGATTTCCGAAGTTGTTTTTGGATTTCCTCGATATGTGTTCGCCATGTAAAGTTGTGATCAACATGAACACCTAAGTATTTATATGTATTTACCAGCTATATTACTTCTCTACAGTTGCAGTTATTCGAGTAATTTTCATGATGAGTGTAATCGATGTTATGGAATATAATATTAATTGTCCCGTATCTAAAGTGACGTGACTTAATATGCATGATTTTAGTTTTACTAGCATTGATTATTAATCCATTATCATGGCACCATTTAGTTGCTATGTTCAACTCATTCTGCATTATTTTTGTTGCATGTGCTGTGCTTTTATTATTTACGATGATCGCGGTGTCATCTGCGTACGCAAACGAAGTGCTATTTTTTAGTGTAGTGATAAGATCATTCGCATATAACAAGTAAAGGATAGGACCTAATTTAGAGCCCTGAGGAACGCCGTGTGTTATATCTACTGCTTTGCTCATATTGTTATTTATTTTTTCTTTGTAATTTCTGCATTCCAAGTAACTTCTAAAGAAATGTAAACAAGTTCCACGTACTCCGATTCTTTCCAGCGTTTCCAATAGTTTGTTATGAGATAAAGTGTCGAAAGCTTTGCTGAAGTCCACGAATAACACTAGGCAGTGTAGATTTTCAGTTAGGCACGAGTTGATATGGGATGCAAAGTTTCCGAGCAATTTATTGATACTTTTATTTTTTTGAAAACCAAATTGGTTGCTGTTAATTATTTTAAATTTTTCTATGAAATCCGTAAGCCGTCTAACAATTACTTCTTCCATAATTTTTTCTATTACTGAGAGTATAGATATGGGTCTATAATTGTTGTAATCATTTTTAGAACCTGATTTATATATGGGACGAACTACTGAAGTTTTAAGCTGTTCAGTCACATAACCGCTATTCAAAATTTCGTTAATTATCCGTGTTATTATTGGTGTTAGCGTAATTGCATTAGTTTTTAAGTCTCTTACTCTAATATCATCTATACCCGGACTTTTATTCTCATTTAGGGCTTTTAAGATATTATTTATTTCAAGTTCATTAGTGTTTTCGATAAACATAGAGTTTGATATCGTTGGTTTTGTGTATATTAATGTTATTTTCTTACATGTATGTAAAATTTTTTGCACATTATCTTTTAAGTTCATAGCAAAATTGTTTAAAATATCTTGAAGGTTCGTGTTTTTAAAATTTTTCATTATGATTTCATCCAGATTCGAAACTTTTTTACCATTTATTTCATTTATAAGTTGCCAAGTTATTCTCATGTTATTTCTATTTTCAATAAACTTTTTTCTATAGTAATTATTTTTTGTATAATTTATTTTTTTATTTAACATATTCCTGAATTTTTTATATTCTTGTTCATATATTTTATTATTTTTGTTATTAAGCCATCTTCGGTAAAGTTTATCTCTTTTCTCGCAACACATTATTAGCTCACTATTTATCCATTGATTTGATTTTCTCGATTTCCCTATTCTTTTAATACTCACGGACTTGTCATATATATCACTAAATTTTTCATTAAAATTATTGTACAAATCGGTTATATTATTTGCATCATTAAGCAGATTTATCCAGTTTGTTTCCTTTATCATATTATCAACTTTTTTATTACTGATAACATTATTGTTGCAAAAAACGTTTTATTTTCGCTCTCTGTGCTTTCATCTCTTAAAAAACATAGAATACTGTAGTGGTCGGCTATTGTTGTTGTTATAATTGCCGCGTAACCTATTGATTTATTTTTATTGTCTTTGACAAAGCAATGATCAATGCATGTGTGAGTGTCTGCATGTGCATCTTCAAGTGTACTCTCGTTTATGACGCTCTCCAGGCCATTTGACACCAGCATATACAGATATTTTTTTGTTGTTAAATTATTCTTTAATATATCAATATTTATGTCTCCTATTATTACAATCTCTTGTTTACGATTTATTTTGCTTATTACTTCGTCAAGTTCGTGTATAAAAACATTGACGTTTGTTGAGGGAGGACAATAAATGGAGAGGAGTGAAAGAGTTCTTTTGTTTATTTCAACGTCTTTTTGTATTAATTCAAATGAGTTGACCATTGTATTGTTGATGTTATATATTAAATCCCAGTGTTACCAACTTTTGAAGGCAGGAAAGCACCGTGAGGATTGTGAAAACGGGTAAAAAGGGTAAAAATTTACCAAAAATGGGGTAAAAAAGCACGACACTAATTTTTTGAAAAATTTAAGTCAAGAATTTAAAAACACATTTTAGCTTTGTAAAATCGTGTAAAAAAAGTTAAAAAAATAACCAAAAAAGGGGTAAAAAAGCACCAAACTAAAATCTAAAAATTTTGAAGTTTAAATACATCGAAGTTGCTATTTAAAATTGTACTACAAACATTGTGAAAAAATGTATTTTTTGTTTAGTTCGTATTATTTTTTCAACTTTGACAGAAAATTGAAGAAAAATTAAAAAAAAAACGAGAACAAATACCAAAAATATAAACTGTACAAAAAGCACTAAAAGCACTGACAGAAATCTGAAAAAGCACTGTAAATACCCGCTTTTTTTAAACGGGTATTTGTAAAAAATCACCGGGTACAAGAAGGAAAAAGCACCAAAAAATACCCGAAAAGCACTGAAATGGCAACACTGTTAAATCCTCTTTTACGTAGACAGCAATACCACCCCCACTACACCCTCGATTAAAGAAGAGAGAACTATACCCGACTATCTTATAGAAGTCTACCTCGTTATCATTAAAGTTGGTTTCAGTTAGAACAATAATTTTTATTTTGTTTATTATATTTTTCATTGTGACAAGAAAGGAGTTAAAATGTTTGCGGATGGAGCGTATATTCATGTGCAATATTGAAAGTGGATAACTTATAAATTCATTGTCGATTTTATTAACGTTATTAATTTTCTCTTGTTTGAAATTCATATTTGTGCGTACTAAAATGTGAAATAAGGAGTAAAGTTGTATAATACTTATTTGGATTTTATTTTAATTTAAATAAAACGAAAAGATTATTTATAAACGCACCAGTGTTATTATTAAGCGATAGCTTCAATATCAGCCGAATTTTTTATTATTATTTGTGATGCATTTTCAGTTTTACGAGCGAAGATTGAGCCATTTCGGGACCATACATATTTCCAGTTGGCTTCTTTGGCTTTGGTTTTGGCGAGCCAAAGAAGCTTTCTGTTGTAGGCAGTTAAGCAATCATTTATATAAATGTAGCTATTGTCGCTTTTATCCACATTAATTAAATTCGCATCAATTCGGTGGCGTTTAATATTTTTCATGAATTCCCTTTTCTTATTGTGGGTAGTAAATTCGACTATAATTTTGTCCTTAATATTCTTTAAGCGGTACGCATCACTGATGTCGTACTCATTTAATTGTACATTTATAGACGTCGCTATAGTTTAGACAACTTCATTAGCATTAATTTCCAGGTTGTTTACATTTTTTATTTAAATTTTTTTACTGATAATCTGTTGTTGCATTTGGTTCATTTTACTGTTCACTTCTTTAAGTTCTTCTTTATTTTCTATGTTTTCAACTCGGATTTCACTCATTTGAACAACTAGACTAGCTAGAGTTGTTGTTATCTGAGACAAAGCTGTTTTCATTTCTTCCTTAAATGAAATGTCAGATTGGTTAACATTGAGAGCAAGTTGCTCTACAGAGGCCTTAAGCTCTCTAATGTCATTTTTAACTTCGCTTATATCTGATCTTACTTCATTAACCTCAGATTTAACATATGTCATTTCATTTTTTAGCTCATTTAGTGATATAGAGTCTTTAAAACGCTTCGGATTTCCCCCTTGATCTTCTTCTCTTTGCAATTGTTGTTTATTCTGAAATCTCTCCTCAAACAAAACGACTTCATATGCATTGTTGGTAGCTGATCTACTGCGCGGTTTGCACAAGTGACACTTCCAATTAGATTTTCGCTCTCCGCGTTCATTGCATTGTAGGTAGGTTCGGAAAGGGTGCAGCAGGGATTGAAATGGAAATTGTTATTACAATTTAAGCATTTAACAAAATTATTTGGTAAAGGCTCTGAGCACTGCTTACATATATTCCCAATAAACACTGAAAAACTAAAAATTCAAATGCTGTAAAAAATACTTGAATTCAGCTTTATTTTAAGTGTTTTTTTCCAGTGAAAATCCAGTTCATACAAATTGAAATAATTTGTTTTTTTATTCTTGTCAATACTGCAAAAATAAACAAACTTAAAATAATTTTTTTGTATTGGGATATAAAAGGAATCTGAATTTCTTCCTTGGATTCTAATAAATATGTAAGTAATTAAAATTTCTTTGAGCCTAAACCTTTTTCTAATGTTATTCTTTTCTCCTTAGCTAAGAAAAGCACTACAACGTTTGACGCTGCCAAAAAAAGGAATGGTTTCCGTCGCCTCAAGGTGTTGGATATTAAGAGAAAAATATAAATGTTAATGTATGTATGACAAAATAATTATATAACTTCAAATAAATTGCATCAAATATTACAATTATCGTGTTTTAATTGGCTTGATTTGAGCTTGAAAATAGGGCTTGAATACAAGGGTCTTTAATGTGTTGTTTGAACTTGAATTGGACTGTAATTCAAGGCTTGAATTCGAGCGTATTTACACTGTTATGTTCGACTGGAATTCCAGTGTCCCTTTTGCTGGAGTATGCCATTGAATTACAGTATAATTCAAGTATAAATCAAGGCTTGAAATTGGAAAAAGTGACTGGAATTACGCTTGTTTTCAACTTGAATTCCAGCAAAATTGTTTATTGGGATTAGTAGACATTTTCACTGTCTTTTTCGTGTCTATCTTCGTTGAAAAACAAAAAAGAAAAATGATTTGTTGAAAACTTTTTAAAAGATGACTTATTAATTTTAAAATTTGGTTTTATATAGATATTTTTTGAATTGTAATTCCACAGTTATTATCAAAAATCACTTTCTAAAGCTTATATGTGTTTTGGTTTTAATATTTAATGCATTTAACCCACTGTTTTTGGCCTTTTTATAGGAGCACTATATAAACACGTCCGTTCGCAACGAATAACTGCGTTCGTGTGTGACATAAGCCAACGTTGATAGCTTGCCGCACAAACACAGCTAATAAACTACACCTCTAAACAAAAAGATAAATTCTGAAGAAAATATAAGCGGAAATAAAGTATTTTGTGAAGATAATATGGTGTATGGTGGATAAAGGTTTTCTGCCAACTGATGGTGAAGTAATTTCAGAAACCAGCGATATGTGATTTATATTAACTTTTGTGGCTTATCAAGTTATTGAAGAAATTTTTAAAGATTTTTTTATTTTCATATATTTAGTTAGAATCATAGTCGGGAAGTATTCAGTACCTCAGTACTTAAGTACTAGTAAAGTACAAGTATTTGGTACTTGTACTTAAAAAAAATAAGTATTTTGAATGTACTTGTACTTAAGTACAAGTACTTTGAATGTGCTTGTACTTAAGTACAAGTACTTTGAATGTGCTTGTACTTAAGTACAATTACTTGGTTAATTACTTGGTACTTTCTAAGTACCAAGGTACTTAACAAGTACTGCGGAACTTGCTAAGTACTACGGGTACTTGCTAAGTTCTGTGGTACTTGCTAAGTACTACAGGTACTTGCTAAGTTCTATGGTACTTGCTAAGTACCTTTGGTACTTGTTAAGTACTATGGTACTTGTTAAGTACCTTTGGTACTTGTTAAGTACTATGGTACTTACTAAGTACTATTGTAGTTTTTTGTGGCCCTTTGTTCCTAATGGAACCATAGGACATAATATATATATGTGAGTGAAATTATCCATAAAAAAGTTATCCATAGATTTTTCTCATGTGGAACTTAAGTGGAACACAATTTTATTTAATAAAATAATTAAAATAGTCGAATTTAGTCAATAAAATTACTTAAAAATAAATGTACTAGTGTAGTTTTTTGTGGCCCTTTGTTCCTAATGGAACCATAGGACATAATATATATATGTGAGTGAAATTATCCATAAAAAAGTTATCCATAGATTTTTCTCATGTGGAACTTAAGTGGACCACAATTTTATTTAATAAAATAATTAAAATAGAAAATTTAGAAAACATTGTTCTCTATTGTTGTTTCTACATGAATGGATGTCACTTCATTGCTAGATCTGTCAAAACAACAGAGTAGTACATTGGAAGATGACAAAGCAAATTGTGGAAAATTTTCTGTTGTTGTTTTTGATTTTTCTTTGATATTTTAAATGTTTAATAAGGCTCTTAGACGAGAACAAAAAATTCTCATTGAGTTTGTAATTTAACTTAACAAATATTTCCAGAAATTCTAAAAACGTCGTCCCCTGACGATTTCCTTAGGCAAGAATGAAATCCGGATAGGGACATGCCTGCAGCGGATTATTTTTCACAATTTGTTAAATACGTTTGGGATTTTTAGCATTTTTAATTCCTTTGATGCAATTAATGTATATCCCGATAAAATAAAATTAAAAAACTAATATGCAAGTGCTTGTGCAAATTTAAATGTTACTGACACTTTAGAAAACATTGTTCTCTATTGTTGTTTCTACATGAATGGATGTCACTACATTGCTAGATCTGTCAAAACAACAGAGTAGTACATTGGAAGATGACAAAGCAAATTGTGGAAAATTTTCTGTTGTTGTTTTTGTTTTTTCTTTGATATTTTAAATGTTTAATAAGGCTCCTAGACGAGAACAAAAAATTCTCATTGAGTTTGTAATTTAACTTAACAAATATTTCCAGAAATTCTAAAAACGTCGTCCCCTGACGATTTCCTTAGGCAAGAATGAAATCCGGATAGGGACATGCCTGCAGCGGATTATTTTTCACAATTTGTTAAATACGTTTGAGATTTTTAGCATATTTAATTCCTTTGATGCAATTAATGTATATCCCGATAAAATAAAATTAAAAAATAGTCGAATTTGTCGGCGCTGTGGTGTAATGGTTAGCGCGTTGGACTGTTACACGTGAGGTTGCGGGTTCGAGCCCCAACCAAGGCAAAATCAATTTATGAAAAATAGTAATATGTATGAGTTTTTTCTATCCCTCATACATATCGCAGCGTCCTCCTTCGGTGTTCCCATAGCACATAACGCCACCGAAGTAAAATAATATAACAGGGCTATGAACTAAAAAAGCTTCAACAAAGTTCGCCAACTCACCATCAGATGGCGCGCAACAACTGTTCTAAAAATTCAACATCTCGCGCAATTACAGTGTTGCCATATTTGAAGCCCTTCATCTTACACCACCTTTCAATTTTTCTCTATTATCCCCTTTCCAAAAGGAAGCAACACGTTAATTAATAGGAAGAATTTCCTGAGTGTTGCTTCTCTCTAAAAAAAAAAAAAAAAAAAAAAAAAAAAAAAAAAATAAAATTACTTAAAAATTAATGAATTTTAATGTTTAAAGCGTTTTTTTAATTTAAATACAATGCAAGTGCTGTTAAGTGTATATTTACTATTTTCCTTTACTTTGCAAATGGAAAATTTACGTGCAAATTTCTTAGCTCCTCCGATGAATTAGATGCTGAGAGACATACCCATGGAATCTACAAGAGTCCTAGCATATTTTAAGGTATGTCCCATATTGGCGAATCCAACCTGTGCACTACAAACAGTCTGCCAAAGTTATCCATAGATTTGGATTACGGCCATGTAAGAAAATATTTTAAGATTATTTTCTCGACTCCTCCGATGAATTGGATAACGGGACATATACCTATGCAATCTGCAGGAGTCCGAGAATATTTGCAATTATGGCCCATATTGGCTAATCGCACCTGTGCACTACAAACAATCCTTCAAAGTCATCCATAAATTTGAATTTTTGGCAAATTTCAAAATTATGGACGTGCTAATTTCTCCGTTCCTCCGATGAATTGGATGCTGGGCCACATACCCCTGGAATCTACAAGAGTCCTAGCATGTTTTAAGGTAAGTCCCATATTGGCGAATCGAACCTGTGCACTACAAACAGTCTGCCAAAGTCATCCATAGATTTTGATTTTTGGCAAATTTGAAAAATATGGCAGTACAATTTTCTCCGCTCCTCCGATGATTTGGATTATGGGACACATATCCATCGAATCTACAAGAGTCTGAGCAAATTTTAAGGTATGTCCCATATTGGCGAATCGCACCTGTGCAGTACTAACAGTCTTTCAAAGTCATCCGTAGATTTGGATTTCGGCCTTATAAAAAAAATATTTCAAGAATATTTTCTCGACTCCTCCGATGAATTGGATGATGGGACACATACCCATAGAATCTACAAGAGTCCGAAAATATTTTAATGTATGTCCCATACTGGCGAATCGAACCTGTGAATTACAGTCTGCCAAAGTCATCCATAGATTTTAATTTTTAGCAAATTTGAAAAATATGGCCGTACAATTTTCTCCGCTCCTCCGATGAATTGTATTATGGGACACAAACCCATGGAATCTACAAGAGTCCGAGAATATTTTCAGGTATGTCCAATATTGGCGAATCGCCATGGGGCCTTACAACCGGCCATAAAAGTTGTCCATAAATTTGGTTTTTTATAAGGTAAAAATTTTAAAATAAAATTTTTTTTTGAACTGTGCATAGAATCGAAGGATAAAAACCGTAGATTCCGAAACTATTTTCTTATCAAATATCGAATGTAGGTTTTAGAGAAAAAAATGGTTTATGTGTTAGAACCCAGATTTCCAAAAACAATTAATTTAATGCCCAATCCAGGTCAAATTAGGAATGGTCAGAAGATACACTATTTCTTCAAAGGACGACCATCATCTGTAAATGCAAAAACACTTTTCGTTTTAAAAATCGAGTGCAGGGTTTGAAATATATTGTAATTTTTTAAATTGTACCAAATTGAAAATTTTTAAAAATGTTGCCTTAATTTTCTTAGCTTGTCCGATCATTTGGAAAATGAGTCACATACCAACGGACTCTACTTGACTCCAAGAGTATTTTAAGGTATGTCCCATTTTGGCGAATCGCCGTTGTGTACTATAAATGGTCTTTCAAAATCATTCATAAATTTTAATTTTTGGCAAATTTGAAAAATATGGCAGTATTATTTTTTCTGCTCCTCCGATGATTTGGAAAATGGGACACATACCTATAGAATCTACTTGACTCCAAGAAAATTTTATGTATGTCTAATCTTGGCGAATCGCCTTGGGGCCTTACAACCGGCCATAAAAACTATCCATAAATTTGGTTTTTAATATGGTAAAAATTTTGAAATAAAAATTTTACGTGCGCTTTCCAGGAAAATATAGGAATGGTCAGGGTCTTAGTTGTGCCTGAATTTGAAGCATGAAAACCGAGGATTCTTAATCTATTTTTGTTTAAAAAATCGTGTGTAGGTTTTAGAGCAAAAATTGGTTTATGTGTTGTAACCCAGATTTCTGGAAATATTTAATTTAATACCCACTACAGGCAAAATTAGGAATGGTCAAAAGATGAACTATTTTCTTGAAGATCGGCCACCATCTGTAAATACAAATACAATTTTCATTTTTAAAATCGAGTGCAGATTTTAAAATTTATTATAATTTTTGAAATTGTATCAAATTGAAAATTTTTAAAAATATTATCAAAATTTAAAAAAATTTCCAAAAATTAGACAAAATCTCCAAAATTGTAAAATATCGTAAAATTTTTGAAAAAATCTTTTTGAAAAAATTGTCAATATGTGAAAAATTACCAAAATCGTCAAAATTGGAAAAAATCGGGAAATTTTGAAAGATTGAAAAAAATTAAAAATTTTTGAAAAATTACCAAAATTTCAAAAAGTTGTCAAAAATTGAAAAAAATTGCAAAAATTGAAAAAATGTAAAAATTTGTGAAAATCGACAAAAATTAGAAAAAATCGCCAAAATTGAAAAAAATTGTCCAGGTATTAAAAAACGAAATTTCCAAAATTTATTTCTCGCATTTATTTTTCCTTGTTACAAAACCGTTGTCCGTTTTCATTTAACTCATTTGGTTTTAAAGATACTAGCGATATTACTAGGGTTTGGGGTTCGGGAAATCCCGGGCGGGAATTCCCGGGAAATCCCGGGAAAAGTTTGCCGGGAATTCCCGGGAAAATAATATATTTTTCCCGGGAAAACGGGAAATTTTAAAAATATTAAATTTTTTAAATTGTTTTTGTTTCGAATAGGATTTTTTAATTTTAGTCATAAAAAACATTTTAAATACCAAAACAAAAATGTCATTGTTAAAATCTTTTAAAAGGGAATACATTTATTTGACACACAAATAAAATCTTTGCCAAGTAATAAGGAGCATTTCAACTAATAAAGATTTTTCGCATAACTTATTCAAAATTTAAGTAGTAAAATCTAAAAACTTGTTAAAATGTTTAAAAGAAATATGAACAAAAAGTCTTGTTTCTTACAAATAATCGCCCTTACTATCTAAAATTTTAAAATGTATATTTTAGTTAAATTCGACTTTGTTAAAATATTGGGTGGCTTGGTTTATTTTTGGAGCACTCTGATTGGTTAATTTATTTTCAACCAATCACAATATTTGAAAATATAAATATTTTTGTAAGGTTTTCATACACAAAATGAACAAAACCGTTTGATTAAAAATAAAGTCGACTTTAAATTTAAAATACGCCTTTATATTAAGGGTCAATAATTTTATAAGTTACGTTTTCATTAATAAATGTGAAAAGAAAAGACTAATGGTTAATGGTGGTATCTAAATTTGGTTATCCGACATCTAAATTTGGTTCACAAAAAAAAAAAAAAAAAATTGATGGTCATGCAACTTCTCTTGAAGAAAACAACAAGAATAACGTTTCAGCTAAAATAAGCAAAGTACCTGAAGAAAAAAGTGTAAGCTGAATAGGCATTAAAGGTTTTATGGTAGGGCAAACATTTCCTGAAATGGTATCCAAATTAGCTGCAGTCAATCTGCACCATAACTAGATCTTCGTTTATTCGAGAAAGTTTTTATAATAAAAACCTGGCATTGCAAAAAAATGAAACCGATGTAAAGAACGTTATATTAAATTACTACAATCATGTAAAAGATATCATGATAAAAGAAATATCGAGCAATATTTCTAACAATAGGAGGTTTACTATAATCTTAGATGAATGGACAAGAATATCACAAAAGAGATATTTGAACATATGTACAAACGGATATAATTCATTTTATAACCTGGGGTTGGTTTATATATCAGGAAGATGTAATGCTGATGAAATAAGAAGAATTGTAGAAATAAGACTAGAAGAGTTTTATTTGTCTTTGGAAAATAACATTGTGGCCACCATATCTAATGGGCCAAGTGTGATGAAACGGTTTGTTTCCGACAGTCCAGTAGTAGGTGCCTACTGGAATCATGCAATTCATTTGTCAGTGCTGCGAGTGATTTATGTGAAATCAAATGTTCAACATTTTGATATTTTTTACTTTGAATTCTCACTACACAGACTGCATTTGCACTGAAATAGTGTTTTTTTTTAACAAAAATTACTTATATAGGTGGTTTTCATTAGCAATTTTGTTCAAAACTATTTCCCGGGATTCCCGGGAATCCCGGGAATAAAATTTTTTCATTCCCGTTTCCCGGGAAATAAAAAAGTCCGGGAAATCCCAAACCCTAGATATTACAAATAAAAGCCCTTTTCTCTCTACGAGGCTTAGTTTTTGAGAAAAACGCGATTTTAAAATCTAGCAATGCAAGTCAAAATTTAGTTTCGGTATCGGGGTATTGGTAGTGGGTTTTGACCTTTGGTGCAGTCATTTTTCCTCTAGCTCTTCTAGTTTGGGAGATATGGATGATTAGAATTTTATTTTAGCGATTTTCGCACCTCCTTGTTCCAAAACCGTTGTCCGTTTTCATTTAACTCATTCAGTTTTCGAGATATGGGAGATATACCAAATAAAAGCCCTTTTCTCTCTACAAGGCTTAGTTTTCGAGAAAAACGCGATCTTAAAATCTAGCAATGCGAGTCAAAATTATGGCTTCCTTCCAAAATTGAGTCATCTGTGAAAAAATTAAGGCGAAAATCGCTTAAATAAAACTTAAGTCGTCCATATCTCGAAAACTAAACTTGACTTGCATTGCAATCGCGTTTTTTTTCAAAAACTAAGCCTCGTAGAGAGAAAAGGGCTTTATTTGTAATATCGCTAGTATCTTTAAAACCAAATGAGTTAAATGAAAACGGACAACGGTTTTGTAACAAGGAAAAATAAATGCGAGAAATAAATTTTGGAAATTTCGTTTTTTAATACCTGGAAAATTTTTTTCAATTTTGGCGATTTTTTCTAATTTTTGTCGATTTTCACAAATTTTTACATTTTTTCAATTTTTGCAATTTTTTCCAATTTTTGACAACTTTTTGAAATTTTGGTAATTTTTTAAAAAATTTTTAATTTTTTTCAATCTTTCAAAATTTTCCGATTTTTTCCAATTTTTAAAATTTTGACGATTTTGGTAATTTTTCACATATTGACAATTTTTTCAAAACGATTTTTTTCAAAAATTTTTCGATATTTTACAATTTTGGAGATTTTGTCTAATTTTTGACAATTTTTTTAAATTTTGACTATTTGGACAATTTTTTCAAATATTGACTATTTTTTCAAATTATGACAATTTTTTCAAAATTTTTAAAAAATTTTTTAATTTTGGCAATTTTTCAAAATTTTTCCAAATTTTTGACGACTTTTTGAAATTTTGGTAATTTTTTAAAATATTGACAATTTTAAAAATTTTTACGATATTTCGCAATTTTGGCGATTTTGTCTAATTTTTGAAGATTGTTTTTTTAATTTTGATTATTTGGGCAATTTATGCAAATATTGACGATTTTTTCAAAATGTTTGCAAAATTTTTCAACTTTGCCAATTTTTCAAAATTTTCCGATTTTTTCCAATTTTTAATAACTTTTTGAAATTTTAACGATTTTGGTAATTTTTTCAAATATTGACGATTTTTTAAAAATTTTTACAACATTTTGCAATTTTAGCGATTTTGTCTAATTTTTGACGATTTTTTTTAAAATTTTTCAAATATTGACAATTTTTTCAAGTTATGACGATTTTTTCAAAATTTTTCAATTTAGGCAATTTTTCAAATTTTGGGCGATTTTTTCTAAATTTTAACGATTTTTTTAATTTGGCGATTTTTTTAATTTTTGACGATGTTGAGAAATTTTGAAGATTTTTTTTTTTTAATATTTTGTCGATTTTTTAAATTTTTTTATAAAATTACATGATTTTTTAAATTTCGAGGTTGTTTTCCAATTTCTACGATTTTTTCAATTTTTGCCATTTTTTTTTAATTTTTTCCAATTTTGCTGATTTTTTTTTTTAATTTTTGACGATTTTTTAAAATTTTCGATTTTTTTATCTTAGTGATTTTTTCACTTTAGACGTTTTTTTTTATTTTAAAGTTTTTTTCACTTTTGATGATTTTTTTTTAATTTTGGCCATTTTTTAAAATTTTTGCATTTTTTTTTGTTTTGGCGATTTTTTCTGATATTTGAAACTTTTCAATTTCAGCTATGTTTTTTTCAATTTTTAAAATTCAAAATCTAGGGACTATAGCTGCGTTTGTGCGGTATTCCTATCAATGATATCTCGAACAATTTTGACAGTAGAAAGCAGGAATACGTTGAAAAACTGTCAAAATCGTTCTTGATAACACTGATAGAGAGTCACACAAATACAGCTAATATTACTGTTGGATATAGTGTAACTAAGTTACCGTTTTTACTTTTTATAATAACTAAATTATATTAATGGGAGCGAGCTTTTTTAGCGGCTCGATTTCAAAAAACTCAATTAAATTTCGTTAAAGAGCTACTCGATAAAAAAAACTCATTCAGTTTTGTAAACGAGCCTTTTCATTTTTATAAGCTCTTAATTTTTTTTAGTTGAGAGCTTTTTAAAAAAATGGCTCACTCGAGCTTTCTTTCCATCCCTGGTATAAATACAAGGTTTACGCTATGTAACATTAATATACGACGCTACATGAATACCACTAATCTTTTTTAGGCTTGTTAACTGGTTCTTCCTGAGTCTTTTATTAAAATTTTTAATTTTTTTTTGTATTTTTTTTAAAGACATAAACAGACAAAATATAGTATCATAGTACTTAGCGAGTACCATAGTACTTGTTAAGTACCTATAGTACTTAGCAAGTACCATAGTACTTAGCAAGTACCTATAGTACTTAACAAGTACCATGGTACTTAGCAAGTACCAAAGGTACTTAACAAGTACCATGGTACTTAACAAGTACCAAAGGTACTTAACAAGTACCATAGAACTTAACAAGTACCAAAGGTACTTAACAAGTACCATAGTACTTAGCAAGTACCACAAGTACTTAGCAAGTACCATAGAACTTATCAAGTACCAAAAGTACTTAACAAGTACCATAGGACTTAGCAAGTACCAAGTGTACTTAGCAAGTACCTTGGACTTAGCAAATACCAAGTGTACTTAGCAAGTACTTAGTACATTTTAAGGTATTGGTACTTAAGTATCAAGTACTTCCCTAGTAATTGGTACTCATTACAAAGTACATTTGAAACTTGGTACTTGTACTTAAAAAATTTAAAGTACAAGTACCATGGTACTTGTACTTGTACTTAATTTACTTGTGCCCATCTATGGTTAGAATATTCTTCCACCTCAAGTCCAAATTCTAATATGATATTGTCATATTAGATTTTTATTTGTTGTTTCAAAAAGGGGTTGATCATTTTTATGATAGACAATACAATTGTTTCGTAGACATCACTCTACTCTTCAGTTGTCCGCAATAAGAAAATGATAACTTTCTTACTCAAACCGAGATATTACATAAGGTACAAAAAATCAACGAGACAGAATATTCTAACTAAATAATGAAAATATAGAAAGTCCGAAAAAACAATTTTTGTACTTTTTAATGCAAAAATTAAAATAATTGTTGAAAATAAGCACACCACGGCTAAAACCTCATTCAAATATTTATTTTGTTTTGAGTTTAAAATTAGTTGTTTTTACAAAATGTATTGACAATAGACATACATATAAATAATACCCAAAGGGTACTTTTATGTAATTGTTGCTTTCAAAAAGGAGTTGATTCATAGCTGGTTTTACCAAATCAGACAGTTCATATACGAAAGTACAAAATTCTCGTCCCGTTGATTTTTTGTACCTTATGTAATGTCTCGGTTTGAGTAAGAAAGTTATCATTTTCTTATTGCGGACAACTGAAGAGTAGAGTGATGTCTACGAAACAATTGTATTGTCTATCATGAAAATGATAGACAATACAACCCCTTTTTGAAACAACAAATAAAAATCTAATATGACAATATCATATTAGAATTTGGACTTGAGGTGGAAGAATATTCTAACTAAATATATGAAAATATAGAAAGTCCGAAAAAACAATTTTTGTATTTTTTAATGCAAAAATTAAAATAATTGTTGATATTTTTATTTTGAAAAATCGTAGCTCCTTCTCAGGACTATCATACTTAGGATACTTGTACTCAGAATTTATGCAAAACTACTATCAGATATCCGTTGCTGGACCACTAGATGCCATTCAAACGCATTATTTCAAAAATGTGGATTGTCAAGTTATTGCGGAACTATTATTAGAGATACCTCTATTTTGAAGGAAAGGTAGATTTGTTCTAGTAATGTAAAAATTTAGATACTTATGATAAGTGATATGTTAAAACCGCTAACACAAATTCGTCGCGTTAAGAATGGAAGATAGTGCAAACCATTATTTTAAAATTATGTGGCTTATCAAATTATTGCAGAAATTTTATTAAGAATTTTTCTATTTTGAAGAAAAGGTTGGTATTTGCTGGACTTTCATGCACTTATAGCAAGTGTTTAGGTAAAAATTCAAACATAAAAAAAAATGGTCCCAAATTAAATAGAGAATCCCTTACCATTCCAGATAGAATTCTTACTCTGGCACTTGTGACAAGTGTCTTCTAGTCTTCCAGCGAGGGATATATGTTATAAGACTTACTTTATCACTCATAAAATGTATATAGAGTATGAAAATCCTACAAAACACCTAAAATTTCTTCAAAATAAAAAAATCTTGAATAAAGTTACTGCAATAACTTGATAAGTCACACTATTTTAATAAAATACTTTTTACTGAAAAAATCGTCAACAAAGTTTCTGCAATAACTTCATAAGCCACACTATTTTAATAAAACGGTTTTTACTGTATTCTAGTCTTCCAGCGAGGGATATATGGTATAAGACTTACTTTGTCACTCATTAAATGTATATAGAGTATGAAAATCCTGCAAAACACCTAAAATTTCTTCAAAATAAAAAAGTCTTGAATAAAGTTACTGCAATAACTTGATAAACCACACTATTTTAATAAAACCCTTTTTACTGTCTTCTAGTCTTCCAGCGAGGGATATATGGTATAAGACTTATTTTATCACTCAAATGTATATAGAGTATGAAAATCCTACAAAACACCTAAAATTTCTTCAAAATAAAAAAATCGTCAACAAAGTTTCTGCAATAACTTGATAAGCCACACTATTTTAATAAAACGGTTTTTACTGTATTCTAGTCTTCCAGCGGGGGATATATGGTATAGGACTGGCAAAACTATGACACGTTTGTCAGTAGTGGCACGCGAGTGGATTTTAGGTGGCACGCGACGTTTTGTTGGATATTTTCATGAAATTAAAACTATTAGAAGACCGGCAAAAAAATTCAGTTAAATGTTAAATTTCGTTACAAAATTGTGTGATTTTTTGTAATGTAATTTAATCGTCTTTTAAAATGAATAAAATTCTGTATTGCCATCATATTTTGTTTAAAGAAATATGGTTAATAAAGAACTCCCAAATTCAATTATCAGAAAATTCTGGAAAAGTTTCTAAAATTCTAGATTGAAAGAAGTTTAAATATTTCGATGAGAAAATGTCTCATAATCGGAGAAATAAAAATACCAGAAAATTGCACAAAAATGGAAAACAAATTGTAATAAAATTGGATCTAAAAAATTAAGTTTTTTTAAGAGGAAAATAGGTTCTACGAAGTGACCCTCAATGAAATAAAGTGTTAAAATAAGTTTCATAATGAAATAACCCCCTTTGTTGGAATGCGAAATTGGGTTTTGATCGTGTTTCGAAGAGCCATTTCATCAAAAAATAGAAATTTCTCTGTTCAAATCGCTAATATACGCTTTTTATTTATTATTATGATGATAAAAACCGCGCGATTTATTTTAACAGAATCAAATTTTTGCCCGAAGCACGTTTTTTAACTAGTTTCTTACGTACATAAATAGTTTTTGGCGCCCAATAATTTAACTTTTTTTAACAAAATGAAATAACCACCAAAAATAGAATAACCGCCCAAACAATTAAAAAGCAATAATGTTCAAACTGTTCTAATTTTATTTCATTGGGGATTTTTTCATAATGAAATAATCTCAATATTAATG
The DNA here is from genome assembly GCA_949987735.1 of Leucophora obtusa. Classification (NCBI taxonomy): domain Eukaryota; kingdom Metazoa; phylum Arthropoda; class Insecta; order Diptera; family Anthomyiidae; genus Leucophora; species Leucophora obtusa. The sequence goes on along the minus strand of OX465295.1, from coordinate 236,324,294 downwards.
ATTAAATAAACCCCCAAAAATTAAATTACCGTCAAACATTTCTACGTCATTTCTTGGATGTTATTTAATTTTTCCATTTGGAGTTATTTCCGCCCGTAGCGCTGATAAATATGTACATATGTGATGATATTTTTAAGAGAAATTTTCGAAATTTAAAAATTTTTTAAAAATGACTTTTAAAAGACAACTAAAATTAAGGTGGCACGCGAGAAATTTTTACAAAAAAAAAATTTGTCCATTTCTGGCAATCAGCGAAAAAAGTCTTGCCACCCCTGGTATAGGACTTACTTTATCACTCATAAAATGTATATAGAGTATGAAAATCCTACAAAACACCTAAAATTTCTTCAAAAAAAAAAAATCTTGAATAAAGTTACTGCAATAACTTGATAAGTCACACTATTTTAATAAAATACTTTTTACTGAAAAAATCGTCAACAAAGTTTCTGCAATAACTTCATAAGCCACACTATTTTAATAAAACGGTTTTTATTGTATTCTAGTCTTCCAGCGAGGGATATATGGTATAAGACTTACTTTGTCACTCATAAAATGTATATAGAGTATGTAAATCCTACAAAACACCTAAAATTTCTTCAAAATAAAAAAATCTTCAACAAAGTTTCTGCAATGACTTGATAAGCCACACTATTTTAATAAAACGGTTTTTACTTTATTCTAGTCTTCCAGCGAGGGATATATGGTATAAGACTTACTTTGTCACTCATAAAATGTATATAGAGTATGTAAATCCTACAAAACACCCAAAATTTCTTCAAAATAAAAAAATCTTCAACAAAGTTTCTGCAATGACTTGATAAGCCACACTATTTTAATAAAACGGTTTTTACTTTATTCTAGTCTTCCAGCGAGGGATATATGGTATAAGACTTACTTTATCACTCATAAAATGTATATAGAGTATGAAAATCCTGCAAAACACCAAAAATTTCTTCAAAATAAAAAAATCTTGAATAAAGTTTCTGCAATAACTTGATAAGTCACACTATTTTAATAAAATACTTTTTACTGAATTCTAGTCTTCCAGCGAGGAATATATGGTATAAGACTTACTTTATCACTCATAAAATGTATGGAGAGCATGAAAGTCCTGCAAAACACCTAAAATTTCTTCAGAATAAAAAAATTTTGAATAAAGTTTCTGCAATTTATTTATTTATTTATTTACATCAGCTACAGTACAATATGCATCAGCTGGAAAACATTAAATATAATTAATACTATGAGAATTATATAAAAATAATGAGATAAAATCGGAAAAAACATTAAATATAATTAATAAGTTCTACAAGGATTATATAAAAATAATGATATAAAATCGGAAAAAACAAATTGAAATAAAACTTTATAAATAAAACAAAAAAGAAATCATAAACGATATAAAATAATCTTAAATTTATGAACAAACACAATACTTATGTAAACCAAAAATAGCAATAATTATTATTATGCATATACGAACAATACAGAAACACAAATAAGATTGAAATTTAAATATTGAAAAACAAAGCGGGAACAAAATGATTAAATAATAATAGAGATGAGCAACTATTCACAGTGGCACAGTTATTACAGGAACACGTATGGATAAAAATAGGTACTGGAGAAAGCTGCCGGAAGAAATGTAATAGAAAAGCAGGAACAGATTGATGGCACAAATAGAATTGACAAGGCAAAGAGACTGCCAGGGCTAGAACAGACTGGGAGGGCAGGAACGGGCTGGCAGAGCTGGAACAGACTATCAATGCTGGATCAGACTGACATGGCTGGATCATACTGATAGGGCTTGAGCAGACTGGCAGGGCAGATACAGAAATAGCACAGTTATTACAGGAACACATATGGATAGGAATAAGTACTGGAAAAAGCTGCAGAAAGAAATGTAACAGAAAAGCAGAAACAGACTGACGGAAGAAATATTGTAGAATTGACAAGACAAAGAGACTGGCAGGGCTGGAACAGACTGGAAGGGCAGGAACGGACTGGTAGAGCTGGAACAGGCTAGCATGGCTGGATCAGGCTGACATGGCTGGAACATACTGATAGGGCTTAAACAGACTGGCAGAGCAGGAACAGACTGCTGAAACAGGAACAAATAAAGATGATTCCGACACAACGCTACGGATACAACAGTTGGCAACCAAGTATACTCAAAAAATTATATCCCACGCAATAATAACACTATGCGACAGTCAAAATCGGGATGGGATGAAACCAACGGGAAATGTTATATCGGTCAAAAACAAGTTATACGTGTCCCGGCGTTTCGCTGGGTCAACCCTAGGAATCGAGATATATCTTTTTTTTGACATTTACAAATTTCAGAGGAAGATGTTGCTACGGGAATTTCTAAACTTTCCAATTCTTTTAAATGCGATGTTGATGGCATTTCAGCTTTTATTTTGAAAAGTTGTTCTTCTTCTATAACCTTACCACTTAAATTGATTTTTAATCGCTCTTTAGCAACTGGCTTTTTTATTCAGAGATGGAAATATACAACATATCGTCTATGATAAGCTCTTTTTTCGTTTAAAAAATTACATTTCTCCTTTTCAACATGGTTTTATGGCCGGAAGGTCAACGACTACAAATTTAGCGGTTTTCACCCAGTTTTGTGTGTCCCATTTCGAAAAAGGTGTTCAAGTTGATTCTATTTACACAGATTTTGCTAAGGCATTTGAACGTGTACCGCATGAATTGCTTTTATTAAAACTTGGTAAAATTGGTTTCCATTCGGAAATGATAAGTTGGTTCCGTTATTACTTAACTGGTAGATATTGCACAGTTTCCATTGATGGTGTGTGTTCCGATTTTTTCATTCCAACCTCTGGCATACCGCAAGGTAGTATCCTAGGTCCACTTCTTTTCAATATATTTATTAATGACATTTGCCATTGTTTTAGGAATTGTAATTACCTTTTATATGCTGATGACCTTAAGATTTTTAAGCCTATATTTAATAGCATTAACATAGTTAAATTGCAGGATGACTTAGATCGAGTGGTGTTGTGGTCTGAACTTAATGGCCTTTTTTTAACACAGCTAAATGCCATTACATGACATTTCATAGATGCCATCACGTCTTGTTAGCTCAATATTCCATGGGTGGTCAAGTTTTGTCATCTGTTATTGAAATTTTAGATTTAGGAGTAGTATTTGATTCTAAGCTTACGTTTTGTAGTCATTTGAACTATATGGTACCAAAGGCTTATTCTCTCCTAAGTTTTATTCGCCGTAACACTGGTAATCTGTTAGTTTCTGTTTCTGTCCTAATGCTAAAACCCACATAAACCGTGTGGAAAGAATTCAAAAAAAAATCCTAAAGTTTACCTTTTCTTTTTTGAATTTTTCAACTCCCCTTACATCTTATGAGCATAGATGTTCTTGGATTTCATTGAAATCTCTTGAATCTCGTAGGCTTTATTATTTTTGCACGGCATTTTCTGTGGTGTAATTGATTGTCCTGATTTATTGCATTTAATTAAAATTATAGTTCCGCAGAGAACTCTTAGGCGAAATAATTTCTTCCATGTAGATATTCATAGAACTGATTATGCTTTGAATGAAGCAATTACTAAGTCAATGAGGTTATTCAATAATCTTTGTGAAAATTTAGATTTAAGTATTTCTAATTTTAAGTTTAAAACTCTTTTAAATAAATTGTTATAAATAATTAGTTTTAGATATAAGTTGCTAGTCTGTAGGGATAATATTGTATCCATAGACTGAAATAAAGAATAATAATAATAATAATAAAAAAAAGAATAATAATAACTCGAGAACCACTAGTCCGATTTTGCTCAAACAATTTAAAAAAAATTAAAAATTACAATTCCTTTAATCTGTTCATATAACGTTTTTCTATATACTCAACAGTTTTGCCGGTAAAAATAAATGTTTGTTACCGCTACCATAAAAATCAATAACCTTTTGTTTATTAATTTTTTTTTAATATTTTAGGCAAAAAATATTTCTTTCTTCATACATTTATTTTTACCGGCAAAACTGTTGAGTATATAGAAAAACGTTATATAAACAGATTAAAGGAATTGTAATTTTTTTAAAATTGTTTGAGCAAAATCGGACTAGTGGTTCTCGAATTATGTCAAAAAAAAGACCACCAAAGGTCAAATCGATATATCTCGATTCCTAGAGGTGACCCAGCGAAACGCCGGGACACGTGTAACTTCTTTTTTACCGATATAACTTTCCCCGGTAGTTTGAACCCTTCCCGATCACTGACCCCTACCATTTGTCTCACAGTGTAATCGTTTAATTTTATATATAGGATCAGACACGGAAAATAAAAAGTTAAGCTCATTAAATTGAGTACAAAGACATCGAAATGGATTGAATTCCTCATAATTATATCTACAGACCGTCGTGCTTATTGGAACATAGTTCCTCGTTACACGAACTGGAACATTAAAATTAATGTTTCCAAGCAAAAAGCGCGAATCAATTTCCCCATTAATTAGTTTTACCATAAAAGTTACGCCCAGCATTAATCTTCTCTTCCAAAGTGTAGGAAGATCAATAAGTTGTAAACGATGTTCATATGGTGGCAATATTTCATTAACACTCCAACCTAAACCGCATAAAGAAAATAATAGAAACTGCTTTTCAACCGATTCAATACTGTCAATATAACAGCCGTAGTTAGGGGACCATACAACAGATGCGTATTCAAAATAGGCCTAACAAGACTAATGTACAAATTCTTGGTAATATAAGGATCATCAAACTCTTTAGACCACCGTTTTAAGAAGCCCAGTAACGATTTAGCCTTATTAACATAGGAATTGACATGCGAATTAAAATTTAACTTGTGGTCTAGTAAAACTCCCAAGTCATTAAATAATGCAACCTTTTCCAACCTGTAAGCACCAATACAGTAATCAAATTGAATTGGTTTGGACCTATAAAAAGAAAGCTTCTTACACTTTCCCAAATTACGAGACATCCCATTAACACAACACCATTCAGCAAGTTTCCCTAGGTCATTTTGCAATAAATTACAGTCTAAGACACTATTTAGCGATAAAAACAACTTAACATCGTCAGCGTACATTAGAATTTCACAAACATCTATAACAGAAGGAAGATCGTTTAAATATAAAACAAAAAGAATATGACCGAGATGACTACCCTGAGGGACGCCCGATGTTACAAAAATCATTTCCGAAATATGATCCTTGAAAATAACACGCTGTGTTCGACCCCTAAAGTAGGACGATATTCACTTTAAAAGTCTTTAAGGAAAACCTAAAGTATCAAGTTTGTACAATAACAGATCATGACTAATCGTATCAAAAGCCTTACTAAAATCAGTGTAGATAACATCGGTTTGGCGTCTATCTGAAAAGCCATTAAAGACATGACTGGTCAATTCCATTTAATTTGTCGTTGTAGACCTACCTTTAATAAAACCATGCTGATAAGGAGATATCAAATTTCCCACCATATGAATTAACCTATCAGTAACAATCTTCTCAAATAACTTTGGGATAACACTCAGTTTTGCAATTCCTCTATAATTTTCAACACTTCGCCGATTACCATTCTTATGGAGAGGAATAATCAAACTCTACCTCCAACAAGTAGGAAAATAGCCAATACTCAGTGAATAATTAAAAATCCTCGTAAGTGGAATATACAGTTCGTATGCACATTTTATCAGTATAGAAGACGGTATTCCATCAGGCCCCGGGGAATGGGAGGATGAAGCCATTCAAAGCTTCATTCTCCAATATGGTAATGTCAGAAACAACATTAAAAATATCCAGCTTATATGGGTAGTTGGAATATGAAATAGAATCATTGGAATATATTTTCTGGAAAAACTTAGCAAAAAAGTCAGATATGTCAGCTACATTTGACGACTCTATGCCCCCGAACATCATGGTAGTGGGAAATCCACTAACCTTTCTCTTGGAGTTCACAAAGCGATAAAAACTTTTCGGATTAACTCGAAAACTTTTCCTCATTTTAACTAAATATTCAGAATAACACTTTCTATTTAAAATATTGTATCTATTCCTAGCCTTTTCCTTATGCTTCCTAAACAATCTACTTTTGACATTCCGTAACCGCCTTAACTCATTCGTAAACCAAACAGGACCAGCTAACTTAACCGTTCTATTTTTAAAAGGGACAGCACTTTAAACCCAGAGATCAAAGTGTCATAGAAACTGGAAATACCCTACCGAGATAGTATCTCAGTAATTCGTAATTTGTTCTACCAAAATCGAAATGTTCTACACATCCAACTTCAAAACCGGGTTCCCCAGAACAATCAATAATATCAAGTTCTATGAGGAGTGTTGGATAATAGCCATCCTCAGGACAAACGAATGGGAATGATCTGGAGAGAGAAATATTAGGATAATTTGAAAAGACAAGATCCAAAACTCTGTTACTTATATTAGGAATATTGTTAAACTGAATAAGACATGATTCAAACAAAATATCGAAAAATTTATCCATATCATTAGAGGAAGACAAAAATTTATTTTTATTTATTTTATTAAATATAAGGGTCAGTAAATAACTTTTATTAGGTTAAAAGAAAAAATAGGATCACAAATTCACTTTTTACAAAATTGTTTAATTGATTTAACTTTACTGTGTCAATGCCAAAACTAGATTAAATTGTTCTTTGAAAACACAGTTTTGTTATAGGCATTGCACCAGTACTAAAAGGTAAAGAGAATTTAAATGAATAAAAAACTTAAAAGAAAAATATAGAATAGTACCGTAAAAGGCACAGGGTATTACATTATTATTTGTTTAACGCTAAACATTCCGCCCCCCTTGAGGCAGCGTGAATTTAATACAATCTTTCCACGGGTCCAGCGAATATGTAGCCTAGAGCTGAGTTATAGGCCACAACATGACCTATTTCAAGTTCTATAGCTCCATCACGATGTAGGAATGAGTAGACATCGGCAGCTAATTCTATTTCTATTGGCACGTGGATCGACATCAGCAATGGTATCATTCGAAAAATATTGCATTGGATTTCCTTTAATTGGGGCAGCATAGGGTCTTCTTGGAAAGTCCTATGTTATCAGCGCAATCATCTTGAGTTTCCAGTTTTTATGGGGATGGCGTGATGTTAATGAGAATTTTGCAAAGCTATGTCCATTCTTTTGTTGTCCTACACTCAGATAAAAAAGTTTGTAAAAAAATTTGTAAACAGTTTCCAATCGCACTATACTATTTTTATAATGATTATTAGTACAATTTTTATTTTTAGTAATCAATTTTGCTATTCTCTTATTACAAATTACGCATTTTTTTTTACTAATTTTCGCTGCTGATTTCAGAAAAACATTTTACTAATTTTTCAAAACCGAGTGCTAAATTTAGCAGAAAAATATACTAATTTAAAAATATTTTTTTTTTTTTTTGAGTTTTTACAATTTGTTAATATTGATATATTCTTAGTTTAGAAATAACACCCAGAAAATTTTTATTGCATCTCCAATGCATAAAACGGCAATAACTGTAGAACCGTTTGCAATTTTGACTCCAAATTTCAAGTACTATGAAGTTATTGTACGCTTGTTACAATCGAAAGAAAAATTTTTTTTTTTTTAGATTTTACAGTTTTTTTATTTTTTAGTACAATTTTTTGCTAATTTCAGCAGATTGATTTTAAATTACAGTTTACAGCAATTTACTGAAATTTAGTAGCTGCAACTAATTATTGATACAAATTTCATTGTACTAAAATTATGATATTTAGTAAGTTTTTTAACTGATTTTAGCAAATCGATTTTGAATTGCATTTTATATAAATTTTACTAAAATTTAGTAACGGCTACTAATTTTTTCTACTAATTTTATTGTACTACAGATCAGCAGACATGTGTTGCTAAAATTAGCAAAAAATACATTTTCAGTAGCCATTACAGACTTTTTTGGTTGAGTGTAGTAAACCGAACCATTTGACACCTGTTGAAGCAATTTTTGAAATAGTGCTGGATGTATTTATTACTACTCTTTTACAGTAGATTTTTACAGTAGCTGTAGTGATGAGTACGTTTTCTCGGTTGAATGGCTTAATTTGAGCCGTTTGTGTTTATTTTTCGGAGGGTTGAGGAGTCGAATGTTGTTGAGATGTTGGTTTCTTGGGAGTATCGGTTATTAATTGGATCTTGGAATCATCATTTACTATTTTTAGGATGTCCTTTTTCTGAATGGAAGAAGTTTTGTTTTAACTTCTTGGAACATCTTCTTTGAGTTGTTGAGTTCCTTCGCTGATCGTTGGTATAATCTTTTGTGATTGAGGAGTATTCTTGCTGCTCTTCTGATTATCATTTTGTAGCGTAAAAGTTCTTTTTGGAGTATCATTTTGTCTTGATGCTTTGTCCATAGCAAGCTAAGGAGCCCCATGTAGTAATGTATGGTGACGACGATCGCAAATGTGGCATCCATGAGAACAGTAGCAATTCTCGTTAGTGGGATTTCTTGCAAGACAATTTGTGCAATATTTTTTCACTGTGACAATGTCATATCGTTGTAATGAAGAGTAACGTATAAATTTCGAACATAATCTAATTGGATGATCTTCTAGACATATACCACATGAAAATTTCCAGTGATCTGGTCTTCGGGTCTTATTGGAGTCCATGACTGTAATAAGATATTGAATTATGTAATTAGAATTTGTAAGATGACATACTGTGGATTTGTTTTGCATCACAAACGAAACTGCTAATTTTAAAAAAGGGTCAGTACTGGAGTTCGAGTGAGAAAGTTTTCAAGGGTTAATAAAGATGACTTTTTGTGAAATGATTCGTCAGCTGGATTTAAGGGTGTATTGATTAAGCAAATTCTTTGTATTCTTCTGTAGATGAGCTTTGATTATGTTGACATTTTCTTGCTAAATTTTCACCATTGGGAGATTTGAAAGAATTTTTATAAACTCCAGGGGTCCTTTTTGACGAATTTCGAAGCTAGGCAAAATTTAACTTGGTTGTCCCACTGCACGGGAAGAGTGTGTCAAAAATTTACAATAAATCGGTAGATTGCAGTTTTGTCTTAATTTCTGGCTACAATAGCGTGATATTTATTGTGTCTGAGTTATTTTTTAAAAATATTTCCGATATAAAACCCAATATTGTTTCAACTTATACCAACTATTTTTGTGAATAGTCGATGATCAACTGGATGAATTTTAAGAATTTCGGCAACAATAATTGAGAGAAAACTACACTCAAAAAAAAGTCAGTAAAGTCAGCAAAAAATGTTGCTGTGTCAGCAAATTTTTAGTCAGGAGCGTGCTTGCAAAAAAGTTGGTAATTTCAGCAAAAGGTTTGCTGAAAATCAGCGAGCTGATTTTTACCAAAAAAATAGTAATCTTCAGCAAAAGTTTTTCCGACTGCAAATGAAAAAAATCCTTGCTAAAATCACTAAACTTTTTGCTGAATATTAGTAGACTGAACAAAACTCAAAAAAACTTGTAGCGAAATTTTACTTTAGTTAATTTATTTGCTGAAAATTTAAATATAGAATATGTGTAGAGTTGTTTTTCTTTTTTTGTCATTTCCGTTTCCAGATGAGCTGCGACATCTACATCTTGTCTATCTGGTTATCGTCCACGCTATGAATGCGGTTATCAGCACAATTTTTGTAGCAAAATAAATTAGTAAAACATTAGTTCAAAATTAGTTTAGTGCTAAAAAAATATAATATAATTTTGTACAAATTTAGTAAACGGCAAAAAATTCTGGTTTGAAAGGGTTTTTAAATATGGGGTGTATTGAATAGATTCAGTTTTTCGCCCTTTTTCTCAATCACCAATTTATGAGATTTGTCTCTCCAGAAATTTCCATAAATTTTTGAATGCGGTAACTCTATTGTATTACAACGACGTCAGCAGAAAAAAATAGTGTAAAGGATCAGAGACAACAAACACAAAAAATGTTGAAAATTTTAGTTTTGTTTTTCTTTGCGTTAAATGTCCAAAATTAATTTTTTTTGTGTTTGGTACCTTTGTTGTTTTGCTCTCTCGTGATTTGTTTTATCTTTTATACTTACTCAATGTGGTTTTTTGTTGAGTATACTTGACTATTGCTTCCAGTTAGTTGATCGTTCGCTGCTTTCCGTAACTAGAAGATAACTTTGACGACGATGCTAGTATGTCTCTGCTTTAATATCGCTGTTTTCTGCTTTGCTGTATTGACAATGCTACAGTTGCTGGATAGAATTTTCTATTGTTCTTGTTGATGCCGTTGGAATATTTTTTGCACAATTTTTACACGGTCAAATTAATTTTTTTTTTTATTTATTTATTTTATACTGCAACTAGTTTCTATAAAACTAACAAGCAATTTTTTTCATATATACATTGGTATCTTAATTAATTTTGTTTATATATATAAAGTCCGATCAGACTCGACACTATTTGTCCTAACCAGGTCAGAGGGCTTTTTGCGTTTGAGTCTGCGCTCCATACCACCTATATTAATGAGGGATGATGCCTCGGTGTTGACGTGTTTCTGCAGTCGTTCATGGTGTTTTGCTGCTATTTTTTGGATTTTTGAAGCTACCAAATCAACTCCTAGATCTCGATGAAGGTCAGCTATACGGATATACCATGGTGCGTTGACAATACTTTTAAGCACCTTATTTTAAAAGCATTGTATAACATTGATATTTTTCTTACTAGTACAGCCCCAGAGTTGCACACCATAAGTCCATATGGGTTTAAGAATTTGGTTGTATATCAAAAGTTTATTTTCGATAGCAAGACATGACTTTCTCCCAACCAACCATTTAAGTTTCTTCCATTTTATTTCAAGTTCTGTAGATTTCATTTTAACGTACTCATTCCATCTTAGCTTTGTATCCAAGGTCATACCAAGGTATTTGGCCTTGTTGGCGTATGGTACTGGTATGTTATCTATCAATATGGGTATATGTCGTATATTTTTATTTGTGAAGTTTATATGGATTGACTTTGTTGTATTCAATTTTAAATTCCATAGCTTGGTCCATTGTATTACACGATCGAGAGCGGTTTGTAATTGTTGAGTGGATTCTTCTACGGTTGCTGCTACCGAGAGTATTGCAGTATCATCGGCAAAAGTTGCCATAGTTGTATTTTCTGTCTGTGGTACATCACTTGTATAAAGCAGCTATAGAAGGGGTCCTAAAATGCTTTCCTGCGGAATGCCTGCCCCTATTTTCTTAAGATGTGAGTAGACATCTTCATGTTTTACTCTAAAATATCTTCCTTCTAAATATGACTTCATTAAGTTACAATATCTACTAGGTAATTGTGTTGAAAGTTTCGAAAGAAATCCGGCGTGCCAAACCTTATCAAACGCCTGGGAAACATCAAGAAATACTGCAGAGCATATCTTTCTTGACTCTAATGCATTTTCTATTACATTCGTAATGCCATGAACTTGGTCAATCGTAGAGTGTTGATTTCTAAAACCAAATCGATGTTTTGGAATTGTGTTGTTACGTTCAATAATCGGTGTGATTCTTTTTAAAATTATTCTTTCAAATAGTTTTGAAATAACGGGTAATAATGAAATAGGTCTATAGGACTTAACACCGTTTGGTTCTTTTCCTGGTTTTGGAATCATAATGACTTCTGCCACTTTCCACAGACTCGGTACGTATTGCAGTTTGATGGCGGCGTTAAAAAGGAAAGTTATATTTTGTATAATATTGAGTGGAAGCTTTCTTAAAAGCTCAGTGGTAATCAAATCGAAACAAGGAATTTTTTTTGCCTTTAGGCTTGTGCGAATTTCCTCGACGACCTCCGTTGGAGATACCTCTGGTATTCTTTCGTCGTTATAGCCAAAATTATATAGTTCAGGCACACAAAATGTTGCATTCGCATCTTGAGAAAACACAGTTTCAAGATGATCAGAGAATAAATCAGCTTTTTGGTTGTTGGTTTTTGCACACTGTCCGTTAGTCTTTCGAATCGGAGGATTTTGAACATTTGGCCTTTTCAGAGTTTTCGTTGATTTCCAAAGTGAGTAATCAGAGTATTTTTGATTATTCAATCCTCTTAAATACTTATTGTGTGATTCGCTTTTAAATAATTTTATTGCATTTGTTAAATTTGTATTCATTTTATTTAAACAGGTTTTATCGCTTGGGGACCTACTTTGTTGCCACCTTTTACGGAGTTTTCGTTTTTGTGAAATCATATCTCGTATATTTTCAGGGTACTTGTTTACGTAATTGGTATTTTTCGGTTTAGGGGTACTTTCCCACGCAGCAAATTGCAAAAGTTCGTTCAGATCTTCTACATTAGTGTCTAAATCTTCAGTGGTCACTGGATCAATTAAATGCAAGGTTGAGTTTTGAAGTATTGCCAATCAGTGAATTTGTTTGTTAAGAAAGGTGGATTTTCCTTTTCCATAGCTTTTTCAAATAGTGTTAGAAAAATTGGTGAGTGATCTGAATTTAAATCAAATCCATTTTCTATCACCATTAAAGATGGTGATATTTTGTTTGTCACAAAAAAGTCGATAAGGTCTGGAATCTTATCTGGATCTGTTGGCCAGTAAGTTGGTGATCTTGTAGATACTACTTCACAGCCCGTTTGAGAAATTGCATTAAAAAATTCTCGACCTTTAGTATTGCTTATTCGAGAGCCCCAAAACGTATGCTTAGCATTGAAGTCCCCGCCCATGATAAATCTGGTTTTATATTTTGTTATTAATTTTTTATAATCATCACATTTTAGTTGATGGCGTGGCGGAATATATACTGACGTTATGAGTAGATTTTGTGAATTTATATAAATTTTTATTGTGGTTGCTTGACAGTGTTGCCAACTCTTGAAGGCAAGAAAGCACCGTGAGCATTGTGAAAACGGGTAAAAAGGGTAAAAATTTACCAAAAATGGAGTAAAAAAGCACGATATTAATTTTTTGAAAAATTTGAGTCAAGAATTTAAAAACGCATTTTAGCTTTGTAAAATTATGTAAAAAAGGTTCAAAAAATAACCAAAAAGGGGTAAAAAAGCACCAAAATAATATTTCAAAATTTTCAAGTTTAAATATAACAAAGTTGCTATTTAAAATTGTACTACAAACATTGTGAAAAAATGTATTTTTTGTATAGTTCGTATAATTTTTTCAACTTTGACAGAATATTGAATAAAAATTGAAAAAAACGAGAACAAATACCAAAAATATAAACTGTACAAAAAGGCCTAAAAGCACTGCCAGAAATCTGAAAAAGCACTGTAAATACCCGCTTTTTTTAAACGGGTATTTGTAAAAAATCACCGGGTATGGGAAGGAAAAAAGCACCAAAAAATACCCGAAAATCACTGAAATGGCAACACTGTTGCTTGAAACTCGTCTGTTTGTAGCTTATCGTCTTCGTGATATTTAATACTTTTTCTAACAATAATTGCACTTCCTCCTTTTGAATTATTGCTAGGATGATTAGTATTATAAACATCAAAGTTTCGAATTTTTATGTAAGATTCTTTGTTAAAATGTGTTTCAGTGATATAGCAAACATCAATTTTTTCTTTATTAAGAATCACCTCCAGTTCTCTTTGTTGTTTCATTACCCGATCAAAAAAACATTATATGTAGCATATGTAGTCATATCTCATTTGATATAGATCGACATATGATCTTATCCAAGTTCATCTCAAAATTGGGGTATCCAGTAATATCCAATCAGATCCCTTAAATATATTACAGGATTAAATAAGATCCAAATATATCTCAAAATTGGAAGATCCAATAATATCAAATTAAGATCCTGATAGATCCCAAAATATCCCATGGGATTAATTTACATCCAATTAGATGCAAACGGATAAGCTAATTTTGGCAGATCGAATTAGATAATTTGAGATCAAAATGTATCCTATGATATATTTGGAATTTTTTAAATTTTAAAAAAATTTTAAAATAACACAAAAAATTAAAAAAAAAAACATTATTTAAAAAATATTTATTTCATTTAAAAAAAACAAAAAAAAATGCCGTCGGCAGGATTTGAACCCAGGTTGCTGGCGTTGTAGTCGGCGACTTAACTCACTCAGCCAAACACTGCTATACAACATGACTGACTATATGAGACAACATTGTTCGTGTTACTGAGTTATATATAATTATATAAATTTATATATATAGATGACTTAGAAAAAATAAATTAATAACATTCTTTCAAAAAAACAAAAATTAAAAATCTTAATGTTTTCCACTGACGGAAATTTTTTGGTGAATAAGATAAAAAAAATGTTTGTTGAAGGGTCAAGGCACCGATTTATATGGCTCAAAAATCTAAATATCAACAGTCTGTATTTGCAAAATTAATAATGGGATAAGAGCAATATACATGTTATTTGAAAGGTAATATAAATGTATTTTAAATAAGGTATGGCATATATAAGCTTAGCAATCCTTTGGAAAAAATACTCTTATCCAACACTTTTTCGCAAAATGTTTTGTATGTGCAAATATTACAAAAAAAATTATTTCGCTCTGGAAGAACTCAAATTCAGAACTTTAACGAAGTTATTATATATTACGATATCTTATTATATATTTAAAATACTATTAATTGAAAACATAATTTGCAGATGCTGTTGACACAAAATGGTTTAACCTTTTTAAGATCTGTAAAAATAAATATTTATAAGTAAATCAAGTTGAGTTAAAAAAAGTAAAAAAAAAATTTTTTGTGCCCGAGCTGGGATTTGATAATAGTACCTCAGTCACATATATAATTATGTGTGGGGTTATATATGACAATATATAATAAAAATATTATTAATTCCAAGTTGCAGTAAACATAACTTTCAGGTGCTGTTGGCAGTAAATGGGTTAATTTTTTTAAGATCTATAAAAAGAATATTTACAAGTAAATTAAATTGAGTTAAAAAAGTAAAAAAAAAAATTTTTTTTTGTGCCCGAGCTGGGATTCGATAGTAGGGTCTCTCAGGTAACATGTGACTACCCGAGTAAAAAAAATTGATCTCGCGCAATATCTAATCATATCTAATTTTATATTGTCTAAGATCTGCTGTAATATCTGGCTGATCCAACTAGATCTCAAAATTGGGTGTATCCAATGATATCGTATTAGATCCCATTGTATATATGGGGATAAACTAAGATCAAGTTATATCTCAAAATTGGGAGGTCCAATGATATCTTTGGGGATAAACCTAGATATAATTTGATCCGAAAAATGACGGATCGAATTATAGCCAGCTATATATTTGTGGATAAACTTAGATCTAATTTGATCCGAAAAATGGCGGATCGAATTAGATCCAGCTATATATTTGTGGATAAACTTAGATCTAATTTGATCTCAATTTTGGCAGATCGAATTAGATCCAGCAATATATTTGTGGATAAAATTAGATCTAATTTGATCCGAAAAAGTGGCAGATCGAATTAGATCCAGTAATATATTTGGGGATAAACTTAGATCTAAATTGATCCGAAAAACGGCAGATGGAATTAGATCCAGCAATATATTTGTGGATAAACTTAGATCTAATTTGATCCGAAAAATGGCAGATCGAATTAGATCCAGCAATATATTTGGGAATTAAGTAAGATCTAAATTTATCCAAAAAATGACAGATCAAATTAGATCCAGTAATATATTTCCGGATTGCGTAAGATCTTAACTTTTCCGATAAATTTCAGATGGAAATAAATCCAGTGATATATTTGGGGATTTGGTAGGATCTTAATTTATCCCATAAATTGCAGATCAAATTAGATCCAGCAATTTATTTCGGTATTAAAATGGCAGATCCAATTAGAAACAGTAATATATTTGGGGATTGACATCTAAAACTATCCAGAAAAATGACAGATAAAATTAGATCCCGCAATATATTTCGGTCTTACGTAAGATCTTCATTTATTTGGGATTAAATAAAATCCCAGACAGATATTGACAATAGTTCAAAAAATAATACACTGACAGAGCACTGATTTTATAAAAATTACAATTAGGTTGTTCATAAGGGGTGTGCTATCTGTTGTATCGTTGTATCGTCCTAACAAAAAACAGAGTTGTTAAAATTTTTTTTTGTGTTTAACAAAGATTTTCTATTCAGTTTCCTATCTGTTAGCACACTCAAACATAGGACACTAAACATACGTTAAAATTTTGTATCGTGCTATTCTCAAATGTTGAATTTTTCAATTTAATTTTTAACGACTCTGTTTTTTTGTTAGAATGATACAACAAATAGCACACCCCTTGTGAAAACCCTTAATATTTTGTTAAAATAAGGTTTAAACTCAGAATGTCTCGAGTTCGATACCGTTCACGGTTATGCATTTTTTTATAAAATGAATTTCTTTTTATAAAATTATAATTTTGTTTTCTATAAATGTTTTTATAAAATTATATTTTTTTTATTAAATTTAATTTTTTTAAAAAAATAATTTTATTTACATCTTTTTAACGCTCTACACCATTTCCAATTGTTTTTAAGATTTATCAATTGTATTTCAGAAATAATCAATTGAATTTCAGTTTTATCAATTATATTTCAGAACTTATCAATTATTTTTCAGATTTATGAATTGTATTTCAGAACTGTCAATTGAATTTCAGTTTTATTAATTGTATTTCAGAAATTATTAATTGTATTTCCGTAATTCACAACTGTGTTTCAGAAATTATCAAACTGTATTTCAGAAATTATCAATTGTATTTCAGAAATTATGAAATATATTTCAGAAATTTTTCTCTATTAATTATGAAATACAATCAAAAAGTTTTGAAATAAATTTGATTATTTCTGATATACAATTAATAATTTCTGTAATACATTTGATAAGTTTCTGAAATACATTTAAAATTTCTAAAATACACTTAATAGCTTCTGAAATACCGTTAATATTGTAGTTGCTGATGAGTTACCATATAGGACCATATATTGTTTAAATGGCACCACATATGACAATATATTGTTTAAATGGCACCATATATGGTATATGTTCCCTATTAAAAAAAATAATATGGAGCTTTATATGGTAATACACAACTTAGAGTGATCCATGTACCATTTGATCCGGAAAATGGCCAGATGAAATTGTATCAGTTGTTTATCAGTTTTTATCTAATTGCATCAGTTTAGATCTGACCTGATTAAATTATGTGTTAATCAGATGAAATTGTATCTCGTTGGCTTAGTCGGCAAACCTGTCAAGTCCAATTTTTATGCAAATTGAGTTTTTGATGCAGTATGCTAGTGTAACTCAAAACACATCATTTCCAAAAAAAAAAAAAAAATGCCATTATGTTGTTTTTTCTTGTTGTTATGCAGTGGTAAGCAATTCTGTCAAGTCCAAAAAAACAAACAAAACATCGAAAACCACATGCTAAGTCCAGCTGAAAACAACACACATTTTGTTTCAACAAATTTCTTCAATAGAATTAAATGCGACTTTTGTTTATTTAAAGATTAACTAAATAATTATTTAGTGATTTTAACTTTTAAAGTACCCAGTGTACAATTGGAGTCCCAAAAGACTCATAAAAGAGCCCTTAGACCTTCTGAAATCATAGATATATGAGGGTGTTTTTCTTCACCGATGAAGCCTGTTTTGAGCGCACTTTTATGACTCATAAAAGACTCCAAATTATGAGCATTGCTGGAAAATTTTGAATTTTCTGAGCCATTTATGAGTCATTTGTGACAAATTTTTGAGTAATTTATGAGAATTGAAAAAATTTTGAATGCGCTCATAAATAAGAGTCTATTATGTTTCATTTATGACTCTAAGATTTGAGCACTCTGAAAATGTTCGTCTTTCAGAGTCTTTTATGAGTCATAATTTCTGAGCACTCAAAAAAATATTAGCTGGGTAACTATTACTTATAAATTTTTTCAGGAAAAACATTGTTAATTTATAAATTTTATTAGGCGATTGTCATGAATTCTGCTGACATAAATAAAAATAAAATAAAAAAAAGAAAAGAAAATCTGCTAAGTCCACAAAGTTAAAAGAAAATCTGGTAAGTCCACATTTAAAATAGAAAATTATAAAAAGCAAATCTGCTAAGTCCAAAAAGAGCCTATAAGTCTGCAAACTTTTATTTTGGAATTCTATGATTTTTTGTGGTTAAACAAGATGAACTAAAGAAGAAAACTGCGTTTACAGATTTAAAAAAAGTTAACCCAAAAAAGTTAGACAGTTTTTTGTCTCTCCTGAAATATTAGAAAAAACGGACTTGACAGGTTTGCCGACTAAGCCAACGATCTGATTTTTGACATGATACAATTTTATTGGTTTAGGTGCACATAGATTGTTTAAATGATACGATATATCAAAGTATATGGTACTATATATAGTAGCATATATTATCATATCTGGAACTGTATTGAAAATGTTGTTCATGAGGTCCCATATATGAGCATATATTGTTGAAATGGCACCATATATGATAATATATGGTTTAAATGGCACCATATATGGTAATATATTGCTTAAATAACACCATACATAAATATATATGGCACTATACATATTTTCTTATATTATCATATCTGGAACTGTATTAAAAATTTTTATCATGAGGTACCATATATGACCATACATTGTTTAAATGGCAACATATATAATAATATATGGTTTAAATGGCACCACATATGCTAATATATTGCTTAAATAACACCATATATAAATATATATGGCACTATATATAGTAGCATATATTATCATATCTGCAACTGTATTAAAAATTTTGTTCATGAGGTACCATATATGACCATATATTGTTTAAATGCCACCATATATGATAATATCTAGTTTAACTGGCACCATATATAGTTATATATTGTTTAAATGATACCATATATAATTATATATTGCTAAAATACCACCATATATATTAAGATATAGCTCTATATACAACTATATATGCAATAAGATCAGACATGCTATGTAATATATAATCATATATACCATATCTAATATTATAAAGGCCGATATCTAATTAGATGAAATTATATATGGCATAATATAAGGAAAAATTTTGAAAAAAGACGTCATATATAATTATATATGGATATACATAACGACATGTCTAATTATATATTGTAATATATGCCACATATGATTATACAGTTGTACCTCGATTAACCGGGTTGCTCGGGACCGGGCTCAGCACGGATAATCGAAAACACGGTTGAAAGAGGTTTTTTTAAATATTCACAAATTTTATTATTTTTATTTATATTTAAAAAGAACATGTGAATTTGCATCTATGTATTAACATATGTACTTATAAATACAGATATCTTATTATTTTAATAATATACATACTTTCATATACATAAATACATTTTTATATTCATTTAAAATATTCATTTAAAATATTCGTTTAAAGTAGTTTGTCTTTTAAAATTCATTTGTTCCTTAAGTAAAAGATTTTGTATGCGATACAATTGTATTTTGTCTGGTTCTGAAATACCTGGACCAATATAGTTTTCTAAGAACCCTAACAGAACACTACTAGGCTCTATTGCTTGAGCTAATGTGGGGGTTTCTTCCGTATTACCTCCATCTGATTCCTCGGAATTTGACTCAAGCTCATATTCTTGTGTTTGATTGGCCATGTTAACGATTTCATCGTCAGATACAATAGCAAACGGTGCGACATCAACATCGCAATCCATCCACTTTGAGATATCTTCAGCTGTAAAACCAGGTGGTATTAATACATCTGATTGTATCTCAACACTAAATGTTGAATCAGTTTCATCATCTTGAGATAGTAAGTTATTCCAAACTTTATTTAAAACATGTTGGGTTACAGAATCCCAAGAAATCGCTGCTGTCCATATAGCTGTCTTAATGTTCAAAGATTTTACAAATACGTGTCGACTATTAGAATCCACAAGTTTTTGCACGATAAATTTACGGTACTGGCATTTGAAACTCCGAATGGCTCCTTGATCCATAGGCTGAATCAAGGATGTACAATTTGGAGGTAGATATTTTACTGTAACATTATCAGATATCATTGCATTTACATCCGGGTGTGCTGGACAGTTGTCTAATAGCAAAAGAACTTTGCAATTCTTTTCGAGACCAATGCGTTGTAAATGTTCTCTTACCTCTGGTACAAAATTTTTGTTAAACCACTCCAGAAATAGCTCTTGTGTTACCCAAGCTCTCTTATTAGACTTATAAACTACAAGAAGGTATCCAACATTTTTTAAACATCGTGGATTAGCACTTTTTCCTATTATCATCAATTTACACTTGTGAGTCCCAGCTGCATTTGCACAAAGTAAAGCTGTGATTCTTTCCTTGGACTCTTTGTACCCCTCAATAGAATATTCTTCACCACGCGCCAACGAATTCTGGGGCAAACACTTCCAAAATAGACCGGTTTCGTCTGCATTATAAATTTGTTCAGTTGTAAGTTGTTCATTTTTGATGTATTCGTTTAAGTCTTCCACAAACATCGTTGCAGACACATAATCAGCACACTCCTTTTCTCCTGTTGATTTCAGCCTACGAATTCCATGCCGATTTTTGAATTTTTCCAGCCAACCAGATGAATACTTACCTCGGAATTTATGGTTAATTCACCATGAAAATATTTTGCCTTCTCAGTAATCATTTCGCCTAGAAATTGCAGGAAATTTTCAGTTTCTGTTCATAAAATGTCTGGATTTGAGTTATCTTACCTGTAATGGGACATCCTTTAAATCTTTGTTGTCGAAACCATTCATATGTTGCAAAATCAACCTTTGGATTTTCGGATTTTTTCAGTGTATGTCTATTTTTTAAGCCGTGAATTGAATTACTTTCCGATCCATATTTCAAAATGTTTTCTTCGTTTTTTATTAAGTCGCGTATAGTTTGTTTGCCAACACCATATTTTTCAGATAAAAGATGAACGGATGTGTTTTTGCGATATTCGTTAATAAGTTCTATTTTCTCTTTAATTGAAAGAACTTTTCTTGCTCTTTTTGTCAGTTTACTTTTTGATTAAGCCATTTTCATAAAAACACCTGTTAAGAGATCAAATTTCACTTACAGACTGAATGAAAATGAAATTTGATACAAACTTATTACATAAAAACAAAAAATGGGAATCCCCGAATTTTATTTCTTTGCACATTCACTTAAATTGAAAAAAACTACATATTACATGTATGTATATGCCGCACGGATAATAGAGGTAAAGCACGGTTAATAGAGAGTTAAAATAAAGCACGGATAATAGAGGTAAAGCACGGTTAATAGAGGTATAAAATCAAACACACAGCATGCCGGTTAACAGATGTACCCGGTTAATAGAGGCCCGGTTAACCGAGGTTCAACTGTATATAATTTTTTTTACTCGGGTATATATAATTATATATTAAACACATAGAAAATATGACTTATGTGGGACCATGTATAATCATATCTAAAATTATATTGTTAATCTTGCACCATATATGGAATAATTTACAATCATATCTTATATCATTTAATGTAATATATAATCATATATAAAAATATCTTACATCATACAACCAAAAAAATTTTATAAGAGGGCATATATTACTATATCTCAAAATATATGACTTATATGCCACCATATGTGATCATATATTATGTTATATATGATCATTTATATTTATATATGACAACAGATCTGTCATATCTCATTATGTATAGCATATATGGTTGATATCTAATTTTATAAAAGACAATATATAAAAATATATGGTTATTTATATAAGGTACCACATAAGAAACATATAATTATATATGGCTATTCATGACAACACATATACTCACATATTATAAGATAAAACAAGATATTACTATAATTTTTTTGATCGGGTAAGCCGTTGGCGTTCAATAGCATTATCTTTAGTGACATATTTATTGTTGAGTGCGTTGTTCTAATGATCCAGGCGATATTCTATTGATTTAAAGAACAGTTCTTGTTGGTTAAGTCTTTCTAATATTTGAGACAAAGCATTATTATTGCCATTGCGATTTATAAAGTTTGAATTTTTTGCAACATCAGCAAACGTTGGTGTTCGAGTATTGTTTTGGGAAAATTTACGATCTGAATTTTGTTGATACTTTTGGCTTTGTTGGTTACTTTGATTTTGCCAAAAATTATGATTTTTATTTTGTTGAAAGTTTGGGTATTTTTCAGCCGCAATTACAGCATTTCGGATTCTCTTGTTGGGAATTACATTCATTTGTACTATGTTTTCCTGTACACTTTATACATCTTGGTTGTTTGTTACAATAATTCTTCGTGTGACCAAAACCTTGACAGTTTTTGCACTGTGGGATTAATTTCTGGTGTTTTATAGGTTCAACTTTAATCGCTGTGTTTAGAATATATTTAAGTTCATAAATTTTTTTAATATCTTCAGCAGAATCAAAAGCTATTATGAACATATTGAGAGGTTCCATAGATTTATATTTATATTTATTTATAGCTTCAATGGCTTTCAAACCTTGTGATTGAAGATCAGAAATAATCAATTTTGGATCGCAAGAGTGATGTAAATATTTTATCATTACCCTAATAGGGCATACATTTTTATTTTCATAACTGTGCCAACTAACATTGTGTTTATTAAGTTCTTTTGTAACATTTCTGTAATCTTCTTGATCAAATGTACTTACTTTGTAAGAATCTCCAGTAAGAAGTCTTATTAAAAAATTGTGTTTTATTATTTTTTTAAGCTCCGAGTGAAATTGTTGAAAATCTTTAATATTTGAGACAACTATAGGAGGTGGCCTCAGATTATTTTTATTATCTTCCCTATTTTTTGTTAAGTTGATTTCTTGATTTGGTTGTGTTTCTATAACATTATTATTTTCTTTGTTTATTGTTGCAACATTTTCAGATAGACCCTCAGGAGTAGACACAGCTTTCCTTTTTTTAGCATTTCTTTTCTTACTCTTTTTACATTTTGAAGAATCCAATTTGTTTCTTCAGCAAGTTCATCTTCGTCGGTTTGGTAGTCTTAATTTTGTTCTTTTTGTATATTATCATTTTCCTGGTTCATTGTTGGAGAAACTTCTGCCAAGCACTCAGGAGAAGACACAGCTTTCCGTTTTTCCCCAGCTATTTTCTGCTTCTTTTTACTTTTCTGCGGAGTCCAATCGATTTCGACAGCAAGCTCTTCCTCGTTTATTTGGTGATTTACATTACGCTTAGTATAATTCCGATTTTCAGCTATCGGGAGTCCGCCACATAAAGCTGTGAGTGTTTCATTTTCAGTACGCAGTTGTTGGCATGTTTTTTCCAAATCTCTTATTTTATCAACAAGTTGAATATTTGACTGTTCCAGTTGTTTAAATTTATTTATTCTAAATAAAGATAAATTGTTTGCAGGTGTATTTTGTAGTTGAGAACCTTCATCACCCATCTTCAGAATTTCCCAGTGGGGTTTTTATTCTTTAAATTAATGTGGTGTGTATGTAGCAAGCACTTAGCCAGTACAACGACCACCGAAATACAACTTCACAATCCTTATTTGAATTTGTTCCTTAACAGTGGTGAATATAATGAAAATTTATCCAAGACAACAACCAAAAACTTAACGAAATAGACTACTGCCACCATAGGCGTACCTATACCATTTTTCTGGGGTGGGCAAGGGCAAGGGCCCCATTTATGTTTGGCTGTTTATTTGCCCACTCTCAGACCCTTAATCTTAAAAAACACTGAAAAGAAATCTAATGGCGTTTTCTTTTCTGAAAAAAAGTTTGCCTTTTTCTGCCCTTTTTTTACAAAATGCCTTTTTGTGTATAGTAATAAAAGGTAAACATAGACAAATTTGGTATCAAATTAAAGGTATTTGAGATATCAATCTAACCGTGTATAAAATATGTCTAATTATTTCCTAATTTTCGTGCAATTTAACAAAATGTCACATTTTTCTATATTTTGGTGTTTTGTTAAATAAGTTGAATATTGTTGGACATTTTTGAAGCATAGTTAAATAGGTCTTTAAAATACCTTTAATTTTATACCCAATATGCCTATATTTACTTATTATTTCTATGCCCAAAAATACATTTTTTAAAAAAAGGGCAGAAAAAAGGCAACACTTTTTTCAGAAAAGAAAACGGCATAAGATCAACCACTCTCATATTTTCTTCCACCTCTGTCGAACCTATTCTTACCCCATATTTTGACCACTTAAATTACCGAGGTGATCAAAAACTGACATTTTCTTTGGTGAATTTTTGCTTCTACAACATATTGAAATTTCCTCAAAAGTGTACACTCATAGAAATAAATCTGTAAAAATAACAGAAAAAGTAACTAAAAATTAGTTTAAAATGATGCTGCAGAAGAAACTGTTAAATTCGCAGATTTCTTTTTGCTAAATAAAAGTAAAATAAGAACAGCAAAAATAAACAGTTTTACAATTTTTTTTAGTAAATATTTCTGCTAATTTAACATTATAGACTGCCATTTGCATATAACAAAATTTAGCTTAAAAATAACAAAAAATTATAGATTTAACAGTTTGTTTTTGCTACTTTTAGTCTACAAATATTTAGCAAAATTTTCTGTAGATTTTACAATACAATTTGTCATTTCCAATTAACTAAAAGTTAATTTAAATATAACTAAAATTCTGCAAATTTAACAGCTTTATTTTTGCTATTCTTATTTTACTAGTAGTTAGCAAAAAAAAAACAGTTTTACAATTTTTTTTAGTAAATATTTCTGCTAATTTAACATTATAGACTGCTATTTGCATATAACAAAATTTTGCTTAAAAATAACAAAAAATTATAGATTTAACAGTTTGTTTTTGCTACTTTTAGTCTACATATATTTAGCAAAATTTTCTGTATATTTTACAATACAATTTGTCATTTCCAATTAACTAAAAGATAATTTAAATATAACTAAAATTCTGCAAATTTAACAGCTTTATTTTTGCTGTTCTTATTTTACTAGTAGTTAGCAAAAAAAAAAACAGTTCATTCTGGAGCACCATTTTTAACTAATTTTTAGTTGCTTTTTCTGCTATTTTTAGAGATTTATTTCTATGAGTGTAATACTAACTAATTATTCCTTTAAAAACTATTAAATCCAATAAATTTTTCTCTTATAGCCAGAACTAAGATCGATTTGTTTCTTAAATATTTCTTAGTAAGAATTTTTAAACAACATTTCTTATTTAAGAAATATTCAAGACAAAAATCGATATTAGTTCTGGCTGTAAAATTGACCCTTAGATTTCAACAAATTAACTTCCTAGGAAACTAGAAGACATTTGCCCAATCAAAAACACAGGATTAACTGATATTAAAAAAAAAAATTATCATAGAACAAGAATTATAGACAGATTTTTTTAAAATTCTGGGGTGGGCTAAAAGCAGCCAAGGTTGGGCTTTGCCCACCCCAGACCGGCCTAAGTCCGCCAATGACTGCCACTCACCAGAGAATAACGATAGCAAGTATTTCGTTAAAGCACAGCTGTTTATGTTTTTTGTTTTGTTTTGTTTATGTTCTTTTAATTGTCTTTCTACCAATTGAGTGTTTGTCTATCAATTGAGTACGATCAATTTCCAATAATTAAAAAATTTGTTTGTGGATATTTACGAAAATTAATTTGCAAAAATATGTTAAAACACGACACGATTTGGCTTGGCATTAGCTTTAATAAAATCGGGCCGGTCCGATACAAATTTTCACACGTTTTATAAGAATATTTAATGTACAACACGGCTTATATTGGGTGCGTTCGGCAGATACAATTTGATAGTCAACAGTTCTACAACAGTTGTACAACTATCTGCTGAACGACGTGACCAGTAACCGCTCACTTTGAGCGTCCATGTAGCGCTGTCATATTTTGGTAGCGTAAAAATGTTTGCTACTTTTGATCAATTAGTGATACATATGTTGTTGTGCATTTTGAATAAAAATTGTTTTGTAAAAATGACAAATAAAAACATACAAATATAATTCGAAAACAAAAATTTTAGAAAATGAAAGGAAACTATAGAAAAATTGTATTTAGAAACAAAACAAAGAAAACATCGTTCAGCAGAGTAAGTAATCACAAAGCGCTACAAGTCACCGGTATCAGTTTAAGGTTTCTCTGCCGAATGCTACCATTGATTTATTTTTGGAACCTCTTTAACACACGTTCACACAGTAAGTAAGTTACATGACAATTAGACCGTACCTCAAAAAAAAAAAGTTCGTCGTACACCGTCCAATATGATGTATTTTTGGAAGGCGATTTCAAAAAAAAATTTTTTTTGCCGACCGTAAGGGTCGCCTTTTTAAATTTTTTGTTATAGCTTTGGCATTTAAAATCGGATTTTAAAGTGTGATATATCGATTTTTTTGCCTCGAGGAGACCAGTGTTTTGCTATATAGTAAAAATTTATTTATTTTTTGCGAGCTTTAATTTTCTGACATTAGGGGGGTACATTAGGGTTGTATCAACTGAGATCTGGTGGGTAACTACTAGAACGGGATACTTGAGGTCAAAATGTCCTTAATGCAAAACACTGGTCTCCTCGAGAGAAAAACATCGATGTATCACACTTTAAGATCCGACTGTAAATACCAAAGATATAACGAAAAATATAAAATGGCGATCCTTACGTTCATCAAAAAAAAATAAAAAAATTTTTTTTGAAACCTCCTTGCAAAAATACTTCATCTTGGAGGGTGTACGGCGAACTTTTTTTTTTTGCCTGTAAGGTGGTACGCTCTAATGACCATCAAATGAATGACAAAATATTTTTGTTATTGTTGTTTTGTTTTTATTTAATTTTTATATAGTCACTTGTCATATGGGTCATAAATTTTGTAAATTTTATTTTACTTTTGTCCACTGGTTTCTTGATTTTTTTTTAATGTAGTATATTATTTTACACAAAAATACACATGTGGTCTTTTCTATCACTCCATCTGGTTTGTGAGGACCAAAAAATGTTTTTGTTTGAAATTTAATTTCTTTTGCAAATAAATCACACATTTTTTTTTTGATTTAGTTTTAATGGAGTTTATTTATGGTTGAATTTTATTTATACTTATTTTATTAAATATAAGGGTCAGTAAATAACTTTTATTAAGTTAAGTTAAGTTTTATTAAGTCTGCTTTCTGTGTTCAATCGGGCTACTTGTTTAAAAATGTCATCGGAAAAAATGTGTTCTAAATGTTACAAAAACATTGGTAAAGACTGTGCTATTACATGTGAAATTTGCCTATGTAAATTTCATACATTCTGTGCTAAAGTAGATAGTGAGGGTGCTGTAAACGCCCTTTGCACCTTTGTTAATATTGTTTATAATTGTGACAATTGTTTACAAACATCCAGTGACCTAATAAGGAAAATCAGTTTATTAATATACGAAGTGGAACAATTAAAAACATTATTCGCTCAATTTGTTAATAATAATGATAATAACAAAAATAACAATAATACCAACAATAACAACGTTAAACCTCTGTCTCATCGTAGTTTGCCTTTACCAAAAACCGGTTTGGCTTCTAATTTGATTTTTGCTAATTCCTCACAGACAAATTCCTTTAATGTTGATGCAAATAATGTAGTCTCTCAATCTATTGTTCGTAATAATAATAATAATGATGTTACTACTAAAAATGTAGAGATCATTAATAAACATGATAATGTAGTTGTGGCTACTCTTAATAAGCCTAGTGGTGCTGCTAATGCAGCAGTTTTAAATGCTGAAAACGTTGTTTTTCCAACTGATAATATTCAGAGTGTTGCTCCTGCCAATGACAATGCTACTGTTTCGGTTATAAATGTGGATAATGTTGATAATGCTAATTTTAAAGTTGTGACTAAGAGAAAGAAGTCTAATAAATCCCGAAAGAAGTCTAATAAATCCCGAAGGATGCTTCTTTAAATGACTTTAAATTCATAAATTTCAAACTTGGCATTTCTCCTGGTTATTACCAAGAATTGTTTAAACCTGAACTTTGGACGTCTGATATAAAGGTTCGGCCGTTTAAGTTTTTTCCAAAACAGGTGGCGCTGGAGCGGATCATCTAACAGCCACCAATAATGATTGTAATACATTAAAAATGTATTATCAAAATGTCTCTGGAATGCGGACTAAATCAACGTTATTTAATATCTTCACTTCTCAATGCGACTTTGATGTTTTCATTATCACTGAAACGTGGCTTAATACTGACTTCTATGATGAAGAATTCTTCAACCCATTCAAATATGTTGTCTATCGTAAAGATAGAGATAAAGTGAAAACCGGCTGTAGTAAAGGAGGTGGTGTCTTAATTGCAGTCAAGAAATCGTTGTGTTGTAAGGCAATTCCACTAATCAATCATGACACATTGATCGATCAAATATGCGTTTCTATTAAGGCGGTAACTGGTGATCTCTATATCTGTGCTTCTTACATTCCACCGAAAAGTTCTGATGATTTGTATGCTGCTCACTCTTCAAATATTGTTCACCTAGCAGAGAGTTTTAATTATGGTGATAAATTGTGCTTATTTGGTGATTTTAATTTAACGGATGTCATTTGGTCTGAAATTCCAAACTCAGATCTATTTTTGCCTAGTAATCTCAATAAATCTTTTGAAATAAATTTTATTGATTCATCTTTTAGTATAGATTTGCATCAGATTAATACAGTTTTTAATAGATTGAATAAACTACTTGATTTGGTATTTGTTAGCTCGGACTTGAAATACTCATTATGTGAATCTGCTTTTCCTATTTCTCCTTCCACGACTCATCATAGTGCCTTGGAAGTTGAAATAGAGTTCTATGAATATGCATATAATAACAAAATCGATGATGTTCGTTATAATTATTATGATTGCGATTTTAATAATTTAAATTCTATTATTAATGATTTAAATTGGTACAATTTGCTAAATAGTGAAATTGTTTCAATTTGTTATGAACAATTTTTGTTTAATATAGTTAACATTTTTCGTGCAAATATTCCTCGGGTTAACCCGAAAGTATATAAACTCCCGTGGTACACTAAAGGTTTAAAAAAGTTGTAAAATCTTAGAAATAAATTTCACAAGAAATTTAAGTCCACAAATAATGCCTCCGACAAAAAACTCTTTCTTCATTATGAGAGAGAATTTAATTTTTTAAACAAGTTTTTATATAACCAGTATATAATGAGCCTAAATAATTCAATTAAAGAGAATCCTAAGCAATTTTGGACTTTCATAAATTCAAAGAGGAAAAATTCCACAATTCCAGCTTCAATGTCTTACAATGGTTTAACTTCAAACACATTGAAAGGTTCACTTAACCTTTTTGCTAAGTATTTTCAGAGCAATTTTAATGATGATGTTTTTCATAATGGGTTTGACCTAAATTCTATAAATTCATTTTTTGATTTTGGGTCGTTACAAATTTCAGAGGAAGATGTTGCTACGGGAATTTCTAAACTTTCCAATTCTTTTAAATGCGATGTTGATGGCATTTCAGCTTTTATTTTGAAAAGTTGTTCTTCTTCTATAACCTTACCACTTAAATTGATTTTTAATCGCTCTTTAGCAACTAGCTTTTTTATTCAGAGATGGAAATATACAACTATTTTTCCTATTCTCAAGACTGGCAATAAGAATGATGTATCTAATTATAGGCCAATTTCTAAATTGACGAATATTGCGAAGGTTTTTGAGCATATCGTCTATGATAAGCTCTTTTTTCGTTTAAAAAATTACATTTCTCCTTCTCAACATGGTTTTATGGCCGGAAGGTCAACGACTACAAATTTAGCGGTTTTCACCCAGTTTTGTGTGTCCCATTTCGAAAAAGGAGTTCAAGTTGATTCTATTTACACAGATTTTGCTAAGGCATTTGACCGTGTACCGCATGAATTGCTTTTATTAAAACTTGGTAAAATTGGTTTCCATTCGGAAATGTTAAGTTGGTTCCGTTATTACTTAACTGGTAGATATTGCACAGTTTCCATTGATGGTGTGTGTTCCGATTTTTTCATTCCAACCTCTGGCATACCGCTACTACCTTATCCTAGGTCCACTTCTTTTCAATATATTTATTAATGACATTTGCCATTGTTTTAGGAATTGTAATTACCTTTTATATGCTGATGACCTTAAGATTTTTAAGCCTATATTTAATAGCAGTAACATAGTTGAATTGCAGGATGACTTAGATCGAGTGGTGTTGTGGTCTGAACTTAATGGCCTTTTTTTTAACACAGCTAAATGCCATTACATGACATTTCATAGATGCCATCACGTCTTGTTAGCTCAATATTCCATTGGTGGTCAAGTTTTGTCATCTGTTATTGAAATTTTAGATTTAGGAGTAGTATATGATTCTAAGCTTACGTTTTGTAGTCATTTGAACTACATAGTACCAAAGGCTTATTCTCTCCTAAGTTTTATTCGCCGTAACACTGGTAATCTGTTTGATTATCATACTAAAAAAATTTTATATTCATCATTTGTCCGTTCTAGATTGGAATATGCTTCATTCATTTGGAGTCCTAATGCTAAAACCCACATAAACCGTGTGGAAAGAATTCAAAAAAAATTCCTAAAGTTTACCTTTTCTTTTTTGAATTTTTCAACTCCCCTTACATCTTATGAGCATAGATGTTCTTGGATTTCATTGAAATCTCTTGAATCTCGTAGGAAAATTACGGCTTTATTATTTTTGCACGGCATTTTCTGTGGTGTAATTCATTGTCCTGATTTATTGCATTTAATTAAAATTATAGTTCCGCAGAGAACTCTTAGGCGAAATAATTTCTTCCATGTAGATATTCATAGAATTGATTATGCTTTGAATGAACCAATTACTAGGTCAATGAGGTTATTCAATAATCTTTGTGAAAATTTAGATTTAAGTATTTCTAATTTTAAGTTTAAAACTCTTTTAAATAAATTGTTATAAATAATTAGTTTTAGATATAAGTTGCTAGTCTGTAAGGATAATATTGTATCCATAGACTGAAATAAAGAATAATAATAATAAAAAAAAAGAGAAAATAGGATCACAAATTTACTTTTACAAAATTGTTTAATTGATTTAACTTTACTGTGTCAATGCCAAAACTAGATTAAATTGTTCTTTGAAAACACAGTTTTGTTATAGGCATTTCACCAGTACTAAAAGGTAAAGAGAATTTAAATGAATAAAAAACTTAAAAGAAAAATATAGAATAGTACCGTAAAAGGCACAGGGTGTTACATTATTATTTGTTTAACGCTAAACAAAGGGTGTAATATTTACAAAAATTAGGGTAAAAGTTTGAAAATAAAATTTTTATTCAAATTTTAATTTAATTAATTATAAATTATTAAAATTCTCCTGGTGTGTGCACTATGTTCCGCATCTTCGAATTCTTCCAAATATATCGCAAGGAAACCAATAAATAACGCGTGCAAAAAAAAAACAATAGAATTTAGACTTCATACATATTTATATACAAGATGTTACTTACACACAAAAAAATAAAAACTCATTTCAATCACGAAAACCGCTTATTCAATAATTTTTGTTGTTAAAATTGAAACTAGAAATCGCAAATGCTTTAGACTCTATTATAAAATTAATAATAAATTAATTGTAAGATATTTATGGCGTGTGCGGTGTCGCTAAATGGGAACTAAACTTACGAGCCCTCCCAGTAAACATGGCAATACGAATATGATTTCTCAATCGTATTGCCTGGAAGAAAAATTTTATTGCGGCAACAATCATCTTCGTATTGCGGAAGATTCCCCATTTGGTAGAAAATGTGTCCCGAAAGCAAAACTTCCACGCAATACAATATCAATTCTTCTGGAAGATAAATAGGCGATATTGCTTTATTTGCGTATAGAAGATACAAAAAAGTATCCAAATATCGTCGATATATCTTCTGGAAGATAAAAAGATGATATCGCTAGAAAACCACCCAAATTATACAAATACGAATTTATATAATTTTTTTATTAACAACGAATACACGTCAAATTTACATACAATTATAATTATTTATCTTACATTTCACTAATTTTGAACAAATTACCCCATCTATTCGACTTCCGTGTATTAAAATTCGTGTTGCCATTCGTTATTTTCTGCACAAAAAAAAAAAATAGAATTTTAAATTTCGTTTAAAATATACATATAAATAGATAAATAAAATTCAATTTATCTTACCTAAAATTTGCAATCTTGTATACGTGTACGTTATCCAAAAATTATTACTTTTTAAATTTGTTTAAAAATTTTTATGTGAAATATTGCCTTTTTTATTAAATGAATTGTTGACATTTTTTTTATATCGCCGATATTTCTTTCAACTGATAAAAAGAAGATATGTTCAAAATACTACTTTGATTATCTTCAAAGTGATAAATTATTTATATTTCTGTAATATCGTTTGGAAGATATGTGTGTAAACTTTTTCGTATTTAAGGAGTGAGATCATAAAAA
The DNA here is from genome assembly GCA_949987735.1 of Leucophora obtusa. Taxonomy (NCBI): domain Eukaryota; kingdom Metazoa; phylum Arthropoda; class Insecta; order Diptera; family Anthomyiidae; genus Leucophora; species Leucophora obtusa. The sequence continues at coordinate 236,291,853 of OX465295.1, read as the reverse complement.
TGTTAACACACATTTTTACCTACAACTTTGGTTTAAAGCTTCTCATATTTTTTTTTCGGCAGTTTACGTTTTAAAAATATGTCAGTTAATAAATTTATTTACATCATGAGTTTTAATTAGCAATTTTTTACAGAATGGACGATGAAAGAAAAGTGCGTTTAAAAATAATTAAATATTTTCAACAAAATCAAACATGGACATACAAAAAAATTGCCAAAGAAACTAATGTATGCCGCCAAACAGTTTCAAAAGTGGTAAAAAGGTATCTGGAACACCTAACAATTGAAAGGAAGCCGGGAACAGGAACAACGACTGGTTATCATAACATTGGTAAGGCATATAAAGTTAAAAGCATCGTTAAGAGAGCTCCTGACACATCTGGAAAAAAACAGCTCGATTAGCCCAATGCTCGGACTTCTTTGTACGTAAAGTGAAACGTAATGCAGGACTAAAGTCCTACAAAGTTCAAAAAGTTCCCGATAGAAACGCTTTTAAAAATTTGGAGGCCAAAACCAGAGCTCGAAAATTGAAATCAAATTTTATACAAAAATACAACTGTTGTGTAATGGATGACGAAACTTATGTCCTGCCTGATTTTTCGCAGCTCCCTGGTCAAGAATTTTATGTTTCCGATGTTCGAGGAAATGTTGCGGAAAAATTTAGTTCGAAAAAGCAAACGAAATTCCCTATAAACTTCCTAGTATGCCAAGCCATATGTAGCTGCGGTCAAAGAAGCCAGTCATTTGTGACATCTGGCTCTATAAACAGCGAAATTTATATCAAAGAGTATTTGTAGAAGAGACTTCTTCCATTTTTGAGTCAGCAAAATGTATCCACTTACTTTTGGCCAGATTTAGCATCTTGTCACTACAGCAAGAAAGCGCTGGAGTGGTATAATGATTAGATTAGATACGAAGGCACTACGCACCGCGACCAATATAGATCTTTTGTGCTGCCTAGAGTTCCCTAGAGATTCAGGCTACCAATAAAGCCAATAATCCTGTTAGGAGAATTTCCCCAAACGTCCGAAGATGACACAAAGCGGTCACCCAGAAATCTGAGTCTCCTGTCGCACAGTCCCGGACATTCGCAGAGAACATGCTCCGATGTCTCATTTTCCAGCTCACAAAACCTGCAAACATCAGTGTCTGACCGTCCATGTTTGTGAAGCTGGTACCTGAGCCCACAGTGGCCAGTTAAGTCCCGTCAGGGTCCTAAGGTTACCCCTGTCAAGTGACAATAGTCGCTTTGATACTCCGCTGGACAGGGAAATAATCTTTTGGCCTGTCTTTGGCCAGTAGAAGTTTCCCAATGTTTTGCAAACTCAGTCTCTCTCCACTGTCTGAGTTTTTCCCTAGCATACCCCCTAGGTATCCCAAAGAATTTTTCCGGACCGATGAAGGGTCGTCGGGCTCCACAATTGGCTAGACAATCAGCCCTTTCATTACCCTCGTGCCCTTCATTAACCAGGAATCCATCCCAGTGTAATGGAGTTTTTCATACCAAGTCCGTTGAGAATTTCCACACACTCCATGACCAGACCAGATGATACCCCGTAAGCTCCAAGAGCCTTTAGCGCAGCTTGGCTGTCAGAAAGAATGTAGATGCGGGATCTAACCGTGCCTCTCCGCAGGCACTCTCTCACACATACGCAGATGGCGAAAATCTCCGCCTGAAAGACGGAGGGGTACTTGCCCATTGGTAGAGCACGTTGGAATCTGGATCCAAAGACACCTGCCCCCGTGTCACCATTAGCTTGTTTCGAGCCATCAGTGAACCATATCTGAGCCCCCTCTTCGGGCTTCCAAGTCCGACTGGTCAACATATGCCAGTCAAATGACATGATGTCAAAATACCTGACAAAGATTTGCTCTGGGATCATTTTATCCGCGACCCTTAAGATTGGGTCGTCTATAAAGATCCGGCCGTCTTCATGTGTCCCTTTAGGTCCCCGCTCCTAATGTCCCCGACCCCCCGGAGACGAAGTGAGCCCAACCTTGCAGCCTCCTTCACGGAGATATGCAATGGTGGAATACCCAACATGGCACCAATGGCATCCGTTGGGCACGATCCTCCAGCCCCCGTAATGCCAGTACACACCAGCCGATACAACTTCTTCAGAGTATCCTTTGCCGTTGACTGCTCAACCTTTGGCCACCATGCTAAGGCAGCATAAGTGATCATAGGTTTTACAATGTTGTCGAATGACCAGTAGACCATGTGTGGTCTTAGACCCCATGTTCTCCCAAAGAGCCTTTGACAGGCATAATATGCCCTGGTGGCCTTCTTGGTTACGGTGTCCAGATGATCATTCCACGTAAGCGATTTGTCTAGAGTCACCCCTAAATATTTCACACTATCCGAGAAGCCTATCGTTTTTTCCCCAACAACAGGTTCGGTCAGGTTGACCCTTCTTCTCCTTGTGAACGGTACCAGGATCGTCTTCGTTGGGTTAATAGTCAACCCTTTTTCCCGATACCATGAGTGAGTAAAGTTCAGAGTCTGCTGCATACGATCAGAGATGGTCCTGTCATCCCAGCCGACAACGGATATGACAAGATCATCGGTGTAGCCATAGGTCCTGAAGCTAAGGTCGTACATACCCTCAAGCAACTCATCAATGACCAGTGTCCACAGTAAAGGCGATAGTACACAGCCCTGAGGACATCCTCTGGTCGCATTCACGGTTCTACTAGTAGAGCCTATGCCGAACGTGATCTCCCTTGAGTTGAGCATCTCTAATGTCCAATTTATAATCATTGGAGATATGCCCTTTCTCATCATAGATAGCCCGATCGCATCCTAGGACCCGACCTCTTGTTTTCCTGTAGGTCTTACCAACGCCGTTCCATATCTAAAATTCACCCTGTTGTTCTTTCGTTTGAGTAAGTCGGCTGAGATTGGGTCAATAGATAGGCTTAATTCCACTATTCCACCCTTAATGACCCTGTTCAGCACCTTCCAGTACTAAACCGAAAGTTCACAGTTCTGGCCCTCCACCAGTCCAAGAATCAAGTCATTAGACGTGTCCTCTTTCTACGGGAAATATCCCACGAACACTTGGGCCTTCGGCACTTCGTCTTCTTCGTCTTTAACTTGGGGACATGCGTCTCCAGCCACTGCGCTGTGTCCTTATCGTGGCACACAAAACCAAGCCATCCCGGCTTAAAGGAGCAACTCGAGAAGCAGGGCTTGATGGTCCCTTTTCTCAGCTCCGCTATTTTGTACAAAACAGCTCTTTGGATGGACTGCAGCTGTTCATCAGTCCATCTAGTTGCCGGGAAATCAGGCGGAATAACGCCAATTTTCGTCGTCGCAACAATTTCCTTGTAAGATATTACCGCTGTTCTTTGCTGTGTTACCGGGGCTGCCAAGGCTGCCTTTGGTAATGTGCCACTACCAACCTTTAGAGGTGTGCCATCACTAACCATCTCAGCGGTCCTTTTTGCAGGGTGTCCGGAGCCAGGTGGTGTTGAGCCATCTGATCGCACCCTCTTTCTGATACCTGCGAGTTCTTTGACCTCCTTACGAGCTTCGCGCATGGGTAGCAGACATAGTCTCCGCGCTGCCTCTAGGTCAATTCCTTCGTCCAGGTACATCCTCAGGCGTTTACGAGCAGCCGCACAGAGTTTTACCCTTTCAGTCACTGGTTTCGACTTTTCGCCTGGAACTTCCTCTGTTTCAGCAACTTTGGGCTAAGAACTTAGAAGTTCATACTCTTCATCCGTTGGGATATTGGTGTTGATAGCTATATTTGGACCCGAGAGGTCCTCAGTTATATTTCCAACTTCCATCGGTTCAGCCACGTTAAGACTGGAAACGTCTTCTGTCGGCTGAATCATGTCCGATTTATCCTTAGCATCATTTGGGCATAAAGCCCCTTTGACTTCTGAGGATAGGTCTGCGCTGACCTTCTCTTGCTTTTTTTCTATTTCTTGGTTAACTATATCCATCTGAAAAATAAGATCAAAACAGGGATTAGAACAGTACGCTCGGTAGCAGAGCCCTGTACTACCAGCGGGCTAATACAAACAGGGTTCGCCTCGTCCTGGAGGCCACCGTTCAAAAACACACTAACGTAGTGCTATTCATCCCATGGGCACGGTTGGATAACACCGGGGATTACGGGTTTTTATCGAGTGTCCGCTCTAGATCCGCCATGTTCTGCGAAAGCAGGGACACCTCTAGCCGGATGTGGCTCTTCACCACGCATGGACGGTCTTTGGATTTCATAAGAGGCTGAGGCAACATCAATAGAGTTGCTAAAACGCTTCAAGGTCCCTGTAGCACTCTACTTGTCCCAGGTATAATGATAATAATCTGGTTTTTGTACCAAGAGAGGCAAATCCACCAAACTGCCCGGAGCTCAGTCTAGTGGAGAGATATTGGGCTCTTGTTAAAAGAGAATTAAAGGGCACAAAAAAGGTCTCCCAGGACATGCAAAATTTCAAACGTAGATGGACCACCTGCTCTAAAAAGGTGACAGAAACTACCATAAAAGCCTTAATGGGAGGGTTTCCGGAACAAATGTGTAACTTTGTTCCTAGTGGTTTTATTGCGGCAAACAAAAACAACCACAGAATTCGCTGTGGTTGTTTTTGTTTGATTTTGTATTAAATTTTATTTAATAAAAATTTGATTTGAAGTCTTAGAATTCAGTGGTTTGTTTTTTAATTAACTTTATGTGTGTTAACATTTTTATGATCTCACTCCTTATACATACATTTGAATATTGTCAAAAATAAAATTATTTTGAATTTTTTTGTGTGTTGTTATACCCTACACCACTATGTGGTCAGGGTATTATAAGTTTGTGCTGATGTTTGTAACACCAAAAAATATTGGTCCTAGACCCACCTTATAGTATACCGATCGGCTCAGAATTTTTTTTTATTTCGATTTAACGATGTCCGTCCGTCCGTCCGTCCGTCTGTCTGTCTGTCTGTCCATGCATTATTGTGCGCACTCTACAGGTCGCAAATATTAAGATATTTTGATGAAACTTGGTATACCGACTAATGTCGGCCCAAAGACGACGCCTATTGAATTTTGTTAAAATCGTCCATGTTTAGACCTAGTGCCCATATAAGGGTCCTACCAAAATTATATTGTTTATACGCTGCAGGTCGTAAATATTAAGATATTTTGATGAAATTTGGTACACAGACCTACGTTAGCCCAATAACGCAGCCTATTGATTTTGGTGAACATGGGTCCATGTTTAGACCTAGTGCCCATATAAGGGTCCTACCAAAATTATACTGTTTATACGCTGCAGGTCGCAAATATTAAGATATATTGATGAAATTTGGTACACAGGTCTATATTGGCCCAATAACGCAGCCTATTGATTTTGGTAAACATCGGTCCATGTTTAGACCTAGTGCCCATATAAGGGTCTTACCAAAATTATACTGTTTATACGCTGCAGTCGTAAATATTAAGATATTTTGATGAAATTTGGTACACAGATCTATATTGGCCCAATAACGCAGCCTATTGATTTTGGTGAACATCGGTCCATGTTTAGACCTAGTGCCCATATAAGGGTCCTACCAAAATTATACTTTTTATACGCTGCAGGTCGTAAATATTAAGATATTTTGCTGAAATTTGGTACACAGACCTATGTTAGCCCAATAACGTAACCTATTGATTTTGGTGAACATCGGTCCATGTTTAGACCTAGTGCCCATATAAGGGTCCCCCCAAAATTATATTGTTTATACGCTGCAGGTCGCAAATATTAAGATATTATGATGAAATTTGGTACACAGACCTATGTCAGCCCAGGGATGAAGCCTATTAATTGTGCTTAACACCGGTCCATGTTTAGACCTAGTGCCCATATAAGGGTCCCCCCAAAATTATATTGTTTATACACTGCAGGTCGCAAATATTAAGATATTTTGATGAAATTTGGTACACAGACCTATGTCAGCCCAGGGATGAAGCCTATTGATTTTGCTTAACACCGGTCCATGTTTAAACCTAGTGCCCATATAAGGGTCGCCCCAAAATTATATTGTTTATACGCTGCAGGTCGCAAATATTAAAATATTTTGATGAAATTTGGTACACAGACCTATTTTGGCCCAAGGACCTATTGATTTTGGTGAACATGGGTCCATGTTTAGACTTAGTGCCCGTATAAGGGTCCCCCCAAAATTGGCTTGGTTACAAACTGCAAATCGCAAATATTAAGATATTTTAATGAAATTTGGTGCGCTGACTCACATTATAGAAAATTTTGACACAAGCCCCATTTTAACCCATTCGAATTTCGGATCCAAACATTAGTTGGCTTTTACCCAGACTGGTGTAGGGTATTGTATAGTCGGCATGCCCGACTTTAACCTTTTTACTCGTTTTTTATTTGTTTTAAAATAATATAAATTTAGAAAATTTTGTGTTTCATTTATGAAAAGATCAAGAAAGTGGCTAAATGCAAAATTGAGATGTGAATAGTTTTAAAAGGTGCGTTCATTCAAATAAAGAGGTAAAGTTATAAATATACGCGATTACAAAAATACACGGTTTACGAGGGCATATATCCAGTGAGATGAATACCACTAATATATTTAATTTTTAAATATTCAAAATATAAATATCTCTTTGACAGAACATTTAGAAAATGCTTTCAAATAATTTAGTTCTATGCTTCTTGAAATTGCGTTACCAACCTTTTTATCGAAATTATTTTAGTTTAGTTACAATTTAGCCTTAATATGTTTATAAATACCTGAATTAGATAATGTAGATTGGTTCAATTTTTTTCATAACAAACGCAGAAGTTAGTTTCGTTTTCAAATAATAAAGAACTTTGCTTTCAAAATATGACCATCTTGCTTTTAAATCCTTTGCCATTGGAAATTTTAAAGAAAAATATATTTCAATCTGAAATAATTAAAAAACATTGGTTAAAAATTGTCTAAAACAAAATTTTCTTTTACCAAATGGATACCAGAAGGTTTTCCATACTCCGGCCATAATTTTAAAATTTCTTTTGTTGAATTGGACTCCACCATTTGTTTAAAGATATTCCATTTTTCTTATCCTTTTCGATATCTTTGTATTTTCACCAAATCTTCTGTTGAAATAATTTCTTACCAGCGCACGAAAAAAAATATGTATGTAACTAAACAAACAAAAACAAATATGTGTTCAACCACCCGACCACCATAGATGCCAACTTTTTCATAAAAAAGCACTTAATAATTTTTAGGGCCTTTCAAAAGAATTTGTGAGTTCTTACCCTACACTGAGAGAAATATCTGCATTATATTAATTCATTTTTGCATGAAACCAATGAAATTTCACTGAAATTCGTCCATTGAAACTTTTCATTGAATTAATGGAATTTTTCATAAAATGTTATGAAAAATGTAATTTCGTAATTATTCGATTTTTAAAAACTTAGGGTCTTGTTTTATAGTCAGAAGAAAAAAGGATTTTTGTCTTAAATAAATAAATAAATATGAGAAAAAATTCGTTCCTATTTCTGACTATACAAAACTGGCCCCAAAATTTTTCCTATTACTAGGATTCTGCTAAATTTGTGTAAATTGTGATACGCGTATAACGGAAACTTTTTGCATTTGGTACATCAAAAATACTACATTTAGCGCCAAAAGCAGTATTTGGCATTTAACATACAACTTTTCCTTGATATTTTAACGTATCGTTATGGAAATAAAAGCAACTGTTGACATATTTCTTGATATTGCTATAAAACCAATAAATGTAAAAAAGCGCAAAACGCGCTAAATAAATATTGAAAAAGCACCAATTTAGTGCTTTTTTCAGTTACGCGTTAGATCAATATTTTTCGCGTTTTGGCACATCAAAAAGCACCAGATTTAGTGCGAAAAGCACTAAGTTGGCATCCCTGCCGACCACGCGAAAATGCAAAATGTTTACAACTAAAAAGAGTTAAAACAAAATGTGTATGCATCAGAAAAATCTGTGTGCATTAGGAATGAACAATTCAGTACTTTGGTACCATAGTACTCCTGCAACCGATTTAGTACTATTTTAATGATAAGAACAAACTGAAGCTTTATATAAAAAAGTGTCATCCGGTTCGAAAAAGTACTATTTTGGTTCAGTTTCAGTACCATTTCAAAAATCTAATTTTTCATCCCTGCAATGCATTTTTTCTTCCATTTATATTTACTCTTTGTCAACAAGAACAAACTTGGTGGATTTGGGAAAGTGTTGAATACAATTTATAAAAAATAAACGGTTATTGAAATGTTTTATAGTTTCATTTTTTTGGCAACAGTGTTTTAACCCTGCTTTGCATGATGATGGAAATTTCCATCATAAAAGTTATTGAAGAAAAAATGCACACAATCACCTGATTCGTAATTTTTTCGTTGCTAGCAACAATTTACATGACTATTGTTTCAATTGGAGCACATCTGCCAAAAAATTAAAGTAAGCTTCATTATCAATTAGCAGGTTTAAACTTGTCACCCAATATATTACAGGGATTTTTTCACAAAAAAAGAAAAAATCATGCAAAGAAGGGTTAAGCGGGGAATACACTAAGGAACATTCGTGAAAAATTTTCCATATTTTTACGAATGTTGATTTGTGTATGTTAATGTTCGTGTTGACATTCGTGCAAATCGTGTTTACAAAATTTTTTGATATTTTTTTGATAACAATTAATTAAAATTAATAAACGTTTTGAAAATGTAGTGTGTTAAGAACATTCCCAGCCAGAAATTGCCGACGCTTCAAAAAATATAATATTGGCAGAACACGGATTTTTTGTAAAACCAGTGTTTTGCCAATACTATCTAAAACAGTGCTTTGCCAGTACTCTTTTTACATAAATTGCATCAGTGTTTTTTTAATTTTACAAGTTTGCATACAGATTTTTCGAATGGTTCCATTTTTTACATAATTTATCCGCGATTTATATTGATAGCATTCATAAAATGCAATAGAGGAAGGGGGTAACAAATTCAAAAATATGTCAAATACGATGGAAAATATAAAAAAATTTGACAAAGTGTTTATTAAAATTATGGTGTAAACTTATGAAATTACAATTTGTGTAAAAAAGTACGGGTAAATGAATACCACTAATATATTTGATTTTTTATGTATAACAGTATTTTTTGATGTATTTGTACAAATTTCTACTATTGGTTTAATGAACGCACTATTTTTCTGTCATTTCGAATAGAAAATTAAACTTCGTTAATTGTCGAGAAAAGAGTTATTACTAAATTACAAATACTTTATTTGAGATTAAGATTCCATTCAATTATTTGTGTATAAGAGTTGTTGCAATTGTTTCATTATGATGTTTAGTGAGAATACACTTAAATTCTACCAAATGAATGTTTATTTCAACATTATTTTCATTTAAATTTTTAACATTGTGCAATCCGATTTCTTTTGATGGTAAACGAAACCAAGAAAATGGTATTTTCATTTAAAATATTACTTTGAAGAAAAATATCATCACATTTCTATTTAGAAGATTTAGATATATAGATATAGATAGATATAGATAAAATTTGGAATATTTAGAAAAAGGTATTGGAAAAACCTTTCATTTTTCGTATTTATAGTATCAGCAAAATAATGAATTTTCCATTTTTATGGTACAGTATTTTTTGTATTAACGACGGTTTGCCAACGTCGAAAAATAGAGTCGTATAACCGTTTAATGGTGTTATCATTTCGGCGTTGAAAGGCTACTGTAAACGTTGAAATTCAGTCGTTTTTCCAACATATGTACTGTCGTGTCCAACGTTTTGCCCACGTTCCGCAGACTGTATTTTTCTGACTGGGTTGTTATTAAATGATTTATGAAACAGTTTCATCAATATGATAACTCTTTTTTCCCTGAGTGAACGAATATGGATGACCAAATATGATAAAATAAAAATACACATTGAAAAAATGGCAAAGAAATATTGGAAAAGCAAAAAAAACGGGTGAAAATATAACCGTTAAAAAAAACAAAAAAAAATTTGAGAAAAAAACTATTTTTATAAATAAAAAAGATTTTTAAGGGGAAATTTAACCATCGCACAGAGGAGTATTTGAACCGAAAAGCTGGTCAAAAAGGCAAAAATGAATTTAAAGAAATCTAAAAAACAAAGTACGCATCTGAATAGGCAACTAAATTCTGCATTATATTGCATATTTTCAAGATATTAAGTTGAGATTTGTTGTACCGGGACACTATTAAAGTCAGGAAAGTTAAAAAAAGTTCATGGGTTTTTATTGATTTTTTTCAGTTTTAAAAGGTGTATATGATATTTTTTTATGGCTGAACGAATGGAAATTTTAAATTGATTTTTCTTTTTTCAATGAAAGACTTGATTAATGCTATTTTCAGCAATTTTTAGAAAATTTTATCTTAAATATTTATGTTCAAACACTACGTTCAAAAATTAAAAAAAACATTTTTTTACACACTTTTTTTGGAAAAAAAAGAAATAAGATTTTTAAAAGCTAAGGTAGTAAGTGTAGAAAAAACGTTATATACCAAAATAAAATTGGAAATCTCTTAAACAAAAGTAAAAAGTTTGCGCAAGTTTGCGCCATGATTTTTGGTGATTTTTTGAACATTTCATCTTTTTCAATTTTTACTCATCAGGCACTTTTTCTCATATGTTTTGTGAGTGAGAAACATAATGATGCGGCCAAATTAATAATGGATATAACGAGATCTCCTAGAAAAGCAAGAATTTGCAATCAATCTTTATCAACTTCTGAGGTCAACCCGGTACGAAAAACCAATATGAAATGATATTGCTAAAAAAAGATTGTTATCCTACTGAAGATGCCATAACCGTAACTGAAACCTTATCGGAAGTAAAACTTCACTCTCTTCTCGATCGATTATGTAAATACCTTGATGAGATTTTACTGCAGTTGGACTATGAAGAACCTAATTTTCTGTAACTTATAAGTAAATAGGGTTGTGATGGTTCGCACCAATCATCTTATATGCAAAAATTTTAAAATAAAATGGATAGTGACGCTAGTATATTCCACAACTTTCAGTTAATCACAAATGCTAATGGAAAAACAAAAACGGTACACTCAAAAAGTTTGGTGGTAGAATCTATTAAAAAAGACAGTTAAAACAAAGGTATATATATGCAGTTAAAAAGGCGACAAAGGTATTTACCTTTAAAATAATACGGTGGGAAGTGACCAACGAACGGCCCGCTTCCTGCTAGTAAATGTTCAAGGATACGGTGGGAAGTGACCAACGAACGGCACGCCTCCTGCTAGCAAATGTTTAAGGATACGGTGGGAAGTGACCAACGAACGGCAGGCTTCCTTCTAGAAAATGTTCAAAGATACGGTGGGAAGTGACCAACGAACGGCACGCCTCCTGCTAGTAAATGTTCAAGGATACGGTGGGAAATGACCAACTAACGGCACGCTTCCTGCTAGCAAATGTTCAAGGATACGGTGAAAGTGACCAACGAAAGGCACGCTTCCTTCTAGCAAATGTTCAAAGATGCGGTGGGAAGTGACCAATGAACGGCACGCCTCCTGCTAGTAAATGTTCAAGGATACGGTGGGAAGTGACCAACGAACGGCACGCTTCCTGCTAGCAAATGTTCAAGGATACGGTAGGAAGTGACAAACGAACAGCATGCTTTCTTCTAGCAAATGTTCAAAGATACGGTGGGAAGTGACCAACGAACGGCACGCCTTCTGCTAGTAAATGTTCAAGGATACGATGGGAAGTGACCAACGAAATGTACGCTTCCTGCTAGCAAATGTTGAATGATACGGTGGGAAGTGACCAACGAACGGCACGCTTCCTGCTAGCAAATGTTCAAGGATACGGTGGGAAGTGACCAACGAACGGCACGCTTCCTTCTAGCAAATGTTCAAAGATACAGTGGAAAGTGACCAACGAACGGCACTCTTCCTGCTAGCAAATGTTCTCAGGACCTTGAAGGATTCTCGCTGGATATGCGCAGGACCTCGAAGGATAGTCGCAGGACCTCGAAGGATCTTTGCAGGGCCTCGAAGGATCTTCGCAGGACCTCGAAGAATATTCGCAGGACCTCAAATGATATTCGCAGGACCTCGAAGGATATTCGCAGGACCTCGAAGGATATTTGCAGGACCTCGCAGGACCTCGAAGGATATTCGAAGGACCTCGAAGGATATTCGCAGGACCTCGAAGGATATTTGCAGGTCCTCGAAGGATATTCGCAGGACCTCGAAGGATATTTGCAGGACCTCGAAGGATATTCACAGGACCTCGAATGATGTTTGCAGGACCTCGAAGGATATTTGCAGGACCTCGGAGGATATTCGCAGGACCTCGAAGGATATTCGCAGGACCTCGAAGGATATTCGTAGGACCTCGAAGGATGTTTGCAGGACCTCGAAGGATATTCGCAGGACCTCGAAGGATATTCAGGCGATGTGGCACACGGAAGAGTATCCAAGAGCTGGAAATAGAAAATATGATTAGTGAACCCTTTGGTGGCTGCCAGCAACTGGTCCCGAGTTCTGTGATGTTACGCTTTATATACCTTTGCGTGTTCGAGGGCCGTTTGATAATTATCCAGAAAAACCACAAGGGGTGTTTGGGAATTCCTAGGGTAAATTGCAACGTGTGTAGACAGAAACCAGCGGAGCGACTTCTGTCGTTACAGTAATTATAGTTAAAAACAACAATTATTGATTACTACGCAAACAACTGTCATGTAGTAACTGTCAAACTTTTTTGAGTGTATGGCAATCCAACACCATCCTCAACTAGGTTGTGTAGACCAATCCGCATTCCGGATTGGAATTAGTTCCAAATATTTCCACTAGGGGGCTTTGCAAAAGCACAAAATAATCTAAAATACTTTCCTTATATGTATCTACTAGGGTTTGGGGTTCGGGAATTCCCGGGAAAAGTTTTCCGGGAATTCCCGGGAAAATAATATATTTTTCCCGGGAAAACGGGAAATTTTAAAAATATTAAATTTTTTAAATTGTTTTTGTTTCGAATAGGATTTTTTAATTTTAGTCATAAAAAACATTTTAAATACCAAAACAAAAATTTCATTGTTAAAATCTTTTAAAAGGGAATACATTTATTTGACACACAAATAAAATCTTTGCCAAGTAATTAGGAGCATTTCAACTAATAAACATTTTTCGCATAACTTATTAAAAATTTAAGTAGTAAAGCCTAAAAACTTGGTAAAATGTTTAAAAGAAATATGAAAAAAAGCTTTGTTTTTTACAAATAATCGCCCTTACTATCTAAATTTTTCAAATGTATAATTTAGGTAAAGCCGACTTTAGTTAAAATATTGGGTGGCAGTATACCTTGACTTGGTTTATTTTTGGAGCATTCTGATTGGTTAATTTATTTTCAACCAATCAAAATATTTGAAAATATAAATATTTTTGTAAGGTTTTCATACACAAAATGAACAAAACCGTTTGATTAAAAATAAAGTCGACTTTAAATTTAAAATACTCCTTTATATTAAGGGTCAATAATTTTATAAGTAACGTTTTCATTAATAAATGTGAAAAGAAAAGACTAATGGTTAACGGTGGTATCTAAATTTGGTTATCCGACATCTAAATTTGGTTCACAAAAAAAAAATTGATGGTCATGCAACTTCTCTTGAAGAAAACAACAACAAGCTAAAATTAGCAAAGTACCCGAAGAAAAAAGTGTAAGCTGAATAGGCATTAAAGGTTTTATGGTAGGGCAAACATTTCCTAAAATGGTCTCCAAATTAGCCGCAGTCAATCCGCACCATAACTAGATCTTCGTTAATTCGAGAAAGTTTTTATAATAAAAACCTGGCATTGCAAAAAAAGAATGCGATGTAAAGAACATTATATTAAATTACTACAATCATGTAAAAGATATCATGATAAAAGAAATATTGAGCAATATTTCTAACAATAGGAGGTTTACTATAATCTTAGATGAATGGACAAGAATATCACAAAAGAGATAATAATTTTATAACCTGGGGTTGGTTTATATATCAGGAAGATGTAATGCTGATGAAATAAGAAGAATTGTAGAAATAAGACTAGAACAGTTTTAATTGTCTTTGGAAAATAACATTGTGGCCACCATATCTAATGGGCCAAGTGTGATGAAACGGTTTGTTTCCGACAGTGCAGTAGTAGGTGCTTTCTGCTGGAATCATGCAATTCATTTGGCAGTGCTGCGATTAATTTATGTGAAATCAAATGTTCAACATTCTGATATTTTTTACTTTGAATTCTCACTACACAGACTGCATTTGTACTGAAATAGTGTTTTTTTAACAAAAATTATTTATATAGGTGGTTTTCATTAACAATTTTGTTCAAAAACATTTCCCGGGAATCCCGGGAATCAAATTTTTTCATTCCCGTTTCCCGGGAAATAAAAAAGTCCGGGAAATCCCAAACCCTAGTATCTACAAACTTTGGTCGATAAAGTATTAAAATACAAAATAATAAAAAAAAAATGAAACTCATTCTTCTGCGAAGTACGAGTGAGAGGGGGGTCAAAATCAACACGGACCCTCCAAAAATCCGCGACTGGATTCTTTTTATCAAACTAAACCTAAAAATATCAAAATCCTCGAAGTTTTACTTCAAAAAACACGTTTAATAATTTTGGCCAGCTTTTCGGGTCAAATACTCCTGCATCGGGTTGTGTATTGTTGCAAAAAACAAAACAAACAAATTTTAACCTTTAAAATAAAAAAGATTATTAATTTTTTTGCTAATTTTAGCTAATCGGGTTTCAAAATTTAGTAAAATTACATTTGTAGAATTATCAACTCAAATTAGTAAAAAATTCTATAATTTGTAAAATGAAAATACCAAATTATTTTACTAAAAAACAACTTTATGCTAAAAATTAGTATAATACTAGTATAATAAAATTGGAAACCGTGTTACTAATTTTTATACTAACTTTTTTTTAGAGTGTAGTGTTTACTATAGTCGAATAGGCTACAGTATTGATAAACAACATGAGGATCATATAACATACAATGAATTTGTCATTTAAAAGTGACTGAACAATATATGGATCATATCACCCCATTCAAATACAAAGTACAAACATTGTTAACCCAATTACTGTTATGCTTAGTAAACATTATTTTATTATAAATACTAATTGTAAGAACCAAATAGAATTAATAAATCAATCATTATTGAACCAACAACCAAAACGCTTTATGATTTTTAAATAATTACATGGCGACCGTCACCAAAGTGCTGCAAATATAAGCACTTGGGCACATAATTTGAAAGCTATAAGTGCTAGAAAAACCAAAAGCACTATAGCTGAAATTGAAGAACAAAGCAGTGGTTGAAGAACAATCTGGCCGAGAGATAGTTGGGATGAGCAAACCAGGGCCCAAGCCGTTAACGATAAAGGAGCATTAATAGCAACCCACATTAATAGTAACTCACATTAATATCAACCCACCACCACCCTGGAATATTTCGACCCGATTGTGAAAGAAGGTGGAGGATACCGAACAGGCGATAGCGGCTTATCACCTATCTAAAAATCTGGCGAGTAAATAGGTAAAATCAAATGCTGAATAGAGTGCATACTTGATACGCACCTATATTGAACGGAGGCGACTTCGCCCTTGTTCAGATTTTTTTTTTTTTTAATAATAAACTAGGTTTTAATAGTATACAATTAAAAATTGAAGTTAATATTATTAACAATTGGCCCTTGTTTATGTATTACGAAAATACTCTAAACGAAAGCAAAGTAACGAAAATTTGTTTTTGTTTCCCATGTATTTTTGACGAAAGTAATTGTCAATTCCTTTCGTTTAGACTATTTTCGTAATACATAAACAGGCCCTTGAGTTAAAAAAAAAAACTGTAATGAATAAAATATTAAAACAAAATTATTAATCTACTGACATAAATTACATTTTTTTTTGTTCACATTTAAGCGAGAAATTAATGAAAATTTTGTAATTATTAAAATATTAGAATGGGTAACCAGGAAACAAAACTGGCAAACCCCAAGGCCAATGTCATAAATAAAGTAGTGGTAGAACAAAAGGAGAATGGTTGGAAAGAAATATAAATTTACTTGGTTATTATAACCGTAGTATTGATTGTAGAATTAACATTAAAATTATATAAAATGCATAATAAGAGAATAAAAAGGAGGTATTTAAGTCAAATTAACGAGGTAGGAAAGATATAATGGACGCTTGGCCACAGGTGTTGCATACATTACGATCATATGAGGGAGAGATTAAGAGATCATATAAGTGTTTGAATAAAAATATAGAAATTAGAAATGATACTATCGAGAAACATAAGAAAATCTTGCTAGATAATTTTGAATTATTACGTAAATTTTTAACTGAGTAAGAGAATCGATTAAAAACATAGCACCATAGGGAAGCAATCTCTATTTATAATAATTGTAGTGATAGAATTTTGAAAATTTCTGCAAAGCATAGCTTACATATTAAAATTCCACACTCACTCACGCAAAGCGCAAAATACGAACAAAGTTCGGAGAGCGAAGATTTTTCCGAAAACGAGACAGAGAAAAATATAGAACATTTGGAAAACGAGACCAACGCAAACATGACGCAGACTAATATTGAGTTTTTACAAACTGTTACCAGGATCTTGCCTGATTTTGACGGGAAACCCGAAAATTTACAAAGTTTCATTGATGCCTTGAACATAGTGGAGACAATAAAGGGTACTCATGAAACATTAGAGGTAAATGTAGTAAAAACTTTACTAAAAGGTACAACTCGGAATTTAATTTCTTCAGATACAACAGATTATAAATAAGCTTAGGAGCACAGTGAAGGGAGAAATGGTTGGTGTTCTCTCAGCAAAACTTTGGAATATAAAACAACATGGTAAAAACACAACGACTTACGTAAAAGAAATAGAAGAACTTACAAAAGCATTAGAGGGTGCGTACATGTCAGACGGTTTAACACTTGAAACAGCTGGTAAATACGCAACCCAAGTTGCTGTAAAATCAATGACAAGAAACAATCAAAATGAGCAAGTCATGCAAGCAGGTCAGTTTCAGAATATGGACGAACTTATTACGAAGTATGTAAATACTTGCACGGATACAAAAGGCTCTTCAGTAATGTACTTCAAAAATCGAACAGGTCGATCATTTAGAGGCCGTGGACGCAATAATAACCATTGGCGTAATAATAACAAAAATAATAATGGTAATAACACACATAATCGCAACTACAATGCAAATCGGGGCAGGGCCACCGAAATTTTAATAATAACAATAGAGGTAATAATTACAACCGTACAAGTAATGTACTAGCTGTAGCCCAACAAGAACATGAAACGGAAAACTAATACACACCCTTGAGAGTACAAAGTATGATAAAAAAAAGATTCACCCGTATTTTACATTTAAATTTGAGTTTAAGCATTTTTGTAAAAGTCTATGATGGTGAAAGCAATAACCCATTAACTTTGTTAGTTGATACAGGAGCAGATATATCGTTACTGAAACAGACCAGAATTAAATACAAGAAGATAGATAAAAATAATATAACAACAATTAGTGGAATAGGTGAAGGAGTAATACAGTCACACAGTGCCACACACTTGGAACTTCGTATTAAAAATTATTATATAGTACATGAAAATTTTCCAAATCCATGTGACGGAATTCTTGGTCTAGATTTTGTCAAGCATTACAACTGTATCTTAGATTTTGGCGAAACACAAGATTGGTTTATATTAAGACCTCAAAATGTTAGGAATGGTATCGATATTCCAATAGTACACTACAGTTCGGATGACACTATTTTATTACCGGCACGTTCTGAAGTTATTAGGAAGCTAAATTTAAATACGCCTTACGAAGAAGTGCTTGTAGTCAATCAGGAACCCCAACAGGGATTAATAATTGGTAATACAATAGTAAATAGTCAAAGAGCTTTCATTAGAATTATTAACACAAACACAGTTGCAGTATCATTAAAATGCAATAATAAGTGTGTTTGCGTACCCGAAAATTTGTACAAATTCGTACAAATTTGTACAAGTTTTTACTGGAAGGTGTTTGTTTACACAATTACTCAGTAAGGAGAGAGGAAAAATAGAGGGTAAAGTGACAGTTCAATACCAGAGAACTTACAAGTTTTTACTGGATGAATTTTTGCTGGTAAGAATTTGTAAGAAAAAAAAACATATGATTTAAAACATATGATTGAAGAAACAAAACATTTGTCTAAATAATTTTGAAATAATTTTTTGTAAAAATAAAAAATATTTAAATATAAGATTATTTACCTTGGAAGGAGTAAGTAAGTGATCATTTATTAGGTTTTATTTATTAATCCAATAATTTGAATAGGTTTATTTCGCAATCAGCTATTTTAATAGCTGTTGCCAATTTAGCTATTTTCTCGGCAAATCTAGCGATACTTCAACTCGTTCAGCGGGATAAAATATAATTTAGCTATTAGCGGGAAAACTAGCGATTTTTCTTTTTAAGACAGTCTTCACATTTTCTTAGCATTTTTTTACATTTATTTCCTTGACAGAATTTTTGAATCATTATTATTCAGCGATTTATCGGTAAATTTTTATGGAAACAAAAAAGTTCGAAAAATTTGGCGATGTATCAATAATTTTTTAAGAAAGTTTTAAGAAGTTTGAAAAATATAGATATTTTTGTGAAATTTTTCAACACAACCTAAAAAGTTCGTGCAATTTAGGGATTTATCGCTATTTAATTTTTTTTATAATTTAGATATTTTCTAGTGATTTTTTAGTTTGATTTAGCGATATTTTTAGGGAAGAAGTTGGCAGCATTATTTTACTAATTCTTACAATTTTTCTGTTTGCGTACATTTTTAGATATTTTTCTTTTTGAGAGTAAATTTTGCCTTACTCTCTGTAAATTTGTTACTGAGTAATTTTTACTGGACTTTACTGGAAAAGTACCCAAACACACCTAATATCATTTCGGAAAATCTTGACAATTACACAACAGCACCTAAGCAGAAATTCAATGACACGAAAGAAAAGGAGATTTTCTCATTTCTTTATTTTATAAAGTCTATGGATAACAATGATCCTTACAGACTACTTGCTAAAAATAAAATTAGAAAATTAATACAAATTATTTAAGTAAAGGATTTAAAAAATGCTTGTAAATTCACTACAATCAAATATGTAAAATTTTATGTAATGTTACGCAAAATGGCTAAATTTAGACATCAAATATGTAAATTTTTTTTATACACATCTTTGTGTGCAAAACTATATACAAAATGTACTAAAAAGCATTTTTTATTTATAATTACACACTTTGTGTCTACTATTAGTATATTGTGCTTAAAAAATATATACTAGGCATAATGTGTGTAAACTTACAAACTTTCGCATTTTCCGATACGTCGTAATATTCTTTCATTCTACAATCTAGAGGCAATGGAATAAGTGATAGCTTTGGAAAACTATCACGTATTGACAATTAATGGCTCTGGTGGTGGCGCAAAATAGTGAAAATGTTAGTAGAAGTAATGGTGAAGGTGCAAAGCAACAAGAAAGATAAATTTTGCAACCAACATTAAGTTAAGCCGAATGGGAGGAAATTGTTGCCGATTATGGATAGGATTTTTGCCTGTTATTTCAACCAACATAAACTAATGCTTAGATAGCTTATAGTTTTTGTTTGCTAACACGGTGAGTATCTAATGCTGTCTACACACGAAGGAACATTCGTCAGAGCATGTTCTACTCAATGTTCTATCGTCTGTATCAATGTTTCATGCTGGCATTATCTGTATTAAAAAATGTAAACAAAAAAGAAGCACATGTTCCAACGAATGTTGCTGCGTGTGTAGCCAGCATAAGCACTGGTAGTTATATATGGCTTATTTATCAGGTCTTCAATATGCCGCGATATAAATAGAAGTTATACTATATCAAAAGGAAAAACTAATGCGGGGCATCCTATTTTCGAAGCCAATAATTCGATGGATATGGAATGGAACGGGTAACATTAATAATGTAAAAATGTCGAAAGTAACGCAAACACAGCAATACTTAGAATATATTATGTTGAGAATGTTCTTGTTAAATTTGTTTATACTCGTAATAAAAATCTTATAAAAGTATTCCTTTAAAGTCTTTTAATATAAAAACAATATTTTTAGGTCAACAAAAAATATTTTACTTATAAATATTCGCATTTTCATTGTATTTTCGAGCGTTTAAGTACGCATTGTCAAGCATTTTATGCTTAACTTTACACATCTTTTGAGTAACTAAAATCTAAAACAGTATTATTCTCTAATTTATTAAAATTTTTAATCAATTGTGGATTGGTGTTACACTTGATGTTGATCTAACCGCTTTTTCTGAAAAAACTGCAAAGTACGGATTCTAATGTCAGAGGTCCACAACTCAGGTTTAAACAGATTTTTATACAATTCAGCTGAAATTCCAAGTTTAAAATTAACAAATTTTAAATCAGACAACGAAGCATCTTTTTTTACAAGTTTATAACATGTCATGCGGGATTTTGGAAAAATTATCAAAAAATTTCCCAGAACCATTTAAAGATCAGATGGAAAAATTAGGTATGGAATACACCGATATATTTGGATTGTATACTGAACCAATTACTGCAAACAATTTTTACAAACAAAAACTTAAACTCAAAGATAATGAACCGGTTTATATTAAGAACTATAGAATTCCTCATACACACAAGAATGAAGTAGATACACAAGTAAAGAAATTAGTAAATGATGACGTCGTGGAACCATCCACATCGGACTACAATAGCCCACTAATGTTGGTACCGAAGAAATCACTCCCCAATTCGGATGAAAAGAGATGGCGTTTAGTAGTGGACTACCGGCAAATAAACAAGGAATTGATAGCTGACAAATTCCCACTTCCTAGAATAGAAGATATTTTGGATCAATTAGGAAGAGCGAAATACTTTTCATGTTTAGATCTAATGTCTGGTTTTCACCAAATCGAACTTGAGGAAAGTTCTAGGGATATTACATCATTTTCAACGAGCAATGGATCATATAGTTTTAAACGACTCCCTTACGGATTAAAAATTGCACCAAATTCTTTTCAACGGATGATGACAATCGCATTTTCAGGCTTAAAGACATCACAAGCATTTTTATATATGGACGATCTTGTAATAATAGGTCGCTCGGAACGACAAATGCGGAACAATTTACGAGATGTTTTCAATCTATGCAGGAAATATAATTTAAAACTGCACCCTCAAAAATGTTAATTTTTTAGACACGAGGTGACATTTCTCGGTCATAAATGTACTGACAAAGGCATTCTACCAGATGAAGGAAAATATGAAGTAATTCGGAAATACCCAATTCCGACTGACGCGGATAGTGCAAGACGATTTATTGCATTTTGTAATTACTATCGCAGATTTATAGAAAACTTTTCATTACACTCACGTCACATAACTCGATTATGCAAGAAGAATGTCCCGTTTGAATGGACAGAAGAATGCAATAATGCATTCGTCTATCTTAAGGAAGCATTGATGAAACCAACTCTTTTACAATATCCAGATTTTGAAAAGCAATTTTGTATAAAAACTGACGCAAGCAAATATGCCTCCGGGGCAGTATTAAGTCAAGAATACGACGGCAAACATTTTCCCATAGCATTTGCTTCCAAAACCTTTACGAAGGGAGAAAGCAACAAGTCCACAATTGAGCAGGAGCTCATAGCTATTCATTGGGACATATTATATTTTAGAGCATATATCTACGGAACACGTTTTCTGGTAAAAACTGATCATAGACCTTTATCATACTTATTCTCGATGAGAAACCCAAGTACAAAATTAACGAGGATGCGGTTAGACTTAGAAGAATACGATTTTACGGTTGAATACCTCAAGGGAAAGGAAAATTATGTCCCTGATGCTTTATCAAGAATAAGCATTGACGAACTCAAAGAATTAAACAAAAATGTATTAGTAATAAATAAAGTGACCACAAGGTCCGACACCAGAAAGAACGAAAAATTAACTGAACAAAAGCATCATGAAAATATAAAAGAAAAGCCCAAAATATATGAAGTCATACAATATGATGACGTTAAAAAATTTGTAAAATTAATATTAACTCCAGGAAGATGCTTGCTGAAGCATGGAAAATTGATATTAAAATGAATAAACATTGAAGATCTTTGTACTAAAGGGAAAATTGACTTAAGTAAAATTTTACCAAGGCTCGAAACGGAAGCCAGTACACTTAAACTTCAAAAATTAAGAATGGCACCTGATGAAGAAATTTTTAAAATTATATCTACAGATGAATTTAAAAGATTGGGCAATAAGTATTTGAAAAAATTAACAGTAGCGCTACTGCCAAAGGTGACCATAATATATGTTAAAGATTATAATAAAATTAAAGAAATACTGAGTACATATCATGACAATCCAGCAGAAGGCGGCCACTGTGGGATATCAAGAACATTAGCAAAAATTAGAAGATATTACAATGAAAAAAAATTAAAAAATATGTTAAAAATTGTAAACAATGCCAAAAAGCGAAGACAACAAAACATACTAAGACACCAATGATAACACAGGCTCCAACAGCTGCATTTGACATTGTATTAGTAGATACGATTGGTCCACTCCCAAAAACGGAGCGTGGTAATGAATACATTGTTACATTAATATGTGATCTTACAAAATGTTTGGTAACAATACCAATACCAGATAAGAGTGCATAAACAGTTGCAAGGGCAATATTTGGGTATTTTATATTATCCTACGGTCCAATGAAGACGTTCATATCGGATATGGGAACAGAATATAAGAACTCCATAATAACAGATTTATGTAAATATCTGAAAATCGAGAATATTACTTCTACTGCCTACCACCATCAGACTCTGGGTACGGTGGAGCGTAGTCATCGAACATTCAACGAATATATTCGATCATACATATCAGTTGACGGAGATGACTGGGACAATTGGTTGAAATACTTTACTTATTGTTTTAACACCACACCATCGGCAGTACATGGTTCCTGCCCATATGAGTTGATCTTTGGACGAATACCTAATGGTTTTCAATATTTTAATAGTATGGATAAAATAGACCCCATTTATAATATAGATGATTACAGTAAAGAAGTTAAGTATAGGTTAGAAATCGCATGCGCAAGAGCAGAATTACTTTTAGATAAGGCTAAGGTTAAGCAGAAACAGCATTATGATAGGAACATGAATCAACTAAATTTAAATATAGGAGTTTTAGTATTATTGAGAAATGAAGCAGGACATAAGTTAGAAAATAGATACGAGGGCCCTTATAAGATAGTAGAAATAATTGATAATGGTAATGTAGTAATTAAAACTAAGGGAAATAAAAATCAGAAAGTTCACAGGAATAGACTAAAACCGTTTAATGAAAGCAAGTGAATTTTTTTTCTAAGCCAATACAGTAACTCCAGCACAATTAAAAAACAAAAAAAAATATACCAAATATGCTAAAACTACATTTAAGTGGTATTACTTAATAAGAATAAAATTACATTTAAGTTGTATTACACTGTGAGACAAATGGTAGGGGTCAGTGATCGGGAAGGGTTCAAACTACCGGGGAAAGTTATATCGGTAAAAAAGAAGTTATACGTGTCCCGGCGTTTCGCTGGGTCAACCCTAGGAATCGAGATATATCGATTTGACCTTTGGTGATCTTTTTTTTGACATAACTCGAGAACCACTAGTCCGATTTTGCTCAAACAATTTTAAAAAAATTAAAAATCACAATTCCTTTAATCTGTTCATATAACGTTTTTCTATATACTCAACAGTTTTGCCGGTAAAAATAAATGTATGAAGAAAAAAATATTTTTTGCCTAAAATATTAAAAAAAAGTAATAAACAAAAGGTTATTGATTTTTATGGTAGCGGTAACAAACATTTATTTTTACCGGCAAAACTGTTGAGTATATAGAAAAACGTTATATGAACAGATTAAAGGAATTGTAATTTTTAATTTTTTTAAAATTGTTTGAGCAAAATCGGACTAGTGGTTCTCGAGTTATGTCAAAAAAAAGATATATCTCGATTCCTAGGGGTGACCCAGCGAAACGCCGGGACATGTATAACTTGTTTTTGACCGATATAACATTTCCCGTTGGTTTCATCCCATCCCGATTTTGACTGTCGCATAGTGTTATTTAATAGCAATAACTGGTGCGCACCAGTAACATAAATAAAAAAGAAAAAAAATTTGAACGAAAAATATTTATACGTACATATATATGTAATCTTAAGTATATTAAAATGTATAAGTACACTTGGAAGGTATACAATAGTTTGTGACAAGAATATTCATAGACTAAAACAATATATGAACATTCTTTCAAAAATGGAGGTGTAGTGTTTACTATAGTCGAATAGGCTACAGTATTGATAAACAACATGAGGATCATATAACATACAATGAATTTGTCATTTAAAAGTGACTGAACAATATATGTTTCATATCACCCCATTCAAATACAAAGTACAAACATTGGGTGTGTTCGGCAGATACAATTTGACAGTCAACAGTTCTACAACAGTTGTGCAACTATCTGCTGAACGACCTGATCACTAACCGCTCAGTCTGAGCGCTCAGGTAGCGCTGTCATATTTTGGTAGCGTAAAAAATGTTTGCTACTTTTGATCAAATAGTGATACATTTGTTGTAGTTGATTTTAAAAATTTTTTGTTTTGTATACTTGGCAAATAAAAACATACAAATATAATTCAAAAACAAAAGAATTAACAAATCAAAGGAAGATATAGAAAAAATGTATTTAAAAACAAAACACAGAAAATATCGTTCAGCAGATTAAGTAATCACAAAGCGCCACAAGTCACCGGTATCAGTCTAAGCTTTCTCTGCCGAATGCTACCATTGTTAACCCAATTACCGTTATGCTTAGTAAACATTATTTTATTATAAATACTAATTGTAAGAACCAAATGCAGAGAATTAATAAATCAATCATTATTGAACCAACAACCAAAACGCTTTATGATTTTTAAATAATTACAAGAGCACTGATTTTATAAAAGTTACAATATTTCTTTAAAATAAGGTTTAAACGATACCGTTCACGGCTATCCATTTTTTTTTTATAAAATTAATTTCTTTTTATAAAATTATAATTTTTTTCTATAAATGTTTTTATAAAATTATATTTTTTTATTAAATTGATTTTTTTTAATAAAATAATTTTATTTACATCTTTTTGACGCTCTACACCATTTCCAAATGTAGCAATTGTTTTTAAGATTTATCAATTGTATTTCAAAACTTATCAATTATTTTTCAGATTTATGAATTGTATTTCAGAAATTATCAATTGTATTTCATAAATTATGAAATGTATTTCAGAAATTTTTCTCTATTAACTACCCGATTAAAAAAAATTGATATGGGGTTTAATACAGTCATATGTAATTTAACATGAGTCTTTATATAATTTTATCCGAGAAATGGGCCCATATAATTTCATAAGTTTGCATCAATTCAGTTATAATTTGATAATATCAGATATAAATGTATTCGAATAATGGCGCGATATAATTTGATCAGACTTTATATAGTGGTATAAAATTATAGCTGAAATGGTACAAACATATAGAAAATCAAATATTGTTATATCCAGTTTATTCACTATAAATTTCACTGAGATCCTAAATGTTTACGGAAATAATTACCTCAGAGTTTGTCAAACTTTTTTGAATTTTAATAAAAGGATATTTTACAGGAAAGCACAAACGCCTTTAATATTGCTTTAAACTGTTCGTATAAATTTTCTAACAATTTCTTTCCATTGCAATGTAATATAAAATTATATCCAAAAGGCGACTGACAAATGTTCTAGTGTGACTCTGAATGGGGTATATATAATTCTATCCAAAACGAAATCGTGTTATGATAATGATTTCATATAAAAACATATATTATTTTGGATTATATACTAAATAGTTATATATAACGTCATATAAAATTGGATTATCTGCATCTAATTGTAAATGCAATATACAATTATGTACTGATCGATATGTAATAAGATGCAACTAAATATGACATCATATTACAATTTTTTGAGAAAGAAAAAATTATATATGGATACATATAATTATGTCCGCTTTAATACACTGGTGTACAAAACATATATGGATATATAAAATTATACATTATTATATACAAACGTTTTTACTCGGGTATGAAATACAATCAACAAATTCTGAAATAGATTTGATTATTTCTGAAATACAATTAATAATTTCTGAAAT
Organism: Leucophora obtusa; assembly: GCA_949987735.1. Taxonomy (NCBI): domain Eukaryota; kingdom Metazoa; phylum Arthropoda; class Insecta; order Diptera; family Anthomyiidae; genus Leucophora; species Leucophora obtusa. Next base: position 236,265,513 of record OX465295.1, on the reverse strand, counting down.
ACATTAGATAATTTCCGAAATACAATTATAATTTCTGAAATAAAATTAAAATCTTCTGAAATACAGTTAATAATGTAGTTGAGTTACCATATACAGTAGACGCTCGCAAATTAGAGCTTTCAGTAATTCGAACGTCCAGAAATTAGAATCAATGTTTGCAATACATTAAACGCTCTGAAATTCGAATTTAAAATTCTAATTTCTGAGCGTTTTTTTTTTTGGTTATTTGAATACACAGGAAATCCCCAATTTATTTTTATTCTGTTTGAATAAAGTAAAAATAAAAAGGGGAATCACCAAATTATATATGTTTTTCCCTATTTGTTTTTTTTTTGTCGCATTTATATACATTTTTGGCTAGTTTATTTGTGAAATTTGATACGCGTGTACATATTATTTGGCAGTCTCTATTAAATAGTGAAATTGTATCATTTAAAATGTTAAATAAACGTAAAAAAAAACACTTTATTATTGGAAACTAAAGTCAAAATATTAGAAAAGCTTGACAAAGGCGTTCAAGGGAACCGGTTAGCCCTAGATTTTAATGAGACAACATCTTCAATCAGCTACATCAAATCACATAGAACAGAAATATTAAATGCTGTTTCAAACACATATCAGGAGGCAAACAATAAATCTTTGCACAGCGCTGAATATCCAAAAATGGAAAGTCGTCTGTATGAGTGGTTTTTAAATCAACGAGAAAAAAAGTGTACATTGACTGGGCCAATATTAAAAGAGAAAGCTAAACAAATATTTAGAGAGGAATATCCCGATAAAGATGAAAATGCATTCCGGGCAAGTGATGGATGGTTTACCAAATTTAAGAAGCGACACGGTATCCTTTTTTAAAAATTTGTGGCGAGATTCTTTCCAGTGATGTTGCTTCAGTCACTCCTTTTATTCATCGATATCGTGCAAAGATCGCTGAGATGGGTTTAATGGAGTCACAAATATATAATGTCGACGAAACCGGATTATTTTTTCGTTGCCTACCAGACAGAACCTATGTCTCTGCTTTTGAAAAAAACGCCCCTGGACATAAAATTCAAAAAGACAGAATTTCAGTCCTACTTGGTGCAAACTCTGATGGATCACACAAATTAGTTCCATTGGTAATTGGAAAAGCAAAACAACCCAGGTGTTTTAAAAATTTCAATAATCCTCTGCATTACAACTTTTCAAAAAATGCTTGGATGACTTCTCGGATTTTTCACGAATGGTTTCACGGAATATTTATTAAAGAGGTAAACAAAAATATTGATTTCAGGTTCAGTATACATAATTTTAAAAGTTTTTTCAATTCACAGGTGATCCGCTTTTCTCAGGAAAATAATTTGCCTCCGAAAGCCATTTTGCTTATAGATAATTGCTCCGCTCATACACCCATTGAGAAACTTAATAGTGATGATGGAAGCATAGTTGCATTATTCTTTCCACCAAATGTGACAGCAGCTTTACAACCAATGGATCAAAACCCTATTAAGTTAACAAAGCTCAATTACAGAAGTATGTTTCTTTCTCAGTTAATTGCTGAAGGTGGTGAACTGAAGAATCATTTGAAATCCCATTCGATCCGCAATGCTATATTATTACTGAAACAAGCTTGGGATGCGGTACCACAAAGTGTTATAAAGAAATCTTGGTCAAAGTTGTCCAATTGGGACTCTAACCAATACGACAGCGACGATGACGTGCCAATAGCACAATTGTTGCAAATAGATCAGGACTGCAACGAAGTTATTCAGATAACTCAAGCTTTTTTAAAAGAAATAGCTCCCAACGATTGCATCGGTATAGAAGACATCGACAGATGGAATGAAGATATGTTTGATGACGGATCTGTTTATGTTCTCAGTAGCGATGGTGAGTCTTCAGATAGCAGCGAAGACGACGTTGTTGCAGTATCATCAGTTGTCTCTAATACTACAGCCATTGAAAGCGTAAATAATTTAATAAAATGGTGCAATAACAGTGAATTGTTTGTAATCTTTTGGCTCTCCGTAATGATATTTCGGATTTAAAAAACTAAAAAAACAAACAAATATAACTGATTATATGTCAAACAAAGATTAGTTGTTAACTTGGCCATTGTTTAATTTTAATTGTTTAATTTTTTTTAAATACAGTTTTTTAGTTTTTAATTAAAAAAAATACATATGATGTAATTGGACTGCATTGCTATGTTTTGTTGCCATTCGTTTTTTTTTTATATTCATATTTTTAATTTAAAAAAATACATTTGATGTATTGGACTGAATTGTTGTGTTTTGTTTTCTTGTTTTTATCAAATAAAATTGAATTAAAAAAATATTAAAAAGAGTTTTATTTAAGTTTTTGGAAGTAAATTTACTCAATTTTTTTTCGAAAAAAAACGTCCAGAAATTATAATAATTCAGAAATTAGAATTGCCTCAAAAACAAAGCGGTTCTAATTTGCGAGCGTCTACTGTATGACCATATATTGTTTAAATGGCACCATATTTGACAATATATTGTTTAAATGGCACCATATATGGTATATGTTCCCTATTAAAAAAAAAGAATATGGAACTTTATATGGTAATAATTAATTATTAGAGTGATCCATGTACCATTTTATCCGAAAATGGACCGATAAAATTATATCAGTGTTTTATTAGTTTTTATCTAATTGTATCAGTTTAGATCTGACCTGATTAAATTATGTGTTAATCAGATGAAATCGTATCTGATTTTTGACCTGATACAATTTTATCGATTTATATCACATGGTATCAGTTTAGGTCCAAACAGATATATTTGTATAGAAAATCATATAGTTATATCCCAATTTTGACCTGATAGACTAATAAAAAAAAGTCCGTAAAAAATTTAGTTAAAACTACTAAAAATTAGTTAAAAATGATGCAGTAAAAAACTGCTAAATTAGCAGACTATTTTTGCTATATATTAGTAATATAGGAAAAGCAAAAATAAAACTGTTAAATATACAGAATTTTAGTTATATTTCAGCTAAATTTTTGTAAATGGGGAATAGCAAATTAACCTGCTAAATCCAGCAAAAAATTTTGCTAAATAATTAGTAGCCTAAAAAATCACCAAAAAATTTTAAATTTTCGAAGTTTTTGTTTTTTATTTTTTTTTAATGCAAATAAAAATCGAGCATTTTGAAAACAGCAGTTTACAATTTGTTAGCAAACATTTCTGCTGATTTTAGCAGAATAGACTGCTATTTGCATTCAACTAAATTTAGCTTAAAAATAGCAAAAATTTTGTAGATATAACAGTTTGTTTTTGCTATTTTTAGTCTACAAATATTTAGCAAAATTTTCTGCAGATTTTACAGTACAATTTGCTATTTTCAATTAACTAAAAGTTAGCCTAAATTTAACTAAAATTCTGAAAATTTAACAGTTTTAATTTCGCTGTTCTCATTTTACTAGTATTTAGTAAAAAAATTTGCTAATTTTAGCAATATTCAAAAATTTTTTGTTTAATTTTTCCCGTTTTTTTTTTACTGGGGAAACTTATAAAATTTTAAAAAACTCGTTATTTTAAGTTAAGTGTGCTCCTTTACTTTTTGTGTAAAGTTCAACAAAATGAGAGTAATCACAAAATCCTCTATCCAAATCAGACAGTTCATATACGAAAGTATAAAATTCTCGTCACGTTGATTTTTTGTACCTTATGTAATGTCTTGGTTTGAGTAAGAAAGTTATCATTTTCTATTGCGGACAACTGAGGAGTAGGGTGATGCCTACACTCAAAAAAAAAAGTCAGTAAAGTCAGCAAAAAATGTTGCTGTGTCAGCAAATTTTTAGTCAGGAGCGTGCTTGCAAAAAACTTGGTAATTTCAGCAAAAGCTTTGCTGAAAATCAGCGAGCTGATTTTAACCAAAAAAATAGTAATCTTCAGCACAAGTTTTACTAACACTTAGTCGACTGCAAATGAAAAAAATCCTTGCTAAAACCACTAAACTTTTTGCTGAATATTAGTAAACTGAAAAAAACTCAAAAAACTTGTAGCGAAATTTTACTATAGTTAATTTTTTTGCCGAAAATTTAAATATAGAATATGTGTAGAGTTGTTTTTCTTTTTTTGTCATTTCCGTTTCCAGACAAGCTGCGACATCTACATCTAGTCTATCTGGTTGTAGTCCACGCTATGAATGCAGTTACCAGCACAATTTTTGTAGCAAAATAAATTAGTAAAACATTAGTTCAAAATTAGTTTAGTGCTAAAAAAATATAACTAAAATTTTAGCTGAAAACGGAATTTCAGCAAAAAAATTGCTGAAAACTAGTACACTTGATATACAAGACGTTTTACTAATTTTTCTACTAACTTATTTTTTGAGTGTATGATTTGTCTTGTGACATGTCACAAGGGGTCAATTTCCCCCTCCTATGACAACGCCATGTAAAAGTGACCAGTCTATTTCATGTAAAGGGGCCAGTTCGGTGACAGTTTGTTAAAATTTCCCGTAGGGTTGTTACACGGTTTTTATCACATTTTTTGATATCACCCATGTATAGCTTATAAACTTAACTAAATTGAATTGTATAGTGAGTTAATAGGGGTTTTCATATAAACGCGTATTCTACTCGTAAACGGTGTGAACTTGGTATGTTTATGAGTTTAATATCAAACTCCATACATGAAAAAAATGTTGATATTTATAAAAGGTTTACATTGAATTTACGAGTTTAATGAAAACCCTTAATACTTATTTTGGTATTTATTTGAAAAAAAAACTATTTTTTTTTAAATAAATTTTTTGTGACTTAGTGATATTTTAGAAACAGATTCGGTGACTTGTTGTTTTACGTAAGTGACTGGATCCTTCTGGGTTCTTCCAGCACCCGTACTTATTATGAAACATGGTGAATAATAAGTGACATATTACACGTTAATTAGTTTCAATTAGTCCTGTGACTTGTTAACTTAGAGCAGTATAGTGATATGTCACGAAACTATTATTTTGTACTAGTTCAGCAACAACACACATATTGACTAATGTGTGACTAGTTTTTTAACAAATATTTTTCTTTAGTTCTGTGATATGTGGGCTTAAACCAGTCACGTGTTATTTTATTTCGCACTAGTTTCGGTATATATCACATAATGTCTAACATGACTCTACTTCCGTATTAGATAATTTTAACTTGCTATATTGCATACTCTCTTAAACCAGTAGTGTGATATGTTATAATCGACAAGCTTTGCGACAAGTCACAAGTAGCTCAAAAGGAGGAAATTGCCACCTCCTATGACAAGCCCATGTTAAAGTTACCGGTTACTTTCATATAAAAAAAACCGAATCGAGGACCGGTAACTCCCACAAAGTTCCAGTCACGTGACCAGCTCTGTGACTGATCCATTTCCCGTAGGGATAGTACGCGTCCTAGATATGGAGATATCTGGCCGGGAGTATTTGGGGTTAAAAATACAAAAGTGAGATTTAAAAAAATCTGTGCCTTTTGGAAGCTTGCACGCATGTAAATATCATTCGCCATGTCAGTGGCTTCAACTGGACTTTTCGTGATATGTGACGCGCAAAATAGAAAGGGACCTAAGGATAGAAAGGGACCTAAGGTCAGTAGAGCATGGGATCGGTATCATTCGATGGTCAGATGTTGTCCACAAAAAAAAAAAATTGATTTTTTTACCCTTAGGTCCCTTTCTCTATGCGCTGTCACATATGGAAATATCTGGCCGGGAGTATTTGGGGTTAAAAATACAAAAGTGCGATTTAAAAAAAATCTGTGCCTCTTGGAAGCGTACACTCATGTAAATATCATTCAGCATCTCAGTGGCCTCAACTGGACTTTTTGTGTACCATAGTACGCGTCCTAGATATGGAGATATCTGGCCGGGAGTATTTGGGGTTAAAAATACAAAAGTGAGATTTAAAAAAAATATGTGCCTTTTGGAAGCGTGTACGCATGCAAATATCACTCGCCATGTCAGTGGCCTCAACTGGACTTTTTGTGTACCATAGTACGCGTCCTAGATATGGACATATCTGGCCGGGAGTATTTGGGGTTAAAAATACAAAAGTGAGAATTAAAAAAAATATGTGCTTTTTGGAAGCGTGCACGCATGTAAATATCATTCACCATTTCAGTGGCCTTAACTGGACTTTTAGTGTACCATAGTACGCGTCCTAGATATGTAGATATCTGGCCGGGAGTATTTGGGGTTAAAAATACAAAAGTGAGATTTAAAAAAAAATCTGTGCCTTTCGGAAGCGTGTACGCATGTAAATATCATTCTCCATGTCAGTGGCCTCAACTGGACTTTTTGTGTACCACAGTACCCGTCCTAGATATGGAGATATCTGGCCGGGAGTATTTGGGGTTAAATATACAAAAGTGAGATTTAAAAAAATCTGTTCCTTTTGGAAGCGTGCACGCATGTAAATATCATTCGCCATATCAATGGCCTCAAATGGACTTTTTGTGTACCATAGTACGCGTCCTAGATATGGAGATATCTGGCCGGGAGTATTTGGGGTTAAAAATACCAAAGTGAGATTTTAAAAAAATCTGTGCCTTTTGGAAGCGTGTACAAATGTAAATATCATCCGGCATGTCAGTGGCGTCAACTGGACTTTTTGTGTACCATAGTACGCGTCCTAGATATGGAGATATCTGGCCGGGAGTATTTGTGGTTAAAAATACAAAAGTGAGATTTTAAAAAAATCTGTGCCTTCTGGAAGCGTGCACGCATGTAAATATCATTCTCCATGTCAGTGTCCTCAACTGGACTTTTTGTGTACCATAGTACGCGTCCTAGATATGGAAATATCTGGCCGGGAGTATTTGGGGTTAAAAATACAAAAGTGAGAATTAAAAAAAATATGTGCCTTTAGGAAGCGTGCACTCATGTAAATATCATTCACCATGTGAGTGGCCTTAACTGGACTTTTTGTGTACCACAGTACGGGTCCTAAATATGGAGATATCTGGCCGGGAGTATTTGGGGTTAAATATACAAAAGTGAGATTTAAAAAAAATCTGTTCCTTTTGGAAGCGTGCACGCAAGTAAATATCATTCTCCATGTCAGTGGCCTTAACTGGACTTTTTGTGTACCATAGTACGCGTCCTAGATATGGAGATATCTGGCCGGGAGTATTTGGGGTTAAAAATACCAAAGTGAGATTTTAAAAAAATCTGCGCCTTTTGGAAGCGTGCACAAATGTAAATATCATTCTCCATGTCAGTGGCCTCAACTGGATTTTTTGTGTACCATAGTACGCGTCCTAGATATGGAGATATCTGGCCGGGAATATTTGGGGTTAAAAATACAAAAGTGAGATTCAAAAAAAATCTGTGCCTTTTGGAAGCGTGCACGCATGTAAATATCATTCTCCATGTCAGTGGCCTCAACTGGACTTTTTGTGTACCATAGTACGCGTCCTAGATATGGAGATATCTGGCCGGGAGTATTTGGGGTTAAAAATACAAAAGTGAGATTTAAAAAAAATCTGTTCCTTTTGGAAGCCTGCACGCAAGTAAATATCATTCTCCATGTCAGTGGCCTTAACTGGACTTTTTGCGTACCATAGTACGCGTCCTAGATATGGAGATATCTGCCCGGGAGTATTTGGGGTTAAAAATACAAAAGTGAGATTTAAAAAAAATATGTGCCCTTTGGAAGCGTGCACGCAAGTAAATATCATTCTCCATGTCAGTGGCCTTAATTGGACTTTTTGTGTTCCATAGTACGCGTCCTAGATATGGAGATATCTGCCCGGGAGTATTTGGGATTAAAAATACAAAACTGAGATTTTAAAAAAATCCGTGCCTTTTGGAAGCGTGCACGCATGTAAATATCATTCGCCATGTCAGTGGCTTCAACTGGACTTTTTGTGCACCATAGTACGCGTCCTAGATATGGAGATAGCTGGCCGGGAGTATTTGGGGTTAAAAATACAAAAGTGAGATTTAAAAAAAATCTGTGCCTTTTGGAAGCGTGTACGCTTATAAATATCATTCGCCATTTCAGTGGCCTCAACTGGACTTTTTTTGTACCATAGTACGCGGCCTAGATATGGAGATATCTGGCCGGGAGTATTTGGGGTTAAAAATACAAAAGTGAGATTTAAAAACAATCTGTGCCTTTTGGAAGCCTGCACGCATGTAAATATCATTCGCCATATCAGTGGCCTCAACTGGACTTTTTGCGTACCATAGTACGTGGAGATATCTGGCCGGGAGTATTTGGGGTTAAAAATACAAAAGTGAGATTTAAAAAAAATATGTGCCTTTCGGAAGCGTGCACGCATGTAAATATCATCCGCGATGTCATTGCCTCAACTGGACTTTTTGTGTAGCATAGTACGCGTCCTAGATATGGAGATATCTGGCCGGGAGTATTTGGGGTTAAAAATACAAAAGTGAGATTTAAAAAAAATCTGTGCCTTTCGGAAGCGTGCACGCATGTCAATATCATTTTCCATGTCAGTGGCCTCAACTGGACTTTTTGTATACCATAGTACGCGTCCTAGATATGGAGATATTTGGCCGGGAGTATTTGGGGTTAAAAATACAAAAGTGAGATTTAAAAAAAATATGTGCCCTTTGGAAGCGTGTACGCATGCAAATATCATTCGCCATGTCAGTGGCCTCTACTGGACTTTTTGTGTACCATAGTACGCGTCATAGATATGGAGATATCTGGCCGGGAGTATTTGGGGTTAAAAATACAAAAGTGAGATTTAAAAAAAATCTGTGCCTTTCGGAAGTGCGTACGCATGTAAATATCATTCTCCATGTCAGTGGCCTCAACTGGACTTTTTCTGTACCACAGTACGCGTCCTAGATATGGAGATATCTGGCCGGGAGTATTTGGGGTTAAAAATACAAAAGTGAGATTTAAAAAAAATATGTGCCTTTCGGAAGCGTGCACGCATGTAAATATCATCCGCCATGTCATTGGCCTCAACTGGACTTTTTGTGTAGCATAGTACGCGTCCTAGATATGGAGGTATCTGGCCGGGAGTATTTGGGGTTAAAAATACAAAAGTAAGATTTTAAAAAAATCTGTACCTTTCGGAAGCGTGCACGCATGTAAATATCATTCTCCATGTCAGTGGCCTCAACTGGACTTTTTGTGTACCATAGTACGCGTCCTAGATATGGAGATTTGGGGTTAAAAATACAAAAGTGAGATTTAAAAAAAATCTGTTCCTTTTGGAAGCCTGCACGCAAGTAAATATCATTCTCCATGTCAGTGGCCTTAACTGGACTTTTTGCGTACCATAGTACGCGTCCTAGATATGGAGATATCTGCCCGGGAGTATTTGGGGTTAAAAATACAAAAGTGCGATTTAAAAAAAATATGTGCCCTTTGGAAGCGTGCACGCAAGTAAATATCATTCTCCATGTCAGTGGCCTTAACTGGACTTTTTGTGTTCCATAGTACGCGTCCTAGATATGGAGATATCTGCCCGGGAGTATTTGGGATTAAAAATACAAAACTGAGATTTTAAAAAAATCCGTGCCTTTTGGAAGCGTGCATGCATGTAAATATCATTCGCCATGTCAGTGGCTTCAACTGGACTTTTTGTGCACCATAGTACGCGTCCTAGATATGGAGATAGCTGGCCGGGAGTATTTGGGGTTAAAAATACAAAAGTGAGATTTAAAAAAAATCTGTGCCTTTTGGAAGCGTGTACGCTTATAAATATCATTCGCCATGTCAGTGGCCTCAACTGGACTTTTTTTGTACCATAGTACGCGGCCTAGATATGGAGATATCTGGCCGGGAGTATTTGGGGTTAAAAATACAAAAGTGAGATTTAAAAACAATCTGTGCCTTTTGGAAGCCTGCACGCATGTAAATATCATTCGCCATATCAGTGGCCTCAACTGGACTTTTTGCGTACCATAGTACGTGGAGATATCTGGCCGGGAGTATTTGGGGTTAAAAATACAAAAGTGAGATTTAAAAAAAATATGTGCCTTTCGGAAGCATGCACGCATGTAAATATCATCCGCGATGTCATTGCCTCAACTGGACTTTTTGTGTAGCATAGTACGCGTCCTAGATATGGAGATATCTGGCCGGGAGTATTTGGGGTTAAAAATACAAAAGTCAGATTTAAAAAAAATCTGTGCCTTTCGGAAGCGTGCACGCATGTCAATATCATTTTCCATGTCAGTGGCCTCAACTGGACTTTTTGTATACCATAGTACGCGTCCTAGGTATGGAGATATTTGGCCGGGAGTATTTGGGGTTAAAAATACAAAAGTGAGATTTAAAAAAAATATGTGCCCTTTGGAAGCGTGTACGCATGCAAATATCATTCGCCATGTCAGTGGCCTCTACTGGACTTTTTGTGTACCATAGTACGCGTCATAGATATGGAGATATCTGGCCGGGAGTATTTGGGGTTAAAAATACAAAAGTGAGATTTAAAAAAAATCTGTGCCTTTCGGAAGTGCGTACGCATGTAAATATCATTCTCCATGTCAGTGGCCTCAACTGGACTTTTTCTGTACCACAGTACGCTTCCTAGATATGGAGATATCTGGCCGGGAGTATTTGGGGTTAAATATACAAAAGTGAGATTTAAAAAAAATCTGTTCCTTTTGGAAGCGTGCACGCATGTAAATATCATTCTCCATGTCAGTGGCCTCAACTGGACTTTTTGTGTACGATAGTACGCGTCCTAGATATGGAGATATTTGGCCGGGAGTATTTGGGGTTAAAAATACAAAAGTGAGATTTAAAAAAAATCTGTGCCTTTTGGATGCATGCACGCATGTAAATATCATTCGCCATGTCAGTGGCCTCAACTGGACTTTTTGTATACCATAGTACTCGTCTTAGATATGGAGATATCTGGCCGGGAGTATTTGGGGTTAAAAATACAAAAGTGAGATTTAAAAAATCTGTGCCTTTTGGAAGCGTGCACGTATGTAAATATCATTCGCCGTGTCAGTGGCTTCAACTGGACTTTTTGTGTACCATAGTACGCGTCCTAGATATGGAGATATCTGGCCGGGAGTATTTGGGGTTAAAAATACAAAAGTGAGATTTAAAAAAAATCTGTGCCTTTTGGAAGCGTGCACGCATGTAAATATCATTCGCCATGTCAGTTGCCTCAACTGTACTTTTTGTGTACCATAGTACGCGTCCTAGGTATGGTATAAAAATGGGTTAATTTAAAAAATCCAAGGCCATGGAGTTACTCCCGTTCGAATTGGACACCATTTGGGGGACTTGGAAATGTAGCTGTCAAATTGAAAATATTACAGCATTGCCAGTTTGAAAAAATCGATGCTAACTGTACGCACGTAAAATAATAATAAAATAATAAATAAAAAAAAATTATGTTAATAAAAATCACAAGCAATTTTTTTATTACATTTCTTAGTTTATAAATAATAAGGGTATTCACGATGGTACATGTGCATATTTGCAATTTGCTAGTTTGCTATGCAAATTGTAACATATCGTGAGCGTCTTTTTTAAGACCAATTGCATATTTTCTTTATGAGCTATTTAGTTCACTGTTGCCAATTTTTTTTCCTAAAAATATCGCTAAATCAAACTAAAAAATCACTAGAAAATAGCTGAAAATGGTAAAATATCGCTAGATTTGACGAAAAAATAGCTAAATTGGCAACAGTGATTTTGTTTACGTCAAAAGTAAAAATGAATCGTATTTTTGGAGTAAATTTGTGAATCATAAAAATAATAATAAAATAATAAATAAAAAAAATTTTATGTTAATAAAAAGCACAAGCAATTTTTTTATTACATTTCTTATTTTATAAATAATAAATTGGCGGCTGATATGTAAAAAACAGATGTTTTCTTTTATTTGCAACTTAGCTTATATGCAAAGTGATTTTTGCTAAAGGGTTTTTTATTGTAAATGAAGAAAAATAAAGCAAATTGCAAATACATACATTTTGTTGTTGTGTTGATGCAATCGTTGTTTTTTTGCAATCATCTGCAACGTTTGCATCGTTTGCAGTACCCATCGTGAGTTCCCTTAATAATATGGCGGCTGATATGTAAAAAACAGATGTTTTCTTTTATTTGCAACTTAGCTTATTTGCAAAGTGATTTTTGCTAAAGGGTTTTTTATTGCAAATGAAGAAAAATAAAGCAAATTGCAAATGCATACATTTTGTTGTTGTGTTGATGCAATCGTTGTTTTTTGCAATCATTTGCAACGTTTGCATCGTTTGCAATACCCATCGTGAGTACCCTTAATTTATTTTATAAAAAACTTTTTTTTTAATAAGTTTAAATTAATTATTTAAAGGTTATAATAAAAGGATTTTTAACTTATTTGCAATTTAAATGGTGTAAATACACTTACAAATAAGTCACCACTTGCATGAAGTAAAAAACAAAAGATGACCCTCCAGACTGCTACAGGTTTCTTGCAGAAATGTGCAAGATCGATGCTGCTATGAAGTTAGTTATTTTTCAGAGATAAAAACCTGAAATTAAAAATATGTACATATGCAGACAACTTATTACATAATAAATTTAACAATGACTTTCCTTAAAAACATTGCACAAAGTAGGATATGTCTATTTATGGCATTATAATTATGTACTTACCATTTATTTACAAAAAATATTAACATACATAAGAGTGAAAATTCAAAAACTTGTAATTAAATATGTATTTTTCGATCACAAATTTAATGTTTATTTATTTTTTGTCATTAGTCTGGAAGTACGAATGAGATGTGAGTAGATGTTTAACTATTTTTTGCCAAAAATAAGTATGAATATATTTATTTTAAGTGCGTTTAAATTTATTTTAAAAATGCTTTTTAAAAATCTAATATTTTTAAATCAAGTATTACAAATATTTAATTATGCTTTTTTTTCTCTTGTAATGACATATCATTATTTTTTGGACTACCAGTAATGATACCCACTTACCTTCTGCATTATTTTAAAACATATAATGAGTTACTGATAACGACTTATTTTTATCATTATTTCAAATAGAAAATAATTTTCTGAATTTTTTTGAAAATTTTTTGAAATCTATTTTTAGCTATGGACATATAATTGTCACATATTTAAATTGCGCATAAATTTAAGTATTTTCCAACTAAATATATTTAAAAATGCAAGTTTTATATTATCTGATTGTTGTTGAAAAAGATGTTTGTCTTAACAGTGCTCAAATGTTCCATTATGTTTTGCTTATTATTTACCGTTATTATTTTTGCGTTAACAATGCTGATTCAAAATGGACATATAAATGGCACAATTTACTTAAAATAGGCAGTAGTCGTGTAGATTTAATTCAAAGCAATAAATATTTTTCGTAGTTCAAAAATAAATATAAAAAGTTAAAAAAATTTTTAAATGGGATCAGGAAAACATACCACAGGTGAGGAAAGGCCGATCATATGGAAAATGTATGAAGATGGAAAAAAAGTAGCGAAAATTGCTGAGATAATGCAAATTTCTCGCAAAAAAGTCTACAATGCAATTAATTCTTGTGTTGATGATCCTGATAGATTGACTAAGGGTAAAATTCGGAAGCCGAGGCCACGAAAAACAGATGAGCGTACGGATGCAGCTATAGTACGAATGGTGAAAATTGATCCATTCAAGTCATCAAGGCAGATAGAATCGGATATTAATGAAAATTTTAACATGGAAATATCAAGCAGACTTGTCAGAAGAAGACTAAACGAGGCAAATTTGTTTTGGCCCATTTCCAGAAAAAAGCCCCTTCTCTCAAAAAAAATATTTCAAAACGACTAAACTTCGCCAGAACCCATAAGGAAAATCCCATTAGTTTTTGGAAAAACGTGTTATGGATTGACGAAACAAAAGTTAACAGGATAGGACCAGATGGCAGAATCTTTGTTCGTCGTCCTAAAGGCCAAGAGTTTAATCCTCGGTTCACTCAGAAGATGGTAAAATATGGAGGTGGCAGTATTATGGTTTGGGGTGCACTTTCTTGGCATGGCGTAGGTCCGCTTATAAAAATCAATGGAAAAATGGACAAGTTTCAGTATTTAGATATTTTAAAAAACCATATGGAGCCATATGCCTTCAACTCCATGCCAATAAAATGGAAATTCATGCAAGATAATGACCCAAACACTCCTCCAAACTAGTAAAAAAATGGTTTTGTGCGCAGAAGATTGATGTTTTGGATTGGCCAGCCCAAAGCCCTGACTTAAATCCAATAGAGAACCTGTGGAATGAAGTCAAGGTTGAAATCGCCAAGAAAAATTACAAAAATATGGACGAACTGTGGTCGGCCGCACAGGAAGCTTGGCACGCCATCCACAAAACAAAATGCCAAAAACTAGTGGAAAGTATAGGTCGTAGGTGCGAAGCTGTCATCAGAAACAAAGGCTACAGCACTAAATATTAACGGTAAAATATTTGTACATACCAAAAAATTTTACAAATGCAATATTAAAACCATTTCTTCTCTTTTTCTAAGATTGTGCCATTTATGTGTCCAGCTCATTTCAATGGGTTTTTTTTTTCATAATGATAATTTTTTATTTACATTAATGAATTTCAATTAAAATTTATAGCAATATTAAATGTGCATAATAAACATTTGGAAAAAACAAAAACTTGTTGGTTGTTAATAGTATTTGCAATATAGTAGCATAAGAAAGAATTCATGGTAAAATGTGCCATTTATATGTCCATAGCTGTATGTAACCACATATTTTTTGATTTTTAGTATGTTGGCGAGTAAGCTTACTTGTGTGCAGCAGGTCAATTATGTTTTTATCTATTAAATATTACATGTCGATATAGATCAGATGGTAGAGCTATTGACTGTCAATCTGTAGACTAAAGGGCTGCATGAGTGCCATCGGTTTGTTGTAGTCATTAAATCACATGGTGCTAGTGTGTGTGCATTACGATTTAAACCACCCTGTTACGACTAGAAAACAAATCAAAACGTAAGCGAGCTTAAGCATTAAACATGGCAACGAAAAAAACAATAAGTGATTGTTGTGACACACGATTGTTCGCTACCATAACATAGCATTTAGTACTTTGAACTAGTGTTTAAGTATCGCAATGAATGCTATGGTGCGATGGTGTGTTGTGTTATAATATGTAGGTTTTATAAAACGAAAAAGTATAAATGTACACTCAGATAAAAAAGTTAGCAGTTAGTTAGTTGTTCTTTATTTTCAATTCAATGTTTGTTTTACAATTTTTATATTATTATATAAAAAAGTTAGTAAAGAAATAAATTAATAATGTTATTAATGCATAATAAATTATAAAAACAAAAAAAAATAATTTATATTAATTGTTATTTTAAAATTTTTAACTTAAAATACCGTTAACGATTCGAAACCCTTTCAACGAACTATTTTTAACCCTAAAATACCACTAACGAAGTAACTTAAAATACCGTTAACCTTAAAATAACCTAACGAAATAAATTAAAATACCGTTAACCCTAAAATAACTTAACGATATAACTTAAAATACCAATACCCTTAAAATAACCTAACGAAATTCTATAAAATAAAATTGACCAAATTCATTCCAAAAAAAAAAAAAAACATTTAAAAAAAATCGGTGGTATAATTAAACAATATTGAAAAATAAAATTAAAAATAAATAATATAATAAAACCAATACGTAGTAGAGTTTGCTAAAAACCCTACTCAATGTTCCTTAATGTATTCGTCGCTTTAGAGCTTTTTTTTTGGTATCATTAGAGTATTTCACATATTAAATAGTTGAAATATTCATTACGATCAACTAAAGAATTTTTTGGGGGTAGACATTTGTCTATTTTAATTTTGTCATTATACCATTGGCCGATCATAATCGGCTTTTCATACCTACACAAAACGAATGAAAACAAAACTCTCAACTAAAAGCATAACAAAAAAAATACTCCATTCATTAGCATCAGTGTTGCCATTTCAGTGCTTTTCGAGTATTTTTTGGTGCTTTTTTCCTTCCCGTACCCGGTGATTTTTTACAAATACCCGTTTAAAAAAAGCGGGTATTTACGGTGCTTTTTCATATTTCAAGCAGTGCTTTTAGTGCTTTTTGTACAGTTTATATTTTTGGTATTTGTTCTGGTTTTTTAAAATTTTTCTTGAATTTTCTGTCAAAATTTAAAAAATAAAGCGAACTATACAAGAAATGCATTATTGCACAATGTTTGTAGTACAATATTAAATAGTAACTTCGTTACATTTAAACTTCAAAATTTTGAAATATTAGTTTGGTGCTTTTTTACCCCTTTTTTGGTTATTTTTTGAAGCTTTTTTACACGATTTTTCAAAGTTAAAATTTTTTTTTAAATTCTTGATTTAAATTTTTCAAAAAATTGATATCGTGCTTTTTTACCCCATTTTCGGTAAATTTTTACCCTTTTTACCCGTTTTCATAATGCTCACGGTGCTTTCCTGCCTTCAAGAGTTGGCAACACTGATTAGCATGATAGCTTTCAACAGAGTAGGTACTAGAGTTGTAAAAGTATTGAGTATTCCGGTACTGAGTACTCAATACTGACTATTTTTTTGAGTACTCAATACTGAAACGGTGCTACTCAATACTTTTAAAGATGCAATTTTCGGTAGAAATGTGTATTTTTCGTATGAAAATACAACTCTAAAAATATTACTCTAAAAATACAACTCTGAAAATACAACTCTATTTATGAAGCAAAGAAATTTGTAACGAATTTTTGGGAAAAATTATTTAATTAATTTATTTAAATTGTTTTAAATTAATTAACATGTAAGTAAAAGTAATTATTTAACACGTGTATGTGAATTGTTATTATTTTTCCTATTAAATAAGAATTAATAACATTTTTAATTTTAAATTCAAAAAAACCGTTAAAAGTATTGAGTAGTATCGAGTACTGAATTGAAAAGTATTGAGTAGTATTGAGTACTCAAAAAGTATCGAAATTTCACAACTCTAGTAGGTACGTATTTCGGTTACATACATCAGTGTTGCCAGTCTTTTCATACCTTATCCCCAATTTTTAATTTGCCATCCCAAAAAATTCCCAACTTTTATTTTATATAAAAATTTATTTTCGTTAATTTTTTCGAAAAATTAGTGGAAAAATACCGTATTCGTTTATTTTTTTGCGGTAAGTTGTACACTCAGACTCAATAAATTTGTGCTTACAACAAATTATAAAAAAGAACAAATAAATTTAAATAACAGCAAAGAAAATTTGAACCAAAATGTTTCATTTTAAATATTTAATAATAAACAGACATTTAATAAATAACAGACATTTTGTTGTGTATGGTACTGCATTAAAAAGTTTTAGGATTTCAGCAGATGGACTATTGACAATTGAGTAACTTGTAAA
The DNA here is from genome assembly GCA_949987735.1 of Leucophora obtusa. Classification (NCBI taxonomy): domain Eukaryota; kingdom Metazoa; phylum Arthropoda; class Insecta; order Diptera; family Anthomyiidae; genus Leucophora; species Leucophora obtusa. The sequence continues at coordinate 236,248,193 of OX465295.1, read as the reverse complement.
GTATACATTTAATTTAAGAAGAACTTCTTATAACTCTTATTAAATTTAAATAACTTTAAAAATTTTAGAACCAAAACGAATTCGAATTTTCACCAAGAGGAATTATAGTTTCTACGAACATTACCTTGCCAGACTCAAATTTTTGTAGCTAAAAATCATTCACTATTATCATCATTCTTAGAAAATATAAATATTTAGAACTATCAGGATTAAATTCATAAATATATGAGAAAGCAATAATATAATCCCCAGTTCTACAAACGGAAGTTTTTATCCCCATTGATGATAAAATTCCCAATTTGGGGATAAATCCCCAAAACTGGCAACACTGTTATACATAAGTTTTCAGTAACACTAAAACGATGGTGTTGATATTGTGTTGGTTGCTTAAGTTCACAATAATATGATGTGGTAATGTACTGTTGTCATCCGTGATAAACGATTCATGATGGGATTCGTCTCACTATTCATATGCTTTTTTGCCATCGTGTTTTTTTTGTTGTGTGTACTGATTCAGTCGTTATAAAAAGTAAAACTACACAAATTGTTATGGCTTGTAGGCTATCATGTGTCTTAAAATCTCATTTAAGATGAATCGTTCAGCCCTTTACTGTAGACCCAGTTTCGATTCCCGCACCAGCAAATTTTATTTAAAAAAAAATACAATAAAAAAATATTTTTTTTTATATAATTTATTTTTTTGAAAATCTATTTTTAGACTCATTATTTTTATCAGTACTGGTAAGCACAGAGGTAATGATATATTTTTTGAATTTTCGTATGTGCCATTTATATGTCCATAGCTGTATGAACCACATATTTTTTGATTTTTAGTATGTTGGCGAGTAAGCTTACTTGTGTGAAGCAGGTCAATTATGATTTTATCTATTAAATATTACATGTCGATATAGCTCAGATAGTAGAGCTATTGACTATCAATCTGTAGACCCAGGTTCGATTCCCGCACCAGCAAATTTTATTTAAAAAAAATACAATAAAAAAATATTTTTTTTTATATAATTTATTTTTTTGAAAATCTATTTTTAGACTCATTATTTTTATCAGTACTGGTAAGCACAGAGGTAACGATATATTTTTTGAATTTTCGTATGCTGGTTTGTAACCATAACTCATTATTTTTCGCGACATCGCCATATAACTAGTTACCATTACCAAGTATGTAGTTACATAACCACATATTTAACACGTGTATGTGAATTGTTATTATTTTTCCTATTAAATAAGAATTAATAACATTTTTAATTTTAAATTCAAAAAAACCGTTAAAAGTATTGAGTAGTATCGAGTACTGAATTGAAAAGTATTGAGTAGTATTGAGTACTCAAAAAGTATCGAAATTTCACAACTCTAGTAGGTACGTATTTCGGTTACATACATCAGTGTTGCCAGTCTTTTCATACCTTATCCCCAATTTTTAATTTGCCATCCCAAAAAATTCCCAACTTTTATTTTATATAAAAATTTATTTTCGTTAATTTTTTCGAAAAATTAGTGGAAAAATACCGTATTCGTTTATTTTTTTGCGGTAAGTTGTACACTCAGACTCAATAAATTTGTGCTTACAACAAATTATAAAAAAGAACAAATAAATTTAAATAACAGCAAAGAAAATTTGAACCAAAATGTTTCATTTTAAATATTTAATAATAAACAGACATTTAATAAATAACAGACATTTTGTTGTGTATGGTACTGCATTAAAAAGTTTTAGGATTTCAGCAGATGGACTATTGACAATTGAGTAACTTGTAAAGTATACATTTAATTTAAGAAGAACTTCTTATAACTCTTATTAAATTTAAATAACTTTAAAAATTTTAGAACCAAAACGAATTCGAATTTTCACCAAGAGGAATTATAGTTTCTACGAACATTACCTTGCCAGACTCAAATTTTTGTAGCTAAAAATCATTCACTATTATCATCATTCTTAGAAAATATAAATATTTAGAACTATCAGGATTAAATTCATAAATATATGAGAAAGCAATAATATAATCCCCAGTTCTACAAACGGAAGTTTTTATCCCCATTGATGATAAAATTCCCAATTTGGGGATAAATCCCCAAAACTGGCAACACTGTTATACATAAGTTTTCAGTAACACTAAAACGATGGTGTTGATATTGTGTTGGTTGCTTAAGTTCACAATAATATGATGTGGTAATGTACTGTTGTCATCCGTGATAAACGATTCATGATGGGATTCGTCTCACTATCCATATGCTTTTTTGCCATCGTGTTTTTTTTGTTGTGTGTACTGATTCAGTCGTTATAAAAAGTAAAACTACACAAATTGTTATGGCTTGTAGGCTATCATGTGTCTTAAAATCTCATTTAAGATGAATCGTTCAGCCCTTTACTGTAGACCCAGTTTCGATTCCCGCACCAGCAAATTTTATTTAAAAAAAAATACAATAAAAAAATATTTTTTTTTATATAATTTATTTTTTTGAAAATCTATTTTTAGACTCATTATTTTTATCAGTACTGGTAAGCACAGAGGTAATGATATATTTTTTGAATTTTCGTATGTGCCATTTATATGTCCATAGCTGTATGAACCACATATTTTTTGATTTTTAGTATGTTGGCGAGTAAGCTTACTTGTGTGAAGCAGGTCAATTATGATTTTATCTATTAAATATTACATGTCGATATAGCTCAGATAGTAGAGCTATTGACTATCAATCTGTAGACCCAGGTTCGATTCCCGCACCAGCAAATTTTATTTAAAAAAAATACAATAAAAAAATATTTTTTTTTATATAATTTATTTTTTTGAAAATCTATTTTTAGACTCATTATTTTTATCAGTACTGGTAAGCACAGAGGTAACGATATATTTTTTGAATTTTCGTATGCTGGTTTGTAACCATAACTCATTATTTTTCGCGACATCGCCATATAACTAGTTACCATTACCAAGTATGTAGTTACATAACCACATATGTGGTAATGATTTTCTACACTACATTAAATTAAATACACTAAAAACCCAAAAATAAGCACTAAAAATCCAAAAATAAACACTTAAAATTAAAAAAGCATTTTTTTATTTCATGTGGTTTTATATTTTATTCAAAATTTTTTCATTTATTTGTTAATTTTTATTTCTTATTTGTTGTTCGAATCTATTTTCTTTATTAATTTTATATTTTTTCCGACTAAAATCATTCAGCTGTTTCCATGACGGATAGAAAATTCTGATTTCAACAGAATGATCAGCCCAAAAATGCATTTCAAAGAAAAATGTGAAAATGCGTATAATTTTAGTTTGAAAAATTGAATTAACACACATATTTATTTGCATTTAAAAGTTCTTATTGATTTTGCTCAATTAATTATTAAGCGGAGAATACACTTGGGAACATAGAGTAGGGAATAAAAAATATCAAAAAATTTTGTAAACACGAATTGCACGATGTCAACACGCACACACACTCACACATTCACAAAAAAATGGGCATTTTTTTACGAATGTTCTCCGCTTTATAAATAACACATTTTTTTGGGTATTGGTTTGTTTAATTTAATTTTTCAATTTATTTTTACAATTGTTGTTTTTGGTTATCATTGCATCAGCTGTTAGTTTTACAATTTACCAAAGTTACCCGAAGCAAAAGTTTGAGTAACTTTGGTAAAAAAAGAAACACAAATGCGCTCTCTTGAATGCTCTCATTTACCCAAATTTCGAGTACGGGAACACTTTTTGGGTTAGTTTGGGACTACGCGGGTTCCCGCGGTAACGTAAAGGAACGGACCTTGTATACACTTCTTCTTGTGGTTTCGAAACAGCTGATTCCTAGCAGTTACGTTTACGGTTGGGTAACTCACCCTTTAGTAGATGACAACTTGATGTTTTCCTTCTAGTTAAGTGCTGCGTTAAGGTTTGCAAATTCTTCTTTTTCTTTATTTTTCATTAAATCTTACTCTTAGTTAAAACAAGCGGGCTAAAGCCCGCTCGATGGTTTGTATAACTCCCCAGGTGACTGGGAACTTATACAAACCAAAGATTAAATTCGGCTGTGCTGAGTTTTTAGATACCCTCCATCCTGGTGTTTTCATTCGGGGATTCTACTAAGTACAAACAAGTATAAATTATTACCCATTTTGTATTCGGTCAATCCACTGTGCAACAAATGTGTATGATTTTTTCCACCACTACAAGTTAATATTTCAGTTAAATCTTGTTTAATCCCAGTGCTGCGACAAGCAAGATTCAAAATTCCCAAAAGTGTAGACAAAATTACCCAAAAAATATAAAATTATAAATGACATCAATTAACATATTATTACAATTTGAACTCCGAAAAAAGGTAATAACCTCATCAGTAAACTTAAAAAAAAGTGATTTGGCCATTTCAATTGTCCCATCGTTCTGGGCGTTATATTATTACAAAGAAAAGTTCCTTAAATATGCAGCATTTATGATGAACTTTTGAGTCTTATATGAATCTTCATAAAATTTAGAGAAAAAATTAACTTTAGAACAAAACACTTAAAAAGCTTGTAAATAAGAGTCAGTTATGATCACATGAGAACGATTTAAAAATAATCTTATTTTAGAGTCTTTCAAAAATCAAGTTTTATTTGCGTTTTTAAATACACACAAAAAAATCTTTGGCAAGCAATTGGGCGCACTTCAACTAAAATAATGTTTTTGTGGCATACACAATATAATAAATTATTCGATAAAACTTTATTAGTTGAAATTTGCTTAATTACTTGGTAACGATTTTTTTTTTGTACGTTAATAGCTTATTTGTATAACGAAAGAATTTCAAAGCATGTATAGATTAATACACTTTCCTGATGTATCGGTTTAATTCGTGGATGATCAGTCGCTGTGAATCAATTCATTAACTCGTATGAATACAAAGTAGATATTGGAATTTTTATGCAAACTTCACAATTAGATGTTAAGTCATTCATAAGCCAAAAGTAATTACATACATTGAGGCAGGGTTGGTAGGCTCTATCGCTAAAATACTGTTATAGATTCAAATATCGATACATTTAAAATACCAGTACCGAAATTAATGAAATACCATTATCCCATTATCCTTACAATACCATTATTTTTTAGTCTAAACTTTTTGTAATTCCACGTCGTAATTGTGAATTTTACATACACTTAGTTAAAAAATTTATTTTACTTTACTTTGTTTTTTCATAAAAAACAATTTGCGGAATGCACCGAAATAACTGAATACCGCTTATCTTAAAATACCATTATCGAAATAATTGCAATACAGTTAACCTTAAAATACCGTTATCGAAAACAATTATCCTTAAAATACTGTAACCGAAATAATCTATGATAGCGTTACTTACCCTCACCGATAATCGCACCGTTTCTGCTACCAACAATGCTTTGAAGTAATTGCTAAGTTGTATTCATAGACCCACTATCTATTGGCTAGTTTATGAATTAAATTCTTTTTTTATGTATAATATATTTTTTTATTTACAAATTTGATAACTTTCTCAATTCATTCATTTGAATTGAAATTTAAGTGAAAAACTAAACAATTTAATAATTGCTGTCATCCATGCCCTACCCATTAAGTGGCAACACTGCTTATGTTATTCATATACAGAGCTTTGAAGAATTAATTCCTTTTTGAATGAATTCACTACCGATCGAATTCAATTTTCTCTAGAATTGAATGAATTCCTTTTCTTAAGTAATTCACTGAATTCGTTCAACTGAATGCGTTCATCAAACAACAAATTCAAAGAATTAATTCAATTGCAATAGTTCTTTTTATTAAATCAAAATTAAAAAAAAATCAAATGATTCCTTACGGAATTAATTCACTACTGAATTCGTTCAATTTTATTTTCGTTCAGTGAATTAAGAAAAAATAAAATTACGTTCAGTGAATTAGAAAAAATAAAATTACGTTCAATGAATTAAAAAAAAAAATAATAAGTTCACTGAATTGAAAAAAAAAATAAGTTCACTGAATTAAAAAAAAAAAATAAAATAAGTTTACTGAATTTAAAGCCTGTTTTCTGCCGTTCAGTAGAAGAAAACAATAATGTACAAATAAAATGTTTAAATAAGCAATTTTACAGCGTGTGCTAGTAAAAATGAACAAATTAGAAACCGGATGCTGTTTACAACCTACATGATTTAAAACTAAAGCCTTTTACTATTAAAAATAAAAACTTTACAGATATAGATAAATTTGGAAAAAAATATAACTATATAACTAGTATGAAAAATTAATAGTTATATTTTTTTTTCCAAATTTATCTATATCTGTAAAGTTTTTATTTTTAATAGTAAAAGGCTTTATTTTTGAATCATGTCGGTTGATAAAAAAATTGCTTACAGGCTTTGAATTCAGTGAACTTATTTTATTTTTTTTCAATTCAGTGAACTTATTTTATTTTTTTTTCAATTCAGTGAACTTATTATATTTTTTTTTAATTCACTGAACGTAATTTTATTTTTTTTTAATTCACTGAACGTAATTTTATTTTTTTTTAGTTCTCTGAACGAAAATGAAATTGAACGAATTCAGTAGTGAATTAATTCAGTAAGGAATTAATTCACTTTTTTTCCGTTCGATTTATAAAATTGAACGTGTTCACCTGTGAATTAATTCATTTGATTTAATAAAAAGAACTATTGCAATTGAATTAATTCGTAACAAAATAAATCGAACGAAAGCAAATATGAATTAATTCCATTCAATATATGGTACTTAGTGAATTAATTCATCGAATTTTTAATTCAGAATTGAAAAATTGAATTAAGGAATTAATTCTTCAAAGCTCTGTTCATATAGATGTGTGCAGACCTTTAAAAATATAATTCCTTAATTCGTATTTTAAATCTCAATTTTGCAATAAGTTGATCTCAGTGAATTTTTTTTACCCCGATGTAGTACTTTTCAAGCTGTTAAAAAAATCCGCGGAAAGACATCTGTAGGGAGTTTATTTCTGTGAAAAGTTTGGAAATGGACTTAGCTACATATATCTAAGTCATTTATAGTCGGATTGGAACAATATATATATACCATTGGAAAGATAGTAAAAATATCTTATGGACGACATTTTTTTTTTGTTTGCTAGCCCATTACCGGCGAATGCGATTTATTTTTAAGATTTTTTAAAATAAACCGTTTTTATAAAAACCACCTTATACTACCACATAATTTTTTACTTATTAATATATTCTTAGGATTAAAAACTTTTGAGATGTAGTTCAAATTTTATCACTTCAAACACCGAAGATATTAGAAGTCAAACCTATTTTTTTTTTGCGGATGGTACATAAGATACAATTTTGACTCTAACAAACAATTATACTGAATTAACTCATCGGGAATCGAACATATTTTGGGAGTAAACACATTTTAAACCTACCCTACGGGAAATTTTAACAAACTGTCACCGAACTGGCCCCTTTATATGAAATAGACTGGTCACTTTTACATGGCGTTGTCATAGGAGGGGGAAATTGACCCCTTGTGGCATGTCACAAGACAAATCCCAGGACAGGTCCCTGAACTTTGTTTTTTATGAGAGTTCATTAACCTGTGATATGTGACATGTCAGAAGGGGTCAATTTCCCCCTCCTATGACAGCACCATGTAAAAGTGACCAGTCTATTCCATATAAACCCAGTGTAGAAACGGTAATGACATATCATTATTTTTTGGACTACCAGTAATGACACCCACTTACCTTCTGTATTATTTTAAAACATATAATAATGAGTTACTGATAATGACTTATTTTTATCATTATTTCAAATAGAAAATAATTTTTTAGATTTTTTTGAAAATTTTTTGAAATCTATTTTTAGACTCAATATTTTTTAAACACTGGTAAGGATATATGTAACCACATATTTTTTGATTTTTTGTATGTTGGCGAGTAAGCTTACTTGTGTGCAGCAGGTAAATTATGTTTTTATCTATTAAATATTACATGTCGACATAGCTCAGATGGTAGAGCTGTTGACTGGCAGTCTGTAGACCCAGGTTCGATTCCCGCACCAGCAAATTTTATTTAAAAAAAATACAATAAAAAATATTTTTTTTTATATAATTTATTTTCTTGAAAATCTATTTTTACTCATTATTTTTGTCAGTACTGGTAAGCACATAGGTAACGATATATTTTTTGATTTTTCGTATGCTGGTGTGTAACGACAACTCATTATTTTTCGCGACATCGCCATATAAAGGTAATAAGAAATGTAATAACAAAAGTAACTAGTTAACATTACCAATATGTAGTTACATAACCACATATCTGGTAATGATTTTCTACACTGGGAAGGGGCCAGTTCGGTGACAGTTTATTAAAATTTCCCGTAGGGTATTGTCGGTATTGAGATTTTTCATTTGTCAAAAGTTAGCCATCACAGCAAAACTTTGGTAATGGGTGCGACAAACTCATGCATTACCTTGTAATGTGTACTCCTTACAAGTATAATTATTGTTCACCATAAAGTAATTGGTGACCGATATTTGGATACATAATGCATTACTTTGTAATGAATACTCCTTACCTTCATCATTATTTTGGATCATAAAGTAATTAGTTACCGAGAATATATTACATAATGCATTATTTTGTAATGTATAATTCTTACTTTGAGCATTATTTAGAAACACAGAGTAATGAGTTACCTATAGTTGATTACATAATGCATTACTTTGTAATGTATACTGCATACATATATCATTATTTTGAAACATTAAGTAATGGGCAACCGAATGTTGATTACATAATGCATTATAAATAAATATAAAATAACTACTACTACAAAATACATTGTTTTAATATAAAAATTATTTCCTTAGATAATTTTTTTATTTAAATTGTGTAATTATAGGGTAATTTCAGTCCTTATAATTATATGCGTAACCAATTATTCTCAGCCTCTTCCTAATCATATGGGTAACCAATTACTTTTTTAATATGTATCTGCAACTAGGTAACCCATTACTCTTCATTTTTTTGTAAGTATACTGGTAACAATGACACATTACTTTGAGGCTCATCGCCTGTAAAATTCATCAGTGAAGTAAAGTGTAAAGTAACCAGTCCAACTCTATGGCGATACATTACTTTACCCATTATTTGGTAATGTGTGGTTTTTCTGGGATACTTTGAAAGAAAAAAAATCTCACGATTTTGACCTCTAATATCTTCGGTGTTTGAAGTGATAAAAACTTGATCTATATATCAAATGAAAGCTTTTCGTCTTGATAACATACTTATAAGCACAATTTTTGTTCTTATATAGGTTTTCTATGGAATAAAAACATTAAAAAAATTAAAATTCCTACGCCGAATCATAATGGGTCAACAAAAAAATGCTATCCTAAAGCTATTTATTACCTTTCCAATGGTGTACATATTGTTCCAACCCTATCATAAATGAAGAAAATATAGTTAAGTTCATTTTTAAACTTTAAACCGGGCACCCAAAAGAGAGTTATATCAGTAGTAAAAATTTAGAATCAATCGGTGAGGTGCCTCTAAAGCCAACATACGTCCAAATTATTCAATCGAATCAAAATTGAATCAACACACATAGGAACAAATCTTATCTCACTTTATTCAATGTCCAATCATTGATTTAAAGGCATTATGAATTATTCAGTAATTTATAAAATGAATTATGCATATAAATTCAAAAAAAGAATTATCTCTTTCAAGGTCTGGGTGTGTATGTATCTATTTTTTTCTTATTCAGTAACAACAACAACACACAGTTATTATATTTTTATACCCTCCATCCCACTGTGCAGGAGGGTATATATCATTTAGTCATTCCGTTTGTAACTCATCGAAAAAAAAATCTGAGACATAAAAAAAATATATATTCTTGATCGTTATCAATAGCGAAACCGATATAGCCGTGTCCGTCTGTCTGTCTGTTGAAATCACGATCACGCTCAAAATAGTTGTGCTAGGATGTTAATTTTTAGTCAAAATTTTTGTCCAATTTCTTAAGCAGTTTGGTATTGGAAATGGGCATATTTGGTCCAGACGTTTAAAAGTTATGAATGAAAATGTAAAAGCACCTCTAGAATTTTCCATATTAACATGAAAAAAATATATTAACTGTGTGTTGTTGTTGTTACTGAATAAGCAAAATATACATACATACACACGCAGATCTTGAAAGAGATAATTCTTTTTTTGAAATTATATGCATAAAATTGGATTCATTTTATAATTTACTGAATAATTCATAATGCCTTTAAATCAATGATTGGACATTGAATAAAGTGAGATAAGATTTGTTCCTATTTGTGTTGATTCAATTTTGATTCGATTGAATATGTTGGCCGATTGATTCTAAATTTTTACTACTGATATAACTCTCTTTTGGGGGCCCGGTTTAAAGTTTAAAAATGTACTTAACTATATTTTCTTCATTTATGATAGGGTTGGAACAATATGTACACCATTGGAAAGGTAATAAAAATAGCTTTAGGATAGCAGTTTTTTGTTGACCCATTATGATTCGGCGTAGGAATTTTAATTTTTTTGTTTTTTTAATGTTTTTATTCCATAGAAAACCTATATAAGAACAAAAATCGTGCTTATAAGTATGTTATCAAGACGAAAAGTTTTCATTTGATATATAGATCAAGATTTTATCTCTTCAAACACCGAAGATATTAGAGGTCAAAATCGTGAGATTTTTTTTCTTTGAAAGTATGGCTAACTTTTGACAAATCAAAAATCTCAATACCGACAATACCCTACGGGAAATTTTAACAAACTCACCGAACTGGCCCCTTTATATGAAATAGACTGGTCACTTTTACATGGCGTTGTCATAGGAGGGGGAAATTGACCCCTTATGACATGTCACAAGACAAATCCTAGGACAGGTTACTGAACTCTCATAAAAAAAATTCACTGAGATCAACTTATTGCAAAATTGAGATTTAAAATACGAATTAAGGAATTATATTTTTAAAGGTCTGCACACATCATGAATAACATAAGCAGTGTTGCCACTTTATGGGCAGGGCATGGATGACAGCAATTATTAAATTGTTTAGTTTTTCACTTAAATTTCAATTCAAATGAATGAATTGAGAAAGTTATCAAATTTGTAAATAAAAAAATATATTATACATAAAAAAAGAATTTGATTCATAAACTAGCCAATAGATAGTGGGTCTATGAATACAAATTAGCAATTACTTCAAAGCATTGTTGGTAGCAGAAACGGTGCGATTATCGGTGAGGGTAAGTAACGCTATCATAGATTATTTCGGTTACAGTATTTTAAGGATAATTGTATTTCGATAACGGTATTTTAAGGTTAACTGTATTGCAATTATTTCGATAATGGTATTTTAAGATAAGCGGTATTCAGTTATTTCGGTGCATTCCGCAAATTGTTTTTTATGAAAAAACAAAGTAAAGTAAAATAAATTTATTAACTAAGTGTATGTAAAATTCACAATTACGACGTGGAATTACAAAAAGTTTAGACTAAAAAATAATGGTGTTGTAAGGATAATGGTATTTCATTAATTTCGGTACTGGTATTTTAAATGTATCGATATTTGAATCTATAACAGTATTTTAGCGATAGAGCCTACCAATCCTGCCTCAATGTATGTAATTACTTTTGGCTTATGAATGACTTAACATCTAATTGTGAAGTTTGCATAAAAATTCCAATATCTATTTTGTATTCATACGAGTTAATGAATTGATTCACAGCGACTGATCATCCACGAATTAAACCGATACATCAGGAAAGTGTATTAATCTATACATGCTTTGAAATTCTTTCGTTATACAAATAAGCTATTAACGTACAAAAAAAATCGTTACCAAGTAATTAAGCAAATTTCAACTAATAAAGTTTTATCGAATAATTTATTATATTGTGTATGCCACAAAAACATTATTTTAGCTGAAGTGCTCCCAATTGCTTGCCAAAGATTTTTTTGTGTGTATTTAATAACGCAAATTAAACTTGATTTTTGAAAGACTCTAAAATAAGATTATTATTAAATCGTTCACATGTGATTATAACTGACTCTTATTTACAAGCTTTTTAAGTGTTTTGTTCTAAAGTTAATTTTTTCTCTAAATTTTATGAAGATTCATATAAGACTCAAAAGTTCATCATAAATGCTGCATATTTAAGGAACTTTTCTTTGTAATAATATAACGCCCAGAACGATGGGACAATTGAAATGGCCAAATCACTTTTTTTAAGTTTACTGATGAGGTTATTCCTTTTTTTCGGAGTTCAAATTGTAATAATATGTTAGTTAATTGAAGTCATTTATAATTTCATATTTTTTGGGTAATTTTGTCTACACTTTTGGGAATTTTGAATCTTGCTTGTGGCAGCACTGAGATTAAACAAGATTTAACCAAAGAGTATACATATAGAGCAGTGGTGTTCAGCCCATAGGACAATTGTCCCTGCTCAATTCATATGTATTCTTACGCTCTTGCTTTTAGTCGTCACTGAAACAGCGACGAATGAACATGAGTACGGATATACGCTGATTTTTTTTAATGTACTGAAAAAAAAAAATTAATAACAATATAGGACAAATATTTTATGATTATAAATGCAGGTTAAAGATATTTTATAAATATGTAAATACATTGAAACCATTGATATTGATTTAAAAAAATTGAAAATCTTTTGTTTTACATAGAATGGCTTCTTACCCTTATGTATGTATGTGTTTTTTTTTTCTTTCAAAAATTGTATTTTGTTTATTTTTATTTCTTTGAAACAGTGTAGTATTTATTTATATTTGCCGAAAGTACCTACTTCGTTTTTTACACAAAACATTTTCATATTTTTAATAAAAAATAAATGCATACAGATTCTATTAACACATTCAACATTTCTTACAGTGCAATTCTCATTTTCTCACCAACACAACTACATTTTTAGTTTTGAACACCACTGATATAGAGAGAGACGATCCTTCCAATGACTCTCTTATATTTTTAGCGAACTCGGGCGAGCAAATAAAAACCGAGTGAAAACAGTTTGCGCCAGTGTTGGTATTTGAGAATTTTCGTTTGGTGCCTAAATGATGCCAAAAAAGTGCCAAAAAAGCTTTAAAAGTGCCAAAAAAAAATTAAGCAACATGCAAATGTTTAAAAAAATATGTTCAGCTTTTATTTCAAATATTTATACATTTACACCCTTATTCTAAACTTTATAACAATAACAAAATTGTCACAAAACAGGTGTGAATGGAAATTATTATAATTTTGGTATTCTCAGAAAAATTGTCACAGCAAAACCTTGACAAAATTGTCATGTAATAAAAAAAAAGCACATAACAAACAAATATTTTCATTTGTCAACAATTTAAAATATAAAAATTTTATTTTCTTTTGAAAAATTTTATAATTTTTCTTCACAGAAGTAAAATATGAAATACCTTATTCATATTTTGAGATATTAGTTTAAGATTCTAAAATTCCTGCAAATTCCTCCAAAAGATTACGTTTTAACATGGGATTTTTGGGGCTAAAGTTGTTGAGAATATGCTCAGGGTGCTTGATGCTAAAATTTAAAGGAAACTCTCGTGTTCTGCGGTTCCTGCACATTTTTTGAAGTTTTCATTTCATTTAAGATTTCATAAAATTTATATTTAGCGTGTTTTTTAATTACCTGGATTTAGAATTTTTCATACAAAAAATGGATTTATTAAATCCAAAAAAAGCTGGATTTAATAAATCCACAATAAAAGCACAAATATATGAAACAGCCTATTAATTTAATGTCAGAAAAAAATACGAATACAAATTAAAAGAGAAACAAAAAAATTGAAAAACCAACAAATAAAACGTTTTTCTTAAATTTTTTATGAAATATGTTTAGAAAAAAAACTACACATCACCAAATACATATTTTTCATCTTGGACATGGAGAAATAGCTCAAATAGAAATGGCAATTTTTCACTCTACAGTAAGTAATTTAATTAAATCCAATTAGTGAATATTAAATATTGCAATGGAATTTTTCAATTGTGTAAAAATATAAATTGATAAGGCAGACTGTTTATCACTGTTTTATGTAAAATATAATTAGAAATTAAAAGTTAAAGTAGAATCCTCCATCATCGAATTCGGTATTAAAAATTAGGGTGAAAGAAGTGTCGGACAGAAAATTTTTTTAAAATAGGAAAAATCTAACCCCATCTGTTGAGCACTTTTAGAAATACTTTTTGGATTTAAAAAATACAAGTGATTAGAAAAAACGGCTATTATAAATTTTTCACAAATTACAATTTTTTGATAATTTTATTTTATTTTTGGCAGAAAAAGCTTTCACCATTGTATGGTGAAATTTTTAAAACTTTTGCTTGTCATAAAAAAACTAGAATACCATAACAAATTTTTGAAAAATTCCATTGACGGACAATACAATAAAATCAATTAAAGTTTTTTCTAATTTTATCCGCATTGCTTTTATTTTGAAAGATCAAAATAATGATAAATTGTCCCCAAATAACTGGAAGCTGGTCCAGAAAATTCTAGAAATTTTTAGTGTAGCGTTTGTTTTTTAATTTTGCTACCCGTTCTACCAGCGATATTGACCTTTTATCAAATTATATATAAATTTTCTTAAAAAGTGCCAAAATTCTATGAAGAGTGCCATGGTGCCATTGAACATTCAATAGTGCCACAAATGGCACTTTTGTGCCACATTTACCAACAGTGGTTTGCGCACACAAAAGATGCTGTGAGTACTGTGAGGGGAAAAATGTGATGACGTAAAATTTCCTTTTTCATTATTCTTCTTTGAAATGAGTGTTGTCAACTTCTAACACAAGATCATTTACACAAACTGAAATATTTACTTGTAGTGGTGGAAAAAATCATACACATTTGTTGCACAGTGGATTGACCGAATACAAAATGGGTAATAATTAATACTTGTTTGTACTTAGTATAATCCCCGAATAAAAACATCAGGATGGAGGGTATCTAAAGACTCGGCACAGCCGAATTTAATCTTTGGTTTGTATAAGTTCCCAGTCACCTGGGGACTTATACAAACCATCGAGCGGGCTTTAGCCCTCTTGTTTCATGTTAATATGGAAAATTCCAGAGGTGCTTTTACATTTTCATTCATAACTTTTAAACGTCTGGACCAAATATGCCCATTTCTAATACCAAACTGCTTAAGCAATTGGACAAAAATTTTGACTAAAAATTAACATCCTATCACAACTATTTTGAGCGTGATCGTGATTTCAACAGACAGACGGACACGGCTATATCGGTTTCGCTATTGATAACGATCAAGAATATATATTTTTTTTATGTCCCAGATTTTTTTTCGATGAGTTACAAACGGAATGACAAAATGATATATACCCTCCTGCACAGTGGGATGGAGGGTATAAAAAAAGAGGAAGAAAATATGCAATTTAATGAATAATACGCAATAAAAATCAAGAAATATGCACTTAAAAGCAAAATATGCAAAAATATTATTATTACTGTTTTTGCTTTGAACTTTAATTTTTAAAGTATCGCGGCTGGTAATTAAAAATATAATTGAAATCACTTTACATTACAATTACATGTAATTTGTAATTGGAAATTTTCATTAACACTTACGTGTTAATGTAATTGTTTTTTTTAAGTTTCAACTGCATTTGTTTGTAATTGTAATTGAAAATACAAACTACAAGTAATTGTAATTGAAATCCCCCAGGTCTGGTTTTTATTTTGTTGGATAGTGAAACTAATTTATATTTAATCTATTAATCAAGAAAATAAGAAAACATTCCCTAAGAAATTACCAACACCTTTTTTTAATTTGACTTGCGCCCTTTTCGGTTTTAGAAAAACTATCCTTAAAGCAAAGTTTCGTATCTCTGTAAATAATACAAAAAATGGACATTTTTCTTCGAATATTAATTCGATAACAGAAAACAAACTTAACCTTAACCTGGGTTACCGCGTAACTCGATTCGAAAAAAATTTTTCGAATTTGTAAATTTTGTACCTTTCGTAAAAAAATAAGTTTTACCAAAAATCTTAGTTTTTGAATTTTTACGTGCAGTGTACAAGATTTAGGATAAAAATAAATTAAAAAGTAGAATTACAATTTTATTTTACAACCAATGGAGAAAAAACTTATGAAAAAAGACTTTCCTAGAACCAATGGTTGACAATTAATGCATTTTCCAGTGACAATTCTATTGGTTGTAAAATAAAATTGTAAATTCTATTTGGAATTTGTAATACTTGATCTTAAACCGAACAAAGTGTTATTTTTGTAACAACCCTACGGGAAATTTTAACAAACTGTCACCGAACTGGCCCCTTTATATGAAATAGACTGGTCACTTTTACATGGCGTTGTCATAGGAGGTGGAAATTGACCCCTTGTGACATGTCACAAGACAAATCCCAGGACAGGTCCCTGAAATTGAGAGTTCAGTAACCTGTCCTAGGATTTGTCTTGTGACATGTCACAAGGGGTCAATTTCCACCTCCTATGACAACGCCATGTAAAAGTGACCAGTCTATTTCATATAAAGGGGCCAGTTCGGTGACAGTTTGTTAAAATTTCCCGTAGGGAATCTTCAGATCAACTAAAAAATCTACAAAAAGTATAATTTTTATACAGAATTATATTTTTAACAATATTTGCAAGATTTACGAATTCAAAATTTTTTTTCGAATCGAGTTACGCGGTTACCCCCTGAAAAACTTTTGAAAAAATTTGGTTTATTTTTTATTTTAGGAAGTTTTTTGTTTCCCCTGTAAAATTTCTTAAGAGGGGTATCGACTCTAGGAAAAATTTTGTTTTCGATTTTTTTTTATATTTTATTTTGATGGAGCATACTTTCCTCTATATTCTCCGAAAATTTCAATAAAAAATTCGAACAAATTAAATTTCTACAGGGTTGTTTGTAAAATATGTTTTTGTCCCAAAGTAATACTCTATGTGGTAAATTTGTGTGTAACACGTTTTGTTTCTATTTTTATTAACTTGTTTTTATTAGAAAACGTATATCTTATAACAGGGCAGAATCAAAAGATAAAAACTACATCAAAAGATGTAAGAATTGCACGCAGTTTTCAGAGAAAAGCAAATGACGATTCCTTGATGGATGTTGAAGGCTAGTCATATGGGACAGGTGCTGATGGCTTAATATAAGTTATAAAAGTAATCAATATGTGTGTTCCCGTAAGTTACCGCGGGTACCCGCGGGAACCCAAAACAGCCCAAACAACAATTTACACGCAATTTTGAGTACGAGAACGCCTTTGGGCTAGTTTGTGTAACTTCGGTAAAGTACGGGAACAGACATAATATCCCAACAAACAATTCGTTCCGTTTACCCACCGTTTTCGGTCCGTCATAAACGGAATCCAACTCCGTATACGTACAGTTTTCTGGATCCGTTTACGGACCAGAAAACGGAACATAAGGAACATCGAAACTGATTCGAATCCGTTGAAAATCCGTCAATGATGGACCGTTTACGGACCGGTATGTAGTGTTAAAAACGGACAAGTCCGTTTAAAGTCCGTCAATGACGGACCGTTTACGGACCGTTATGTCATGTAAAAAAAGGACTAGTCCGCTGAAAGTCCGTCAATGCCGGACCGTTTCCGGACCGTTATGTCGTGTAATAACGGAGTATTTCCTTGTCCATATCCTACCGATTTTTTCAAAAAAATAGACCATATGTTTATTATTTTCAATAAAAAGTACTTTTTTTCTTTTTTATAAATTCATTAATAATTATTATTTATAATATTTAGCACATCCATCTCCGTCTACCTATCTATCCAGCGCTTAGAGACCCGGAGTAAAATCCAACATCTATATGGAAAAGAGACAATAAATTAGTTATGGTTTAATTGACTGTGTACACGATGCAAATTCTCACATCCCAACAAACAATTCGTTCCGTTTACCCACCGTTTTCGGTCCGTCATAAACGGAATCCAACTCCGTATACGTACAGTTTTCTGAATCCGTTTACGGACCAGAAAACGGAACATAAGGAACATCGAAACTGATTCGAATCCGTTGAAAATCCGTCAATGACGGACCGGTATGTAGTGTTAAAAACGGACAAGTCCGTTTAAAGTCAGTCAATGACGGACCGTTTACGGACCGTTATGTCATGTAAAAAACGGACTAGTCCGCTGAAAGTCCGTCAATGCCGGACCGTTTCCGGACCGTTATGTCGTGTAATAACGGAGTATTTCCTTGTCCATATCCTACCGATTTTTTCAAAAAAATAGACCATATGTTTATTATTTTCAATACAAAGTACTTTTTTTTCTTTTTTATAAATTCATTAATAATTATTATTTATAATTACAATATTTAGCACATCCATCTCCGTCTACCTATCTATCCAGCGCTTAGAGACCCGGAGTAAAATCCAACATCTATATGGAAAAGAGACAATAAATTAGTTATGGTTTAATTGACTGTGTACACGATGCAAATTCTCACATGTTATACACAAAACATTGTGAAACATTAAGTTTCATAAATCTTACCTTGTTACTTGATGTTGTTTGATTAATGGTGTGATAGAAAGAATTCCCTCTATTGGATATTCTCCATATATTCCAATTATAATAATATTTTCACCGACTTAACAAAAATTTTTTATTTTGTAAACAAACCGATGAAATCCGTATTTCAAGGTACGGAAACGGATACACCAATACGGAGTTAAAACGTATTGTGTTCGAAAATACATTTATACGGTCCGTTAATGTTCCGTATACGTACAAGCATTGACGGATACGTACATTACGGACAGTTAACGTGCCGTAAAAGCCGGATTCATGAATCCGTACGTGCCGGAGAGTCCGTAAAAATGTTTCTTGGGATGTTATACACAAAACATTGTGAAACATTAAGTTTCATAAATCTTACCTTGTTACTTGATGTTGTTTAATTAATGGTGTGATAGAAATAATTCCCTCTATTGGATATTCTCCATATATTCCAATTATAATAACATTTTCTCCGACTTAACAAATATTTTTTATTTTGTAAACAAACCGATGAAATCCGTATTTAAAGGTACGGAAACGGATACACCAATACGGAGTTAAAACGTATTGTGTTCGAAAATACATTTATACGGTCCGTTAATGTTCCGTATACGTACAAGCATTGACGGATACGTACATTACGGACAGTTAACGTGCCGTAAAAGCCGGATTCATGAATCCGTACGTGCCGGAGAGTCCGTAAAAATGTTTCTTGGGATATATGAAAATGGGAAAAAATCCGAAATAAATTAAAAAATGTACAAAATTATAAAATTTTTACAAAATAATATGAGTAGCATTATGTATAATAATATATCTACCATTGTTTTTAATAGTATTAGGTTTACATGGGGTTTCTAGAAGACGTTCGTTGTCACACAAATGAGTGATTATATTTTGTATTGCAATTCAATTCAATTTATTTCTTATAATATTTATATTATTTACATTTGACTTAGAAGCAGAGTTTAGGAACTTCGTTTCTTTTCTACTTAGATATATAAATATATTTTTTTTTAATACCTAATTTCGTAAAACACTTGGGTGAAGTGAAGGGAACTTTCAATTTAAATTGTTTTTGTAACAAAAACAATTTCTATAGAAATAACGCAACACTTCACCGAAGTGTTTTAGAAAATTACCCACTTAATTTATGAAATTTATGTACATTATTATTAAACGGAAGGAAAAAAATTAACAAAAACCTTTATGAAGCAGAGGTATAAGATAAAAATGAGAAAAAAAAATAAAATAGATAAAATTATGATGAGATGAGTTCATTGATATGTACATGTTGTGAGAGTTGGCATCTTCCATTAAAATTTAGAGTCAATCTTTCGATTTTATCCAGAACGAGTTCGAAGCCAGCGAGACTATGTAGGCGTCGGGTGGAATAGTGCCATGGTAGTTTAAATATCATTTTAAGTAGCTTATTTTGTGCCACTTGGAGTTTTTTTATATGACATTTTGCAGACGTGTACCAAACTGGAGCACAGTAAAACATTATGGGGTGGAATATAGATTTGATGATGAGTTTTTTATTGTCTATGTTCATTTCCGAATTTCTGTTTATAATTGGGTACATTATTCTAATAATTTTGTTAATTTTGTCCACTACATAGGGAATATGATTATTAAAATTAATCTTTGTATCAAGCATAACGCCCAAGTATTTGACGTTGTTTTCCCATGGAATATCATGGTTCATGAAACGAGGTAAACTCTGGGGTATAAAACAAGACTTACGTTTTCTTGTAAAATAAATAGCCTGCGTTTTTTCAGGGTTAACCAAAATCTTTCATTTATCAAAATAATTAGTCAACCTAGTAAGAGCAGACTGCAAGTTTGTAATAATATCAGCTGAATAAACATCAGAACTGAGAATTGATGTATCATCTGCAAATATAGACGTAATGCAATTGGAAAATGTTGGAATGTCAGCAGTAAAGATGTTGTAAAGAACTGGCGACAGGCAAGAACCTTGTGGACATCCTGCAATGATATTAACTTGTTGTGAACAGGTTTTACCCAAGTAAACGCTGAACGATCTATTTTGAAGAAAGTTTTGAATAATTTTTATAAGTTCAATTGGAAAGTTGAACTTTTTCAATTTAAAAATAAGTCCATTATGCCAAACGGAGGCAAACGCAGCTTTTATGTCTAGCAGTATCATTCCAGTTGATTTGCCCTTTTGAAAATTATTTTGAACTAATTTTCTGATTTTTAGTAGGGGTTGAGACGTATTATGTTCACTTCTGAACCCGAATTGTTGCGATGGAAGTATATTGTTTGCATCGATAAAATTAATAAGCTTTTCCTTAATAATTTTTTACAAGATTTTACTTAGCAGACTTATTGGTCTATAAGAAAGTGGAGAATCAGGAGAATCAGGCAAGCATTAAAGATGTTCGTTAGATAGTTGATGCCTTTATTAGGTAAATTTTTTAGACATTCATTATTAATACCGTCTAAACCTGGAGTTTTTTTGTTTTTCAATTTTTTTTATAATTACACCAACTTTTTCAGTAGTAGTGAGGTAACAGTTTTGTGGGATTGGGTTAATATTACGAATAAGGTTTGCAACACCATTAACCTCAGTAATCGTAGTAGTATCACTTAAATTTGATGAAATACAGTGGTTCAAATTAAAGTTTTGAGCCAAAATTTCAGCCTTTTCTTGCCGGGTGAAACATACTACTTTGTTGTGTTTTAAAATTGGAATATTGCTAGATTTCTTCTTTAACATTTTTGAAACTTTCCAAAAAGATGCTTTGTCCAAAGTGGACAACATGTTATTCCAAGTTTGGTTTCTGAAGTGGTTTATTTCATTCGTAATATTTTTATTTAAAAGCGTCATAGCTCGACGATCATTAACATCTCTGTAACGCTTCCAGTTCCTTTTAAATACGTTCCTTAATTGTATCATAATTTTTATGTTGTTTGGTAAGGGTTTAGAGGTTGGTGCAATTCTACGTTTGGGCACGCTTTCATCTATTCCCATTTTTACTACGTTATTGAAAACATTTATCATGTTGTCAATTTGAGTACTGTTGTTTATTTCATTAAAGCTATCCGCCACAGGAAGATTCCTGTTTATGAATTTCATAAAATGCGGCCAGTTTGCCTTGCTGAAAGCGTAGCATAAATTGTCTACCATTTCATAATTTAAATTAATTGTACTAATGATTGGTAGGTGGTCAGAACTCAAGTCATTTATAACTTTTACTGCGGACATATTTTGAGATATGTTAGTTAGAAAAAAATCTAGAGTTGACGGTTGTTTACTTGGATCAGCCGGAATATAAGTATATTCGTGGGGAAATACTATTTGTGTTTGGTTTAGTTGGAGTTTTTCATATAATATGTTACCCCAGCCATTACTTCTTTGACATCCCCAATAACTATGTCTGCAGTTAAAATCTCCTCCTAATATGTATTTATTTGGGCTCGTTAGTTTACGAATATCTGACACAAATGTTTGTTTTCTTCTAGGGTCCCTGTTTGTTGATCCACCAGGATAATAGCAAGAATAAATATTTATAAAGTCATTACCAGATTTTACCTTAACACATATGTTTTCAATCAGTTCTGTGTTGATAGGAGGTATAAGTTGATGCTGAATGTGTTTTTTAATTAAAATAGCTACTCCACCTCCTCCACCACGTTGTCGATCGTATATGTAGCAGTAGAAGTTCTGATGTTTTATTGTAATTTTTTTATTTAGCCAGGTTTCACAATGTCAATATTGGTTTTTTTCAAGAAATGGAATAATTCGTCTTTTTTAGTGCGAATGCTACGAGCATTTCATTGTAATAACGTTATGTTGCTGTTCATTGGTACAAAAATTTGCATGCAAGGTTTGTAACAACCTCGAATTGCTCTTCACGAGACCTGCATTTTTTTAAATTTGAAATTAATTCAAACGTAAGATTTTTTAATTCTTCTAAAGAGAACAAATTATTATTATCGTTATTTTGGGTGAATAGTTGGTTATAACCCGTTCTAGATGGATTTGGTGTTTCGCTCTGATTTAAAGCATTTGGAAAATTAACGTTGTAATTTGATTGGTTGTTGAATTGTTGGCTTCTTTGTCCGGTACTCTTTGGATGAGCACGTTGCCTTATTTGCTTATATGTTTCCCTATTAGGGCAGTCAGGGGACATAGCCTTATGGGGGCCTTTACAATTAGCACATTTTACAATGGTTGACTTGCATTCTTCAGTTTTGTGATTCCCGGCGCAATGGGCACAAAATGTTTTAACATTGCATCTGCTGGCACCGTGTCCATTCATCTGACAATTATAACATTAGGTCAGTTTTGTTTTGTTGGGTTTTAACCTGACTTTTATGTAGTTGATGGCTGTTTTATGTAGTTTTGCCTTAATTCTCTTAATGTGATTGACTTTTTTTCAAAGTAGACAATGAATATAATTTGTTCGTTGTTACTGTCCCTAGCTCCAGCATAGGCTCTAGTAACAATTTTAACTTCGATACATTTAAGGCCCATGTCTAAAAGTCTGGACTTAACAACTGATGGGTCTGTTTTATCTAGACCTAATAGTACAGCCTTATAAGGCTTTTCGTTTTTAGCAGCATATGTGACAGCGCATAGAGAAAGGGACCTAAGGGTAAAAAAATCAATTTTTTTTTTTTTTGATGTGGATCTCAGCATCGAATGAGACCGATCCCATGCCCTTTTTTAACCTTTTTTTACCCTTAGGTCCCTTTCTCAGGAGGGCATGGGATCGGTCTCATTCGATGTTCAGATGTTGTCCACATCAAAAAAAAAAAATTGATTTTTTACCCTTAGGTCCTTTTCTCTGTGCGCTGTCACATATGTGAAATATTCAAGCTGAAACTTCTTAGTGAGAGAGTCACAAACGGTAGTAAAGTCTTCGTTATTTGTGCAAAACAATTTTAGACCGATGGAAATTTTACGTATAGAGCAACGGTGGGCAAATGCGGCCCATCGGGCCGTATGCGGCCCTTTGTTGATTTTAGTGCGGCCCTTGCTGAAATTCAAATTTCTATTTTTTAAGTATTTTTTTTCTAAAATTTTAGATAAAAACTTAGGGCCGATTTTATAGTCAGAACTAAGATTTTGATTTGAAAATTTCTTACTTAAGAAATATTCAAGAATCAAATCAATGTTAGTTCTGACTAATTATTTACAAAATAAATTAAATTTAAAGTTAAAATAGCACCTAGGGCCAATTTTATAGTCAGAATTAAGCACTTTATACTCAAACTTTACTTAAGTAGGTATTTTGTTCGAAAATTGTTTACTTGACTTTTAGTAAAAATTCGTAATTAGTTCCGACTATAGTAATATTTGTAGTGAATTTAGAACTGTGTGAAAAGTTTTCGTTTTAATTCATGAAAAAGCACTTTAATTACTAACCAACGTGGTATTTATGAAATCCGTACAGGAATTTGATTGAAAACGGATTGGAAATGGATTGGATTTTGTAAACGGGTTTATAAAAATTAACGGAAATGGCATTACAATGACGTCATAGAACTTTTTAATATTTATGTTTCAGAAAATTTAATGAATATGAGTAACAAATAAATAACTAAAAATTGGCTGTCAAAATATGTTATTTTAAGAAAAAATTTTTAGTCAGATCTGAAATTTCCTTATGAAATCCGCAGAGCTGATTTATAGAATTCAACAATCGAAAATTTCTGTAAGAAAAATGTAGGAAATTTTTACACGGAAATTTCAGATATTGGGTTCTATTAATCCTGTCTACGGATTTGATGAGGAAATTTCCAATCCAATTAAAATTGTTTTTATTAAATTAATTAATTTTAATAAACAATTTTAAGCGTTATATATTTATTATGTTTTTATTTAATATTTTAAAACTTAAATATATTAAAAGTTTTATGACGTCATTGTAATGCCATTTGCGTTAATTTTTATAAATCCGTTTACAGAATCGAATACGTTTCCAATCCAATTCCGGTGGGATTTCATAAAGACCAGCAAAATTTATAGTTTGTAATTGTAACTGTTTGTAATGGCGTCCCTTTAAAAACTGCAATTTCTTTTGCTTTGCACAATAAAATTATTAAATAAAAATTTAATCAAGGAGGCTATTCCTTATTCACTCTCTTATAATTCATTTTGTTTCAAATTATCGTTTGGGATTCCGGGGATCAAAGAAGAAAAACTTCCATAATTTAAAACGAAAAATATGATACCCTACTCCAGTATCGTTAAAAGCTATGGTATGGTAAAGCTCTAAATATAGTTGAGTGTTTGGATTCGAATGGGTTGAAATGGCAAGTACAAAATTTGTCTATAAAATTATAAAAAAAAAGAAATAATATAACGGTAAGAAATTTTGGTTTTACCTAATTTTAGGTGCATGTAATAGAAAATCGGAAATATGGTCCATATGGGAGATATGTTCAAATATGGACCGATCTTATTTATCTAGAGTCAATAGGCTTTGTCCTTGAGCACATGTCAGTCAGCGAACCAAATTTCATTAAAATATCTTCCTATCTGTGACCTGCAGCGTGGGGAAATCCAATTCTGTGGGACCTTTATATGCCCTATGCTCCTTACAGGAGTAAAAGGAACAAATATATATGTCCAACGATTGACCGATGCAAAACAAGATCAAAAGGCTTCGTTCATGGGCCGATATAAGTAGGTGTACCAAATTTCATTAAGATATCTTAATATTTTCGACCTATAGCGCGCGCACCATAATACATGGGCAGACATATAATCGAAACAAAAAGTGATTCTGAGTCGATCGGTATACTAAACGATCTGAGTCCAATATTTTTTGGTGTTACAATCAGCACAAAATGTTATGCTGTCCACTACACCTTTTGCAACTGTAATTCAGAAAATATCAATTGAAATTCAGAAAATATCAATTGAAATTCAGAAAATATCAATTGAAATTCAGAATTTCCATTTGAAATTCAGAAAACATCAATTGAAATTCAGAATTTCCATTTGAAATTCAGAAAACATCAATTGAAATTCAGATTTTCCATTTGAAATTCAGAAAATATCAATTGAAATTCAGAAAATATCATTTGAAATTCAGAAAATATCAATTGAAATTCAGAAAATATCATTTGAAATTCAGAAAATATCATTTGAAATTCAGAAAATATCAATTATTATTCAGAAAACATCAATTGAAATTCAGAAAATATCAATTGAAATTCAGAAAATATCAATTGAAATTCAGAAATCGTCATTTGAAATTCAGAAAATATCAATTGAAATTCAGAAACCGTCATTTGAAATTCAGAAAATATCAATTGAAATTCAGAAAATATCATTTGAAATTCAGAAAATGTCAATTGAAATTCAGAAAATATCATTTGAAATTCAGAAAATATCATTTGAAATTCAGAAAATGTCAATTGAAATTCAGAAAATATCAATTGATATTCAGAAAACATCAATTGAAATTCAGAAAATATCAATTGAAATTCTATTGATATTTTCTGAATTTCAAATGACGATTTCTGAATTTCAATTGATATTTTCTGAATTTCAATTGATGTTTTCTGAATAATAATTGATATTTTCTGAATTTCAAATGATATTTTCTAAATTTCAAATGATATTTTCTGAATTTCAATTGATATTTTCTGAATTTCAAATGATATTTTCTGAATTTCTATTGATATTTTCTGAATTTCAAATGGAAAATCTGAATTTCAATTGATGTTTTCTGAATTTCAAATGGAAATTCTGAATTTCAATTGATGTTTTCTGAATTTCAAATGGAAATTCTGAATTTCAATTGATATTTTCTGAATTTCAATTGATATTTTCTGAATTACAATTGCAAAAGGTGTAGTACTGTAGAGTATAATAATAAGTTGTGGTGTAGGGATGAAGTTGCAAAAAGTTGAATTTACAATCGGTTCTTGTGGAACCAGTTTAGAAACAGATGGAGTTGAGAACCGAATTTTTCTTAGTAGTTCCATTTAGATTAGTAGTTTTACTTTTTTTAAATGTATGGTGCGGCCCTTTATAATTTGTGAAAAACTATAATTTGGCCCTCGGTAACAAATCTGTGCCCACCCTTGGTATAGAGTAATCTTTGATTTTTAATATTCTACACATTTCATGAACTTGTTCAATTTTACATTTTAAGATTGTTATTGGTGGTATGTTAACTTTAACAGCTGGTTCGATAATTGTTTCATCATTATCGTCATCACCGATAGTTTGCAGAGGTGCAAAATAATTTGAATTGCTAGCTCTCTGAGAGCTGTTTGTGGCCATTTTTTTCTATTCATTTTATACCCAGAGCCAGAGCTTTGAAGAATTCCTTAATTCAATTTTTCAATTCTGAATTAAAAATTCGATGAATTAATTCACTAAGCACCATATACTGAATGGAATAAATTCATATTTGTTTTCGTTCGATTTATTTTGTTACGAATTAATTCAATTGCAATAGTTCTTTTTATTAAATCAAATGAATTAATTCACCGGTGAACGCGTTCAATTTTATAAACCGAACGGAAAAAAAGTGAATTAATTCCTTACCGAATTAATTCACCACT
This sequence comes from Leucophora obtusa, assembly GCA_949987735.1. NCBI lineage: Eukaryota > Metazoa > Arthropoda > Insecta > Diptera > Anthomyiidae > Leucophora > Leucophora obtusa. Next base: position 236,221,068 of record OX465295.1, on the reverse strand, counting down.
GAATTCATTCAATTTCATTTTCATTCAGTGAATTAAAAAAAATAAAATTACATTCAGTGAATTAAAAAAAAATAATAAGTTCACTGAATTGAAAAAAAATAAAATAAGTTCACTGAATTAAAAAAAAATAAAATAAGTTCACTGAATTCAAAGCCTGTTTTCTGCCGTTCAGTAGAAGAAAACAATAATGTACAAATAAAAGTTTTAAATAAGCAATTTTATAGCGTGTGCTAGTAACAAATTAGAAACCGGATGCTGTTTATCAACCTACATGATTCAAAAACAAAGCCTTTTAATATTAAAAATAAAAACTTTACAGATATAGATAAATTTGGAAAAAAAAATATAACTATTAATTTTTCAAACTAGTTATATAGTTATATTTTTTTTCCAAATTTATCTATATCTGTAAAGTTTTTATTTTTAATAGTAAAAGGCTTTATTTTTGAATCATGTAGGTTGATAAACAGCATCCGATTTCTAATTTGTTACTAGCACACGCTGTAAAATTGCTTATTTAAAACTTTTATTTGTACATTATTGTTTTCTTCTACTGAACGGCAGAAAACAGGCTTTGAATTCAGTGAACTTATTTTATTTTTTTTTAATTCAGTGGACTTATTTTATTTTTTTTCAATTCAGTTAAATTATTATTTTTTTTTAATTCACTGAATGTAATTTTATTTTTTTTAATTCACTGAATGAAAATGAAATTTAATGAATTCAGTGGTGAATTAATTCAGTAAGGAATTAATTCACTTTTTTCCGTTCGATTTATAAAATTGAACGCGTTCACCGGTGAATTAATTCATTTGATTTAATAAAAAGAACTATTGCAATGGAATTAATTCTTTGAATTTTTTGTTTGATGAACGCATTTAGTTGAATGAATTCAGTGAATTACTTAAGAAAAGGAATTCATTCAATTCTAGAGAAAATTGAATTCGATTGGTAGTGAATTCATTCAAAAAGGTATTAATTCTTCAAGGCTCTGCCCAAAGCAGGCATCAACATCTTCTTCTCGATTGCGTTTAATTTTGTTTTTGCTTTTTTTTTTAATATTTAGATATTGTTAACAAACAATAACAACAAGAAATAAAGAAAAAAATAAACCGTAAACTTTTATTACACTTTAAGGAAACAGAATAAACTATGACTTAACACATCAAATGATAATGCAAGACTGATTTTGTATTGCATGTATTTTGTTATTGTATTTTCGTTCGTGTGGTGCAAAACGTCATCTATAAAAACCACCTTAATATATTAAATAACCATTAACCGATACGTCCCAAATTTGGTGCACATGTGGTAAACTGCGAGATATAAATTTTGTTCATACACGGTTTTTTTAAATTCTGCTGTTTTCTTAGCGTAAAATTAATTTTAAATTTCAAACGCGTTTTTCTTACAACCATGAGTTCAAAATCTTCTTTCGTAGTCAACAAAAAACTGTAGTCCTTATCGTGTCCCTTTTATTGAATTTCAGTCAAATAAATTTTATATTCCCAAGTAAATTTTTTTTTCTTGCCTTTTTTGGAATTTTCAAGTTTGTGTGGCAACTTTGTTAAAAAAAATTAAAAAACTAAAAATCGGGCCACGATAAAGGCTACAGAAGGCAGAATAGGCTGCGCACAGTGGCAGCCGATTTTGCCTTTTTTAAAAAAGGCTAATAATAAAGTGGCAACCCTGGCGATTTTGGTTGGAGAAATTTAAAACTAATATTTTTTGAAAATACTACAATAACATACCCAGCAAAAAAATACCTGACCAAGATCCGTAAAATCACATATATTGTTCGGCACGAATGCGTTCAAATTGAGGTGAAAAAGGCATTTTTTTAACATTGGCTTGTCATAGGAGAGAAGATGTTTATGCTACTTTAAGTCTGCTTTGTACGTCATAAAAATGAGTGCTTGGATGTTCTTTTTTATATAGGAAAGCAATTCATTTTTTTACTATCTAAGGAGAGATGAAAAGTAACTTCTTGGGGATGCATTTAAAAGTCATAAATATCACTTCTTAAATATATATTTTAATTCATTCCCAAGAAGTTTCATTTCTTCTCTCCTTAGATAGTAACAAAAATGAATTGCTTTCCTATGTAAAAAAAGAAAATCCAAGCATTCATTTTTATGACGTGCAAAGCAGATTTAAAGTAGCATAAACCATAGCATAAACACCTTCTCTCCTATGTAGTGTTTCCAATTCGGTTAATCGATTAACCGATTCCTCGATTAATCGCCTCTATTTCGGTTAATGTCGAAACAAATAATTTAAAACTCAAATAATTATTCGACCCGAATAATCGGTTAAAATTGGTCGATTAACCGGTTACATTTTTAATATGGAATTTTTCCTTAATTTTTTCCCAAAACTTCACAATTTTCTTAATCTGGGCTACAAAATTACCAGAAAAGCTTAGAAAAAACAAATACTAACTAAAATAGCATCAAATTCTTTAAAAATCGTGTGAAATAGGTTCTTAAATACCTTTTTCGAGCAACCGCAAACAAGTCGACATTGTACCATCAGACTCCCAATTTTTAATAAAATTTTGCGCAAATGTTTTAAAAAAAATATCTATCAAAGTTTCTATTTGTAAAAAAGCCTTAAGAACGTAGCAAAAGGCCAAAATGAAGGTGTTTTTTAAAACTTCACAAAACACACGAAATACACGACTGGCTGGAGGATGCTTTATGAAATAAAATAGACAATTTTGCATTACTGTTTCAATTCTTTTAAAAATTTAAACTAATATAAATTATATCTCCATGTCCTTTAAGACAAGGCTAAGGCTGCATTTGTTTTAAAACTGTTACACAATTAACATGTTAATTCTGAAAGAACTTTCAACTTTTCTTATTTTTCCTAAGAAAGTGTACATACACATCGGTTCAAAACCACATCAATTCTAAAACATGTTCCACTAGAGCAACATTGAACCCGAACCCGTTTCAAGGAATATAAATTCGAATTAAAACAAATAACCTAAAGTTAAAAAATTTTAAATTATATAGAATTTTACTTCTGTAACTGCACACTCAGTGAATTGTCTATATGTGACGCGCAAAAAAGAAAGGGACCTAAGGTCCCCTTAGGTACCTTTCTCAGGAGGGCATGGGATCGGTCTCATTCGATGCTCAGATGTTGTCCACATCAAAAAAAAAAAATTGATTCTTTTACCCTTAGGTCCCTTTCTCTATGCGCTGTCACATATGCTATTGATGAATTTATACACTGATTCAATTAAGTTTAAATGGAATTCGTCTATTGAAACTTTTAATTGAATTGATGCAATTTCTCATAAAATTTTATGAAGAATTTCATATTATTTATTAAAAATGTCATACACCCAAAAAAGTTTTTCTAGAAAGAGATTCATAAAAAAATTTCATAAAATTTAATAAATTTGGCTTTTACTTTTTGAAGAAAACTTCATTAGCTTATTGAAAATTTTGTTTACAGCTCGTCCGAAAAAAAGGTTATTTTTTTACTGTTAATGGCCTTTAGTAACGAAAAAGATACTGAGAAACAAAGTAAATTGGTATTCTCAATTAACTGAAATTAATCTCAAAGAGAACTCAAATTTTTTTTTCGATGACTTTAATGAAAATTTCGTAGCTGTAGAAAGAATCTTATTAAAATTTAAAAAACTTTAGGTATAGCATTTCTTTAACCCTTTCAGACCCAGTATACACGATTGTGAGATGTGATGTTTTCTCTTAAAATTACAAATATTTTAAATACTAATAGGTTTATTTAGATAAAAAATTTCAGTTATACTTTTAGCTCAATTATATTTCATAAAATATGAATTGGCACCATGAAATTTTAATAGTTTTAGTACCATTTTACCTTAAAGTTATAAAATGAATACATTTTTGTAAGCTAGTTGGGTCTGAAAAAGTTACATGCAATATTAAATTTTATAGTGTCAGTATTGATTAAAAATCACATTCAAAGAAATTTTGTATCTAAGCTTTTCAGATTTTTAAATTTTTTTCTGAATAAAAAATCTATGTTAAGTAATCGATATGTAACAGTTTTAGGTTTGCTGTTCTTAACTTACTAATATTTTGTTAGTTTCAGCAGTTCTTTCTGCCATCTTCAACGAAATTTTAGTAGATTTAGCAACATTTTACAGACCTTTTTTTTTAAAAAATCTCAGATCCCGAAACTTTTCAACCTTCGAATATGAAAACTTTTTTATTGAATACATCGTATTCATATATGACGTTAATACTTAATGAAAAGAGTCAGCTTTTTGTGTTTTAATTAATAAAAATTTAATGAAATACCTTAATTTAGCATTAAACGATTAATCGATTAACCGCCAATTTTCTCGAATAACCGACCCGAATAACCGGTTAATCCATTTTAGTGATTTTTCGAATAATGCATTAACCGGTTAACCGCCTATGTCGAATAATTGGAAACACTACTCCTATGACAAGCCAATGTTAAAAAAATGCCTTTTTCACCTCAATTTGAACGCAATTGTGTCGAACAGTATAGGTGCTTTTACGGATCTTGGTCAGGTATTTTTTGCTGGGAAGTAAAAAAAGTTTTTAATTAATGGCATTTTGGAAGTCATTTAAAATACCTTTATTGGAAGTAAGAAATCAGCATATATAGCTACTTTATATGCAGTGAAAAATGCATTCTTGTAGAATGCATTCGGTTTTTTTTGCTGGGTATATTTCAAATAATATAGTAAAAATATTTTTATTTGAATTTTTACAACCGTTTAAATATGCCCCTTAAAATTCTGTTGTTACAGTATTTACCCCCCCTTAAATGGAACTTACGTAATGTCTTCAAATGCAAGAAAATATGCCATAAAATTTACGAATTACACACCAAGCAACAGCAAAATTATTTTCATTGTTGTTGCTTTGTGTGCTATTTTCAAATTTCTTTGCACATTCCATTGCATTTGTAGACACTAGGTTACGGCTTTTCTTTATTTCATATAACGATTTGTGTTAATGAACGATATAAAAATTTGTACAAAGTTGTCGAACGCAACTTATGTATGCACGTATAATCTTAGTTTATTAACAATATACAGTATAATTTCATTTAATATGTTCAACTTCTTTTAAATTAAGTCATCTTGAGATTTGTCACTCAATGTGAGTGAATACACTCGGGTCCAACATATTTTTATTAGGAATTTTTCTTTTATGATACTTAGATATTTAATTTTAAAGTACATAGTTACAATCTTTATAATACATATTCATACATTAATATTTAGGATTTACAAACGTTTGATTCAACATAAAACATAATTTTGTGTAAGGGAGAATACTAATCAATTGTTGCTTATTTTTATTGTTCTTTCTTTATTTTTTAAAATTAAGTAAAGCGTGCAAGACTCATCATTAAATATTAAGCGTGTTCGTTTACTTACTACAAGTTACTACTTTTATTACAGCTGGAAAAAATCAATACAAAAAGCAAACAAAACTTTCCAATTGTAGTAAGAATTTCGAGTAAACGAACACACTGATTGTGATATGTTGAATAATATACTATATGTTTAAATATTTTCTAGACTGCCGTTTTCTGCCGTTGGTAGATACTGTAGTGTATCTATTATTTAGCCTATCCCAGTGGGTATTTAATAAACGTAAATGGTTTTAAGTTGGGGTTTAAGTTCAGGCGGTATGGGAGATGTTGGCTCGGGTTTTTTTGATACCAATCGTTTAAATCGACCGCTAAACTGCTTTCGAAATCCTTTAAATCCATTACGTTCATTAGCAGTGGTCAATGCATCCTAGAAAGAAAAATAATATTAATACTTTCTTCTATTATTATATAAAAAAAATATCCCAGCCAGCAATTTCGGAGCGCTCATAAATAAGATTTTTAAATGACTCATAGAAATGATTATTGTTTTTTTGAAAATAATCTTTTTTTGGTAGAAAATATGAACCCTCAGAAAACAATCCTAAAAGTTGTCTCTACAATCTAAAAAGCTGTCTCAAAACGAGGGTTCATTTTTTGGACTCAAAGAAGATTCCAAAATTATTTAAATTCATGAAGAAAATTTCGATTTTACACGTTCTTTTTTCTGAGACATTTCTGAGTACACAGGGGGCTCTTTTGGACGGACCACTTTCATAGGAAAAAGTGGAAAAATGTTTATGTTTTTGAAACTGACTTTAGATGCATCTTATTTCTCAACTTTTCGGGATTGAGGGAAATGATTGTGCAAAGATTTAGGTTGTAAGGTCTTCATCCATTTGAAGTAGGAAATGAAAAAAAAATTACTCGAAACTTGTACGTTTTCCCTTCCTTTGTTAGAAATAATTTTTAACTATCACATAAAAATCAATACAAAATGGAGTCACTAGACTTATAAATTATTTCCATGTTGCTGTTTGGTTAAAAGTTTGGTTTGGTTTGTGAGCGCTTAGGTTTAATGGTTAAACACTTTAAAATTTCAGTGCTGTTAACTTTATTAAAAATCGCTAAAAACAAAGAAAAATTTGGTCATCTTTAAAGTGCTGCACTTTTAAGTCTGGCGACTATTTGTAGATAAAAATAATGCAAGACTTAAGGAAATTTTATAGGATTTCCAGAAATATACAGTTTATACAGAACCGATCAGTACTGCCTAAAAACAAACATTACGTTAAAATTCTGTACAATTTTCTGAACGATCTCCTTGCCTTTCGTGGCGAATTGGCGAAATAGTGGCTATTTTGATCTTTAAAAATAAAGGCAACAACAATAAAATTAGAAAAAACTTGAATTGATTTAAATTCGTGTCCACAACTGTATATAATGGCGTATAAGCAGAGCTTTGAAGAATTAATTCTTTTTTGAATGAATTCACTACCAATCGAATGCAATTTTCTTTAGAATTCAATGAATTCCTTTTCTTAAGTAATTCACTGAATTCGTTCAACTAAACGCGTTCATCAAACAATAAATTAAAAGAATTAATTCCATTGCAATAGTTCTCTTTATTAAATCAAATGAATTAATTCACTGGTGAACGCGTTCAATTTTATAAATCGAACGGAAAAAAAGTGAATTAATTCCTTACTGAATTCCTAACTGAATTAATTCACCACTGAATTCATTCAATTTCATTTTCATTCACTGAACGTAATTTTATTTTTTTTAATTCACTGAATGTAATTTTATTTTTTTTTAATTCACTCAATGTAATTTTATTTTTTTTTAATTCACTGAATTAAAATGAAATTGAATGAATTCAGTGGTGAATTAATTCAGTAAGGAATTAATTCACTTTTTTGCCGTTCGATTTATAATATTGAACGCGTTCACCAGTGAATTAATTCATTTGATTTAATAAAAACAACTATAGCAATTGAAATAATTCGTAACAACATAAAGCGAACGAAAACAAATATGAATTAATTCCATTCAATATTGGTTATACAAAATTTTATAAATTTTAATTGCACTATAAAAATTATGAAAAAACGAGTAAAAAGGTTAAAGTCGGGCATGCCGACTATACAATACCCTACACCACTCTGGTGTATTGTTTGGATCCGAAATTCGAATAGGTTAAAATGGGGCTTGTGTCAAAATTTTTTATAATGTGAGTCAGCGCACCAAATTTCATTAAAATATCTTAATATTTGCGACCTGCAGTTTGTAACCAAGCCAATTTTGGGGGGACCCTTATATGGGCACTAGTTCTAAACATGGACCGATGTTCACCAAAATCAATAGGCTGCGTTATTGGGCCAAAATAGGTCTGTGTACCAAATTTCATCAAAATATCTTAATATTTACGACCTGCAGCGTATAAACAGTATAATTTTGGTAGGACCCTTATATGGGCACTAGGTATAAACATGGACCGATGTTCACCAAAATCAATAGGCTGCGTTATTGGGCCAAAATAGGTCTGTGTACCAAATTTCGTTAAAATATCTTAATATTTACGACCTGCAGCGTATAAACAATATAATTTTGGTAGGACCCTTATATGGGCACTAGGTCTAAACATGGACCGATGTTCACCAAAATCAATAGGCTGCGTTATTGGGCCAATGTAGATCTGTGTACCAAATTTCATCAAAATATCTTAATATTTACGACCTGCAGCGTATAAACAGTATAATTTTGGTAGGACCCTGATATGGGCACTAGGTCTAAACATGGACCGATGTTCACCAAAATCAATAGGCTACGTTATTGGGCCAATATAGGTCTGTGTACCAAATTTCATCAAAATATCTTAATATTTACGACCTGCAGCGTATAAACAGTATAATTTTGGTAGGACCCTTATATGGGCACTAGGTCTAAACATGGACCGATGTTCACCAAAATCAATAGGCTGCGTTATTGGGCCAATGTAGGGCTGTGTACCAAATTTCATCAAAATATCTTAATATTTACGACCTGCAGCGTATAAACAGTATAATTTTGGTAGGACCCTTATATGGGCACTAGGTCTAAACATGGACCGATGTTCACCAAAATCAATGGGCTGCGTTATTGGGCTAACATAGGTCTGTGTACCAAATTTCGTCCAAATATCTTAATATTTACGACCTGCAGCGTATAAACAATATAATTTTGGTAGGACCCTTATATGGGCACTAGGTCTAAACATGGACCGATGTTCAAAAAAATCAAACTTGTTCGTCCTTGGGCCAACATAGGTCTGCGTACCAAATTTCATCAAAATATCTTAATAGGTGCGACCTGTAGAGTGCGTACAAGATTGCATGGACAGACAGACAGACGGACGGACGGACGGACGGACGGACGGACGGAGGGACGGACGGACGGACGGACAGACGGACATCGTTAAATCGAAATAAAAAAAAATTCTGAACCGATCGGTATACTATAAGGTGGGTCTACGACCAATATTTTTTGGTGTTACAAACATCAGCACAAACTTATAATACCCTGACCACATAGTGGTGTAGGGTATAAAAACTTAGAAATTATTGTTCTGGTTTTGAATTTGCACTTTGACATATAAATTAATGTTTATAATTGAATTTAACATCTACTTTTCAAATATTTGGCAAAATACTCTTTATTAACCCATATTATCCTAGCGTCATCATATGACGACAAGAAAAGGCCTCTTTTTAAATGTGCTTATTACTGTTACTTTTAACATGGAAGGAGATCTGTTAAGAGTTTTGGAAACAAAAAATATTAAATTTTGTGATTATTTTATCCACTTTGGATGTTGTTTCTGGACACAGTGAATAGCCGAAAATCACGAAAATTCCAAAAGTTATGATTTCTTTCAATAAAGAAGGAAAAAATTTTCTAAAAACCAACTAAATTTTCTCCATATTGGTAAAACTACAATGAACTTATCGCAATTTGGAAAAATGTTATAATTTAATGAATTTGGGTGTTGTCATATGACGACGCTAGGAGAATATGTGCACAAAATTTTTATTTGTATTTATTTTTAATATAAGCTGTATTTTGTCTCATGCCTATCAACGTTAAGTACCCGTGAAAAAACGATTAGATTCAATGAAGTTAGGTTTGATCCAATTGTATCTATTCATATTAGAGAGTGAATAACAACGTATAAAATTAAATTTGAGTTTATATGCGATTCCGATTTTCAAAAATTTCTTATTCGTCGTCTTATATAGTCATATCCGAAAATATCTTTTCTCTAATATCATTTTGCATGCCATATAAAAATACATATACTTGATCAAATTATATCTTGTTGAAGATAAATTTGTATATTGCTTCGAACAACATTTTATAAAACTAAATGTGACCCAAGAAAGAAAACAATTATTTTTTTTTTGCTGTTTAAGGAGAGATGAAAAATAAGTTCTTGTGAATGCATTCAAATATATATCTAAGAAGTGATATTTATGACATACTTTAAAACCGATTAAAAAAATCGTTTTTTTTTATACAGAAAATATAGGTGCTTTTACGGATCTTGGTCAGGTATTTTTTTGCTGGAAATTAAAGTACCGTTTTTAATTAACGGCAATTTAGAAGTCAATTAAAATACGTTTATTGGAAGTAAGAAGTCTGCATATATAGCTACTTTATATGCAGTGAAAAAGGCATTCTTGTAGAATGCATTCGGTTTTCTTTGATTGGTAATAAAGTTTTCTTCACAAGGTAAATGAAAAATATTCCTAAACTAGATGAAAAACCTTCATATAATTTATGAATCCGTTTTAATGAAACTTTTTCATTAAGTGTATGACACTTTTAATAAATAAAATGAATATTTTCATAACATTTTATGAAAAATTCCATTAATTCAAAAAAAAGTTTCAGTGGGCGAGGCCCAGTGAAAATTCATCGGTTTTATACAAAAATTTATTAATATATTCAGATAAGTCTCTCAGTTAATTAATTGGTTGTTTTCCTACACTACATATTCATATAAGACAAACAAAATTTAATGCATTTGAATAAGACCAAAACTCCGATAAAATTGGATGAAATTATATCAATTCAAGTATCTTTTTTATTCGTTTATATACAATTTTATTAATCCATTTTCCGGATGAAATTTTATATAATTTAGTATAATGCCAAATAAAAAAAGATATGCTACCGAATAAATTTTTTTTCACGGGTATTTAAAGCAAATATACGTTAAACCGATTGTAGTATAAAAAAATTTTAAACGGGTTATGTTTATAATTATTCTGTTATAATCGAACGTATGTCAGCAAAAGTTTTTAGGAAATAACGGGAATAAGTTACGTTAGATGTGAAAATGTATAAACTTTCAGTTTTCAACGTTGATAATTACACTATGCGACAGTCAAAATCGGGATGGGATGAAACCAACGGGAAATGTTATATCGGTCAAAAACAAGTTATACGTGTCCCGGCGTTTCGCTGGGTCACCCCTAGGAATCGAGATATATCTTTTTTTTTGACATAACTCGAGAACCACTAGTCCGATTTTGCTCAAACAATTTTAAAAAAATTAAAAATTACAATTCCTTTAGTCTGTTCATATAACGTTTTTCTATATACTCAACAGTTTTGCCGGTAAAAATAAATGTTTGTTACCGCTACCATAAAAATCAATAACCTTTTGTTTGTTACTTTTTTTTAATATTTTAGGCAAACAATATTTTTTTCTTCATATATTTATTTTTACCGGCAAAACTGTTGAGTATATAGAAAAACGTTATATGAACAGATTAAAGGAATTGTAATTTTTAATTTTTTTAAAATTGTTTGAGCAAAATCGGACTAGTGGTTCTCGAGTTATGTCAAAAAAAAGACCACCAAATCGATATATCTCGATTCCTAGGGGTGACCCAGCGAAACGCCGGGACACGTATAACTTCTTTTTTACCGATATAACTTTCCCCGGTAGTTTCAACCCTTCCCGATCACTGACCCCTACCATTTGTCTCACAGTGTTATCCGTGTTGAAAGTTAACGTGCATACGAAAAGTAACGTGTTAGTTTTTGTCTTAAACGCGTTTTTATGCACCTTGAGTTTTTTATGAGTTAACGGATATAGTTAAGTCGAAAACGCAGCTATAGTCATTTTGGGCTGTCTTCGACAAGGTTTGGCGCTTCGTACCTTACCTCAGAATGGAATCTACCAAGACCGGCAGGGAAATAGCTTAAAACTTCCCGTAGTAGATATTTAAACTTTTTTTTTTTTTGCAAAAATAAAATAAAACAAATCAACAGTTCGGGCAGAGTGTGATGCTGGATTTTCTTTTTATATATGCTACTTACGAGAGTTATAATTTTTATTTTCTATCGTTATTCAACGAATTATGTTTAACGCTTGACGACCAATGGTTGATATATATCCCATTTTTATTTTTATTGAATGGGCTTATTATATACTTAGCGCGGTATAACAAATCAGTCAAGGTTTTTTTACGTTATAGTATAAAGCATTCCGTATTTAAATTTCAAAGTTGTTAACTTTATTTTAAAATCGCTAAAAACAAAGAAAAAGGTCATGTTTAAGGCACTGTCATTTTAAGTGTGGCGACCATTTGTAGAAAAAAATAATGCAGTACTTAGGGAAATTTTATAGGAATTCCAAAAATATACAGTTTTTACAGAACTGATCAGTACTCGCTAAATTTTACTATGCAATTTGATAGAAGGTCGATATCGCTTATTTTTCATTAAAAGCCACGCCTACTTAAAACAAGTGGCAAAATAAAAATACAGACATCACGTTAAAATTCTACACAATTTTCTAAACTATCTCCTCGGATTTTTGGGCGAATCTATCCACTATTTTGATCTTTAAAAATAAAGACAACGAGAATAAAATTAGAAAAAAACTTTAATGTCCCTATTATATTGCACATGACTGTAGTTCAGCTTTGCGGCCAATAAAAATATTTTCTACATTTAATTAATTACATAAATTAATTTCATCACATAAATTAAACGTTTTTTATGAAATTAAACTTTTAACGTAATTACTTTTGGTAAAATTGCTTAAGACTAATTTAAAATTTAATTTCAATTGGCCATAAACATGTGGAAGGCGTATTTTTCCGATTGAAATTCTTTATTTAAGTTATTTATTATATTAAGAATTTATGAGAGGAATAAAAAACAAACCTTAAAGTTAGTATCGCCCACTAATTAAACCAATTCACAAGATTTTGCCGTTTTCGATTGATTACATTACATAGTATTAGTCACCGGGTACCAGAAATACTTAATTCTTATGTGGCTCTACACTGCAATAATTTTGAAATTCTCTAATTCAAGCATAAGCAGAACATAAATCAGAAAACAGAAAACAAAATATATTTTTGAAGGCCAAAAAAGTTACCAAAATGAAAAAAAAAGTTCACATCTCCACATTGGAAAAAAAAAACCAAAACGGCAACACTGAGTACAATCAGTAAAAAAAAGTACGCGTACTGCTGAAAACAGTACGTCTAACAACTGAGATAAAAATTGTCATCGAATTCTCGGGAATGTGATCGTATTCTGCTTAATCCACATGTGTGGACATACAGTTGTGGCCAACCATTTAAGTCAATTTAAGTTTTTTCTAATTTTTTTGTTGTTGCCCTTATTTTTAAAGATCAAAATAGTGGCTAAATTCGCCACGAAAGACAAGGAGATGGTTCAGAAAATTGTACAGAATTTTAACGTAATGTTTGTTTTTTCATTATGTCAATTGTTTTAAGTGGGCGCGGCTTTTAACGAAAAATTAGCGATATCAACCTTTTATCAAATTACATAGTAAAATTTAGGCAGTACTGATCGGTTCTGTACAAACTGTATATTTTTGGAAATCCTAAAATTTCCTTAAGTTTTGCATCATTTTTATCTACAAATTAGAGATGGGCGCGTAAGTGAATTTTGACTCACGCTCACGCACGCTCACGAAAGAAAAATAATCACGCACGACTCACGCACGAACATTTTTTTATAATCACGCTTACGTGATTAATTTTAATTTGAATCACGCTCACGAAGTACTCACGCTCACGAAATACTCACGAAAAATATGAAATTTGTTTTTATTCATGGATGGTAACCGAAACGATGCGGTTATCGGGAAGGGTAACGCTATTTTAGATTATTTCGGTAACGGTATTGTAAGGGTAACGCTATTTCATTTATTTCGGTATCGGTATTTTAAGGATAACGGTTTTTTGATTATTTCGTTAACGGTATTTTAAGGTTAGCGGTATTTCGGTTATTTCGGTAACGGTATTTTAAGGATAACGGTAGTCAGTTTTTTTGATGCATCCCTAAATTTTTTTTACGAAAAATAAACGAGATTAAAAACAGAACCAATTTACCAACTTAATGTACGAAAAATACTCAATAATCCAGTGCAATTGCCAAACACAGAAAATTAAAAATATCGGTAACGGATTTCAGGGGTAACGGTATTTCATTGATATCGGTAAGGGTATTTTAAGGGTATCGATATTTAATTTATTTCGGTATCGGTATTTTAAGGGTAACGGTATTTCAGTTATTTCGGTAACGGTATTTTAATGATAGCGGTATTTCGGTTATTTCGGTTACGGTATTTTAGGGGTAACGGTAGTCAGTTGAAAGGAGTTTAAATCGATAACGGTATTTTAGCGGTATTGCCTGCCAACCCTGGTTGGCTAATATTTATATTTGCAAAAACATTTGCATATTAGTGTTTTTGCAAATATAAATATTACTGACACTTTAGAAAAACTTTTATTTTCTATTGTTGATTATACTTGAATGGATGTCACTACATTGCTAGATCTGTCAAAACAACAGAGTAGTATATTGGAAGATGACAAAGCAAATTGTGGTATTTTTTTGTTTTTTCTGTTTATGAACGCTAGTAGACGAGAAGAAGAAATTCTCATTGAGTTTGCACTTTAACTTAACATATATTTCTAGAAATACTAAAAACGTCGCCCCTTGACGATTGCCTTATTCAAGAATAAAATTTGGATAGGGACATGCTTTTAACAGATTATTTTTCATAATTTGTTAATTAGGTTTAAGGGATTTTAGCGCATTTAATTCCTTTAATTTAATTTTATATTTAAAATTTTTAAAAAACTTAAAAAATTCACTGTAAATCTTTAAAAAATGTTATTCCAAATTTTTGTGGAGGAACAAAATTTTTCAATGTTCTGTACAAGAAGTCGATTTCTTCTTTACATAAGAATTCTGGCAGAAATAAGAATAAGAAAGAATAAGAAAACACCCGTTCACTAGTACCTGAACTGACTGGAATACACATTATTTGAAGGAGGGGAAGATCTCTTGAATTTTTCCAAAATTGTAAATTATCGCAATCTGGTTTAATATAATCACGCAAACTCACGCACGACTCACGCACGAACATTTTTTTTTAACTCACGCTCACGCACGACTCACGTGAGTGCTATCATTTTAACTCACGATCACGCGTGATTCAATTTCGTTTCACGCGCCCATCTCTACTACAAATAGTCGCCAGACTTAAAATTGCACCACATTAAACATGACCAAATTTTTCTTTGTTTTTAGCGATTTTTAATAAAGTTAACAGCACTGAAAATCCCAGGAAAATTTTCTGTTCCAAAGAATCGGTTGTAGAATAGCTACTTTTCATTCACAACCCCTTCTACTGTCGGTTCTAACACCGATTCTTTTTGTTTGAAATTGTCCCAAAAGCAACCCCTTCTATAGCTCCAAAGTGGAACCGGTTGCTCTAGAATCAGTTCTGGAACTGATTCTACGTCACCCACACCTTCCATATAGGATCCCAGGAACTCGTTCCGGAACCAGTTCCGTGGAATCGGTTGTAGTGGAACCAGTTGTAGAATGAGTGTGGTTGGCTACCGATTGTAAAAAATTTTCCTGGGGTGAATAGTTTTATGCTTTTCTTACCACAATATAACAAACCAGTCAAGATTTTTTTACGTTATAGTAAAAAGCATTTCATCCCAGCAAAACTTTCTATTACCTGGTAATAAGGTTTGTAAGAAGAAATTAAGGTATGTAACCTCTTACTTTGCTATTCCAACAGCTATTATTTTAACAAGGGCATGTCATTGGAGGTATGTACTTTCCAAAAGAGGGCTAGGTAACAACATAAGAACATGTTACTTTAATGTTACATGTTAGGAGTTACGTAACCACTTACATAACCGATACTTAGCACAATACTACTTACATAACAGCTTAAAGTAAGGCCAAAAAAATGTGTTTCAAACAGGTCTAAAATAACACACTAAATTATGCGCTCACTTACTATATAAAAATATATACTAACTTCTTACAAAAAAAATTAAAATAAGACGTTATCGTGTTGGTTTTTTATAAATGCTAAAACGAAGCATATTCATATTTAATTAATATTTACTCAGATTAATATAAGGTTAACAAAAAACGTAAAAGATATTTCAGTCAATATGTATAAAGCATATAAATTATTTGTAGCGAATATTTGAAATAGAAAATAACACTCATGTATCGCATTACAAATAACTCCTTATTTTGAGGTGTTTGAATACACCATCGGTAATAAGTGGCTATTTCTAAGTGATCACGTATCACATTAAAAGTAACTCCTTATTTTACGGTTTTAAAATATCCCATCTGTAATAAGTCGCTGCTATTATTTAGAACTCATGTTGTGTATTACAAGTAACTCTTTTCTTTGAGGTGTTTAAATATATCATTGGTAATAAGTTGCTATTACTACCCAGCAAAATATTGATAATGACACCTCATTGCTGTCTGCATTACCAATAATGATATATCATTACCTTTTGCATTATTTTGTAATATAAAATAATGACTTCCTAATAACGCCCTATTTTAGTCACTGCTTTTACATATAAAATAATGACTTACTCGCAATAGTTTAAATAAGTACTTTTTACGAAGTTAAATTTTATACATTTATATTTATTACATGTAAATATGTTTTGTGTTAAAATTTTAATGACGAGTACTAAAATTACACACTAGCAAAAACTTTCATTTCTCTAAATGTATTTCCTGAAGCTAATAGTATTTGTGTAACTCCTTATTTTTAAGAATCAAGTAAGCAGTCGGATAACCACTTATAATTTAACTTTTTGTAAGCATGTTTGTAACCACTTATTATTCAGAATCTCATAACTACTTACTTCTCATTTTTTCGTAAGCGAGCGGGTAAGCGTGACTACTTATAAAAACGACCACGCCAAACAAAAATAATGAGTTTAGACGCCAAAAAATAAGTTGTGTGGAGCTATGAATTTCTATTATATAACCACTTATTTGGTAATGAAAGATTTTGCTGGGTACCCAGTAATTATGCAGCACATTATACGTAAGACATTACATTTTAGTTATGAAATAATGCAATGGTAAGGGGTATTGTATTACCAGGTAATGTTTTCTGTAATACCAACATATTACCAAGGTTTTGCTGGGATGTTAAAATTTCAGTGTTGTTAACTTTCTTTTAAAATCGCTAAAAACAAAGAAAAATTTGGTCATGTTTAAAGTGCTGCAATTTTAAGTCTGGCGACTATTTGTAGATAAAAATAATGCAAGACTTAGGGAAATTTTATAGGGTTTCCAAAAATATACAGTTTGTACAGAACCCATCAGTACTGCCCAAATTTTAATATGTAATTTGATAAAAGGTTGATATCGCTAATTCTTCCTTAACGCCCACCTAAAACAATTGACAAAATGAAAAAAACAAACATTACGTTAAAATTCTGTACCATCTCCTTGCCTTTCGTGGCGAATTCAGCCACTATTTTGATCTTTAAAAATAAAGGCAACAACAATAAAATTAGAAAAAAACTTGAATTGACTTAATTGACTCGTTGCCTTTATTTTTAAAGATCAAAATAGTGGATAGATTCGCCCAAAAATGCGAGGAGATAGTTCAGAAAATTATGTAGAATTTTAACGTGACGTCTGTTTTATATTTTGTTGTTTTAAGTAGACGTGGCTTTTAATGAAAAATGAGCGATATCGACCTTCTATCAAATTACATAGTAAATTTAGCGAGCACTGATCGGATCTATACAAACTGTATATGTACATATTTTTGGAAATTCTATAAAATTTTTTTAAATTTTGCATTATCTTTATCCACAAATGGTCTCCAGCCTTAAAATGACAGTGTCTTAAACATGACCAGATTTTTCTTTATTTTTAGC
Organism: Leucophora obtusa; assembly: GCA_949987735.1. Lineage (NCBI taxonomy): Eukaryota > Metazoa > Arthropoda > Insecta > Diptera > Anthomyiidae > Leucophora > Leucophora obtusa. Next base: position 236,203,441 of record OX465295.1, on the reverse strand, counting down.
GATTTTAAAATAAAGTTAAAAACAATGAAACTTTAAAGTGAATGGGCTTATTCTATACTTACCGCGATATAACAAATCAGTCAGTCCTTTTTTACGTTATAGTCTTTTTTAAGATCAATTACATATTTGCTTTAAGAGCTATTTTGTTCACAGTTGCAAACTCTTTTCCTAAAAATATCGCTAAATCAAACTAAAAAATCACCCGTGTAAAAAAGTTTAGATCTAGTCAGATCTGTTTAGATCTACTTAGATATTATTGAATCTAATTAGATCTGGTACCAGATCCGATCATATATGGTATGATATGGTATATGTGATACACTTTATGGCCAGATCTGATCAGATCTATTGCCAGATCTATTAATATCTAAAGAGATCTGGAACTTTTGGTGATTTTTATGGCCAGATATGATCAGATCTGGTCGTATATGATCATAACAGGTGCCAGATCTGTGCATATCTGATAAGATACGAACAATTTCTTGATCTTTTTGTCCAGATCAGGTACCATTTATTAGCCATTTCCAAAGGGACCAACATAAAAATTAATATAAAAATTGTTTAAAGAATTACCAGGTAAAATATATCATTTTATAGGTATAATTTTTTAAAATTTTATTTGTAGTAAATTTAATTTTGTATTTGAATTTTCTATTCGATTAGTGTATTAAATGCAAGTTTGTTCATATTAAAGACTAAAATTAAGTTGAGAATAAGCAAACAATTTTAATTCTCGAATCAAAAAATATAAAATTAAATTCGCAAACCAAAAACCAGTTTTATTGACCTCTACTTGACCTACCTCTAAAATTTTGTTTAAAAAAAGTATCGCAAATGATAACAATCGTTTTTTTTTTAAATACATATTTCTTTTATTTTTTGGAAAGGGGTTTATATATAAATTAACAATTATTTTTAAGTTACTAAGTTTAACGTATTAGGCATTTTACATATATATTTGCCTACATGTATACAATTCTTTATGTTTATTATGTCTTCAAATTTGATTATTGTTAATATTGCACTGTCAATAAATGGTATTATATGTTTAATACTATCTGTATTATCATTTTGTCTAAGAATGTTATTATAATCCACATTTAAAGATTTTGTTATAAAATACAACTTGCCAGTAACTATAAAAAAGATCTTATAATACCATACGTATGTACATTATAGTTAGAAACTAATTCTACATAAGAATTGTTGGATTTTGTTTTTTTGTACGACATTGAAGTGAACATGTTATTATTTATTTCACATCTCGAATAAAAATATGTAGTTTTATGTTCAAAACCAGCCGCTAATATAAATTTTAATTCATTGGTATTAGCATTGTAACTAATTCTGCTTCCAAGGACTCTAAATTTGGCGGTAGTTCTAAATTTTTTGTTGTAGTTAGATTGCATGACTTTGTTTTTAATAATATTTGCTCCTTCAGATATTTTCATGTTGTTCATGATTTCCTGACCGATATTTTTTGTCCCATGGGCACTTTTTCCCAGAACCCCATTACGAGATTCAAAGCGGAAAGCACTTGTGGCCCATATCGGTCCCCATCTTTTAACACATAAACAAAGGTGCAGTAGTTGGTGTACATTATATGTCATTTCATGTTCTCCATACAAAGTTTTAATTTTTTTTACAAACAAGTGCAATGATTCGTTTGTTTTATCGATTTCAACAACCTCTATTTCATTTTGGAGAAGGTGGTATATAGATGAGACAAACAACATCCAGTGCTGAAGATAAATTTCTGGGAGAACATCCTTAAGAGCTGGTATGGAATAAAATAGAATCCAGTGATATATTTCGGATGCTTTATGATACTGGTGTTGCTCAAGAGAACGAGGCATTCTTGGGGTTGACTGTAGAGGACGTATTTCTTTTATATACATATCAATTTTTTTAATACTTTTTGATATTCTCCATGGGCCTTTTTTTTGTCAACCAGATATTTAAAAATTGTTTTCCAACACCAACTAGCACAGAGTGCATATATTCTGGTATAACACAAGTTCCTAAGTTAGTTTCTGGAAAATATGACACTATTGAGTATCCTTTTACACCTTTTTCGTGAATAAGATTAAAGTTTTCCACCTTTTTAGCTTGTAACATCATATTTTCACAAGTTCTAAGTGTAGATTGAATTTTATAGGGGTAAATCCGAATTCTTCTATTACCAGCCATATTGCAACACTGTTTGGTTTTTATTTGGCACACATTACATACGTAAATACCATTAAAATTCAATATGTTTTGGATTTGCGCTCGGGCTGGAGCAGCTGCGATTATTAGTGGAGCATTAATTTTGGATATCTCCACATATCCCGATGTAGGATCACGCCACTGCACACCTTCTGAACATTCTTTGATCTTTAAAATGAAAGGTTGCAGAAATAAGTTCATAGGTGGTTTTGTTTCTGTGTGATACCATAAGCCGACTATTATAAAAAAATTTATTAATTGAGGTGGTATTTCGGCTATGCTGAACATTAAACGCCAGCAGTTACTTTTAGAACTCTTTGACAGTGCAATTCCATCAGTATTTAGAATTAACGTTAAATCATATTTGCCTCTGCGGCCCTATGTTCCACTGGGAATTAAAGGATTAAATATATATATTTGCCTCTATTACGGTTTGCACGAATATATTCTGATCCAGAAGTTATGTCTTTTATGACTCGACTCTCGCAATTCGGATTTATTTCAGGTTTATTCATAATTTTTGCAAGGTTTTTGGTTTCAAACAATCTCTTTATTTGCTCAGTGAAGTCCAATTCAAAAAAGAATTGAAAATTGTTTTCATTGCACTGTGAACAATATTTTGGCTTTTTTATGGATTCATAAGTAAAACAATTACTGCATTAGTAATGTTTTATTATATCCATGGGTGGTACTTGCTTTTCTAAATAATTATAAAATTGATACAATGTTTTTGGCATTAAATTGTATTTAGGTAACATCTGAGATAACATTTTAAGTTGAAACTTTAATGTATTTTTTGTTAAATTATGCTTTAACCACATTTCTAACACATACAACACGGCATTATCTACTGACATTTCACTATTGTTATAGAGCAAAATGGATTGAAGTTCTTCCCGATTATCATACGCACGACTGTTTCCTTCGTTATCATCATCATAACGATTATCATCAGTGTTTTCGCCATCCCCACTACCCCATGTACTATTTTCACTACCCTCTTCAAAATCTTCACAATCATCAAAATCTTCAGCATCTTCATCAAGATCTTCACCAGTTTCATCAGTACCATCGTCACGTTGTTCATCAGAATCAGGGGGGTTACCGCGTAACTCGATTCGAAAAAAGTTTTCGAATTCGTAAATTTTGTACCTTTTGTAAAAAGAAAAGTTCTAGCAAAAATCTTACTTTTTGAATTTTTATGTGTAGTGGACAAGGTTTGGGATAAAAATAAATTAAAAAGTATAATTTTTATACAGAATTCTATTTTTTACAATATTTGCAAGATTTACGAATTCGAAAATTTTTTTTCGAATCGAGTTACGCGGTTACCCCCCAGTACAATCATCGCTCTCATAATCATAATTATCGGTCTCACCATCGCAGTCTTCTGTAACTCTATCATCATCTTCAATATTATCTGCATAATTTTTATTTACTCCAAAATCTTCTGTGGCAGCAACGGGCCTGGTAGCACTATGAAAATCTTCGGTATCAACTTTTTCACCTAGTTTTTTATTAAAATCCTCTTCACAATAGTCAATATCATCTTTGTTAAAGCCAGTACTTGCAATAGAATTTGAATTTTTGTTTTCCCAGCGTTTCATAATAGTTGGAGGTATCTTTAAGCAATTTATAATTCATTTTCGAAATTCTCTTTTGAATTTAAGCATTTACTTACAGGTATGGATGGATCCTCTTTCCATTTTTTGTAAGTCGATTTATCATTCCAAGAATCACCAGCGCGTTTTTTATTTTGCCATCTTCTAAGGTTTTTTCTTGGTATATCTGAAAAGGAGCCACTTGTTTTCCAGGGTCTATATTTTCTTTTTTGTGGTCCTGACATTTTTTTAAACTTTTTTTAACAATTTACGGTGGGTCTCATACTGCAGGTTTAAACTTAGGTTAATAGTTAACCCAAAAATTTGTTGTTGTTTTGTGTACATTTTTTTGACATTTTATTTTGTTTTTAGTTAAGTTAAAGTTAAACCTACAGTATGAGAGCCACCGTTAGAGAATTGTATTTTAGAAATTTAAAACTTAAAAATTTAAATCAGAAAATATATGCATATTTCATATTTAAATTAAAAAAAAATTGAAATTTCTTCACACTCCATTTTTCAAAATACTGCAACAGGTCAACGAATACTAAATGAATGTTGTGATTGATTTTATTTTTTTAATGCCTCATCTCTTCATTTCATTGCTTGACATGTAGTGGCATTATAAAAATAATGCATAAAAACCACTCATCAAAAACAATGAATGTATGTATATAATAGCAATAGCTTTAGTTATTGTTGTTGCATGAATACATAGCAAAAGCAATGAAAGGTATGACTGCACAATAAAAACGAATGTACTCAAACCGTTCTCTGATACGAAACTGGATATTGTTTAACGTATGTATATTTATGAAAATGTAGATTAAAAAAAAATTGTTAAATTTGTTACCATAATACAATTTTAAAATACAGTACAAAAACACCGATTTATTTGAAAAATTTCTTTAGAAATAAAACTGCGTTGATGCGTCAAAATAATGATAGCTGATTTAATAAATCATTGCAAAAACCGACTGTTCATTCACACAAATACTCAATAAACAAAAAGGAAAAGGACTGAATGACAGTTCGATGATAGGAGTTTGTAATAGGTAAAACAGCCGTTCAAACATTTTTAATGGGGTTTTTATGGATACCTTTAAAACCAGTTTTTTTTTGCAAATATACAAATACAAAGCAATAAATATTGTAGAAGTAATGATGAAAAAAGATAAGAAAACCTTCTAAAATGTTCGTGCATAATATTTTAAATCATTTTCCACAACGACCAGTTATAATTTATTTGAACATTTTAAAATTTTGTAAATTTTTCGAAATCTGCCGTTCAGAAAATTTTCATATAGACTAATTCTTAGTGAGAATTTTAATAGCATTACATATCATTTACATATCAAGTTACTATTTTATGTCATATACGTATTTCAGTTACGTCTATATATTTTTATAAAAGTTTGCCTAACAGAGGGTTAAGACACAAAAATTTCATTTCAAATTTCATTTGAAAAGTTTCGTTTGTATGAATATTTTCTAAATTGATTTGGGAATTAAAAAATAATAAATATGGAAGCTGAAAAAGGAAGAAAAAAACAAAATCCGCAGAAAAATAAGTTGCAAGACCAAGTGAAAACGTTAATAGAAAACAAACATTCTAAAGAAGAGATAAGACTAGGGTTTGGGATTTCCCCGACTTTTTTATTTCCCGGGAAACGGGAATAAAAAAATTTTATTCCCGGGAATTCCGGGAAATATTTTTGATCAAAATAGTTAATGAAAACCACCTATATAAATAATTTTTGTTAAAAAAAACACTATTTCAGTACAAGTTCAGTCTGTGTAGTGAGAATTCAAAATAAAAATATCAGAATATCGAATATTTGATTTCACACAAATTACTCTAAGCACTGCCAAATGAATTGCATGATTCCAGCAGAAAGCACCCACTACTGGACTGTCGGAAACAAACCGTTTCATCACAATTTGGCCCATTAGATATGGTGGCCACAATGTTATTTTCCAAAGACAAATAAAACTCTTCTAGTTCCTTATATATAAACCAACCCTAGGTTAGAAAATTAATTATTTCCGTTTATACATATGTTCAAATATCTCTTTTGTGATATTCTTGTCCATTCATCTAAGATTATAGTAAATCTCCTATTGTTAGAAATATTGCTCGATATTTCTTTTATCATGATATTTTTTGCATGATTGTAGTAATTTAATATAATGTTCTTTACATCGGTTTCATTTTTTGGCAATGCCAGGTTTTTATTATAAAAACTTTCTCGAATAAACGAAGATCTAGTTATGGTGCGGATTGACATTCCGTCAACTGCGGCTAATTTGGATACCATTTCAGGAAATGTCTGCCCTACCATAAAACGTTCAATGCCTATTCAGTTTACAATTTTTTCTTCGGGAACTTTGCTAATTTTAGCTGGAACGTTATTCTTGTTGTTGTTTTCTTCAAGAGAAGTTGCATGACCATCAATTTTTTTTTTTGTTTTTTTTGGGAACCAAATTTAAGTGTCGGATAACCAAATTTAGATACCTCCGTTAACCATTAATCTTTTAGGGCAAATATTGCACTGCGCTGCATTGTCCTTTTTTGTGAGGTAAATCCATACTCCTGACATTTTATTCTTTAATATAAAAGAATATATTAGTTTAAAAGCAGGTGTATTAAAATAAAGTAAACTTACTTGAAAATATCACATTTATTTATGAAAACTTTACTTATAAGATTATTGGCCCTTAATATAAAGGAGTATTTTAAATTTAAAGTCGACTTTATTTTTAATCATACGGTTTTGTTCATTTTATGTACGAAAACCTTACAAAAATATTTATATTTTCAAACATTTTGATTGGTTGAAAATAAATTAACCAATCAGAATGCTCCAAAAATAATCCAAGTCAGGGTATACTGCCACCCAATATTTTAATTAAAGTCGACTTTAACTAAAATATACATTTGAAAAATTTAGATAGTAAGGGCGATTATTTGTAAGAAACAAAATTTTTTGTTCATATTTCTTTTATACATTTCCCAAGTTATGCGAAAAATCTTTATTAGTTGAAATGCTCCTAATTACTTGGGAAATATTTTTTTTTTGTGTCAAATAAATCGATTTCCTTTTAAAAGATTTTAACAATGACATTTTTGTTTTGGTATTTTAAAATGTTTTTTATGACTAATATTAAAAATCCTATTCCAAACAAAAACAATTTAAAAAATTTAATATTTTTAAAATTTCCCGTTTTCCCGGGAAAAATATATTATTTTCACGGGAATTCCCGAACCCCAAACCGTAGATAAGACATAGAAGAACAAAAAGGCTTTTTATTAAGTTTTTTTTTAATTTTTCTAGGAAACTATCAATATTCTAAAGAAAATATTACGGGAAATGGAAAAAAAACTTAAGGCAGCACAGACAAGAGGTCCAGAAAAAGCTTTAGAAGAAAACGTCAACGCGGAAAAGGTAAAATCTAGAGAATACCATTTTAGAAGTTAAAACTGATAACATAAAATTTTAGATTGATAACGCACACGTTGAAACTATGGATAAAGAAGTTGAAATTAACCAACAAGAACGTGGACGTAACAGCTTCAGTCAACCGGAAGTTGCCCATAATCCTCAATTGTTTGGGCCGAATTATCATGAAGAGGTTTTGTATTTTTTTATGTATTTTTAAATTCCATTTCACATCCAGCGGCTGTGATCAGGCTTTTTTATGCCTACTGCTTTTTCTGTATTTACGTCTACAAATGCAAGAAATTTGTTCATTGAAATTTGAAAACATAACAAAGCATTTTGTGGTTGCTTTATGTTTCGTTGCATATTTTATTGCATTTTTAAACACTAGGTTACCTAGTGAACAATTAACAAATTTGCAAAATTTCGTGTGCGAAAAACTGCCATTTTTAAAAACTAAATAATCTTGTTAAAAAATTAAATTTTATAGAACAAAACAACAACTATTAAAAGAATTTCAAATTAATAGCCAAATTGAAATTAAAGACATTTTAATGATTTTTACAAGTCTTATAAAACTATTTAACATATAAAACATAAATTGACGATTTTTCAAAAAATTAGTTTGGCAGCACTGTTGACAATAGATAAACATACATAACTACATACATATTTCTATTGTTTTTATTTTCATACTCCTTTTTTTTTTGTTTATCTTCTATATATAAAAGAATAACGTGACTGACTGACTGACTCAACATCGCCCAGCCCAAACCGCTGAAGCTAGGAAGTTGAAATTTGGTATGTAGGTTCCCCTTTCGGCGTAGACGTCCGCTAAGACGGGATTTTTGGAAATTCCTACCGGAACGGGCAAAAAGGGGAAAGTCTCCCCCTTGACGGCCTGCCAAAACCCCTTTGTCTAGAAAGCTGAAATTTTAGATATGTGTTCCTTGGAGGAGGGGCTAACTTTTCTAGAAAGTACTTTCAAGAATTTTGGACAGGGACGTTGTAAAAATGGGGGTTAAAAAGGGAAAAAGAGCCCCCCTGACGGCCTGCCCAAACCGCTGGAGGTAGGAAGTTGAAATTTGGTATAAAGGTTCCTACACTATCGTAGACATCCACCAAGACGGGATTTTTTGGAAATTTTTACAGGGAGGGGCAAAAAGGCGAAAAAGTCTCCCCCTTGACGGACTGCTCAAACTGCTGGAGCTATGAAGTTGAAATTTGGTATGTAGGTTCCTCGACCGGTGTAGACGTCCGTTGAGACGGAATTTTTGGAAATTCTTATCGGGAGGGGCAAAAAGGGGACAAAAAAAGTACATTTTCCAAAAAAGTACCTTTTTACCAAAAAAAAAAAGTACCTTTTTCCAAAAAAAGTACCTTTTTCCAACAAAAGTACCTTTTTCCAAAAAAAAAGTACCTTTTTCGAAAAAAAGTACCTTTTTCCAAAAAAAAAGTACCTTATCCAAAAAAAGTACCTTTTTCCAAAAAAAATTCATTTTTCCAAAAAAATACCTTTTTCCAAAAATATACCTTTTTCAAAAAAGTATCTCTCCAAAAAATTTCGCTTTTTCCAAAAAATTCCATTTAAATAAATATAATTTCACAAAAAGTACTTTTTTTCCTCCCCCCACGGATATCTCCACTAAAACAAGGTTTCTTGATATTCGGCATAGACGTCCCCATAGACCAGGGGTGGCAAGACTTTTTTCGCTGCGTGCCAGAAACGGACAAATTTTGTTTGTAGGAATTTCTCGCGTGCCACCTTAATTTTAGTTGTCTTTTAAGTCATTTTTTAAAAATTTTAAAATTTGGAAAATTTCTCTTAAAATTATCATCGCAGATATACATATTTATCAGCGCTACGGATAACCCCCAAAGGGAAAAATTAAATAACATCCAAGAAATGACGTAAAAATGTTTAACGGTAATTTAATTTTTGGGGGTTTATTTAATCTTTAAATATTGAGATTATGTCATTATGAAAAAATCCCCAATGAATTAAAATTAAAACAGTTTGAACATTATTGCCTTTTAATTTTGTTTTTTTTTTTTTGGGGTTATTTCATTTTGTTGAATAAAGTTAAATTATTGGGCACCATCAATTATTTAAGTCGGTAAGAAACTAGTTGAAAAATGTGCTTCGGGCAAAAATTTGATTTTGTTAAAATAAATCGCGCGGTTTTTATCAACATAATAATGAAAAAATTTCATATTATGGATTTGAGCAGAGAAATTTCTATTTCAGATGAAATGGCTCTTCGAAACACGATCAAAACCCAATTTCAAATTCCGACATTATGAAACTTATTTTCAGCTTTTATTTTATTGAGGGTCATTTCGTAGGACCTATTTTCCCTTTAAAAAAACTTAATTTTTTAAATCCAATTTTATTACAAGTTGTTTTTCATTTTTATGCAATTTTGTGGTACTTTTTATTTCTCCAATTATGAGGCATTTTCTCATCGAAACATTTAAACTTCTTTCAATCTAGAATTTTAGAGATTTCCCCAGAATTTTCTGATAATCGAATTTGCGAGTTCTTTATTAACCATATTTCTTTAAACAAAATATGATGGCAATACAGAGTTTTATTAATTTTAACAAAGATCCAAAGATTAACTTTATTTTTAACAAAATTTTACACAATGAATTGTGACAAACAGTTGAAAATGTCCCAAACACAGCAACAAATGCTGGCAGGAAACCACAATTAAAGCTGGAAGCTGGCAATTTTTAGGTTTAACTTAATACATTGTAGTTGTCTAATATAGAACAATCATTAGTTTATTTGGACCTTGCACGCATCTTTCTGCGCTTACGCTTCAACCTACGCATACGCTTCTTACGCCACTTAGCTCTCATTTTAAAAGACGATTTACAAGCTCTATGAAAAATTTCACCATTATGGAGTTAAATTACACATTTTTGTAACGAAATTTAACTGAATATTTTGCCGGTCTTCTAATAGTTTAAATTTTTTAAAATATCCAACAAAACGTCGCGTGCCACCTAAAACCTCTCGCGTGTCATAGTTTTGCCAGCCCTGCCATAGACGGTCTCACAAATTGGAAAAGTGTCCCCATTAACTGCCTGCCCAAACTATTGGAGATAAGTAGTTGAAATTTGGCATAAAGATTCCTCCACTGTAGTAGACATCGACTAAGTTTGTATTTTTGGAATTCCCTACAGGATATCCCAAAAGGGGGATGTTTCCCCCTTGACGGCCTGCCCATACTGCTAAAACTATGTAGCCGAAATTCGGTATGTGAGTTCCTCCTTCTGTGTAGGCGTCCGCTTAGACGGAATTTTTGAAATTCCTATCGGGAGGGAGATAAGGGGAAAAGTATTCTCCTTGACGGCCTGCCTAATCCATTCTGGCCAACCTAAAATTTTAAATATGTATTCCCTGGAGTAGGACTAACTCACCGGCAACGTAATTTTTCTATTTTGGAACAGAAACATAGTAAAAATGTGGGTAGAAAGGGAAAAATGTCCCCAATAATGGCCTGCCCAAACCGCTGAGGCAATGAAGTTGAAATTTGGTATGAATGTTCCTCATCCATCGCAGACAGCCGCGAAGATCGAATTTTTGTAAATTCCTAAAGGGAGGGGCAAAATGAAGAAAGCCTCCCCTTGGTGGCCTGTAAAAACACCTTCGGCTAGAAACCTGAAATTTAAAATGTGGGTCCCTGCACACATAATAATCCATGCATAAAAATACGAAAAAATGTCAAAATAACAAAAAAATTTGTAAAATATACGAAAAATGGTTTATTTTACAAAAGTTTTTGTTGTTTTGACATTTATTTCGTATTTTTATGCATGGATTATTATGTGTGTGGAGTAAGGGCTAACTTATTAGAAAGATATTATTTTGAATTTTGGACAGGGATTCCAGCCTAATTCCAACCTGGAGGGACAAAAAAAGAAAAAGTGTCCCACTTGACAGCCTGCTCAAACTGCTGGAACTAGGAAGCTGAAATTCCATGTCGATGGATTTTCGGAAATTCCTACCCAGAGGGGCACAAATAGTAAAAGTTGGCTAGAAACCTGAAATGTAAAACATATGTTCCTTGGAGTATGGGCTCACTTATCGGGAAGGTGCTTTGTGGAATTTTGGACAGGGACATTGCAAAAATGGGAATTAATGAAGCGAAAAGTGCCGCTTAAAGGCCTGCCCAACTGCTGGAGGTAGGAAGTTGAAATTTGGTACTAAAGTTCCTCCTCTATTGTAGACATCCACTAAGATGAGATTTTTGGAAATTTCCACAGGTATGTTCAAAAACAGGAAGTCTCCCCCTTAACGGCCTGGCCAAACTGCTTAAATTCAGTATTTGGGTTCCTTCTCCAACGTAGACGTCCCCTAAGACGGTATTTTTGGAAACTCATACCGGGAGGGGTAAAAAGTGAAAAAACTTCCCCCTTGCCGAGTTGGGCAAACTGCTGGATATAGAGACATAAAATTATGTATGTAGTAGGTTCCTCCTCCAATGCAGACGTTCTCGGAATTTTTGGAAATTCCTACCGGGAGGGGTAAAAACGGAATAATTCTCCCCCTTGATGGCATAACCGAACCCTTCGGCTAGAAACCCGTAATCTATAATATGTTTTCCTTGCAGTATGGGCTAACTTCTCGACAAGGCATTTTTAGGACTTTGGATAGTAACGTGGTAAAAAGGGTGGCTTAAAAGGGGAAAATTGCCCCCCCCCCTGAACATCTGTGTCTTTAGCTAGAAACCTAAAATTTAAAGAACGAGTGTATATGGAACACTAAAATTAAGAAACTAAATAGGAAACGAGTGGAATTGAAACACTACACAAGTGGAACGAAATGGATATAAACGTTGAACGAGTGGAATTGAAATCATAGACAATGGAAATGGATTGGAAGAGGAATGGACTATAGAACGAAATGGAATGAGGAGCGGGATGGCATAGAATGGGGAACGAGTGGAATTGAAACACTGCAGTTAAAACAGGAATGGAACGGAGCAAGCGCAAAGAAATGGAATGGAAAGAGAAGCGACTGATATCAATATCGATACACAAGACAGTAGGAACGAAATGGAATGAAACGGGGAACGAGTGGAATTGGAATAACAGATAATGGGAACGAAATGCAATGGAATGGTGAACAAAATGGAATCTTGGAAGGAGTTGCATTGGAACACTAAAATTGTTAAACAAAATGGAATGGAATTTGAATGACTCAAACTGCCGGAGTTTGGTACTTGAAATTTCGCATGCAATTGAGGCAAGATTATATATATTTGGGATTTTTACTGGGTGGAACAAAAACGGGTGAAGAATCCCTTTTGATTACCTGTTCAAACATTATCCACGGAATATGAAACTTATGTAGCATTGAAACATACTCTCCAAAAAGTTAAACAAATTTTCTTAAAGAGAAAAAACCTTAGAAAAGGAATGGAACTTATATATTCCGATATTTAAACTGCAGGTAACGAAGCACCGGTGGAAGAAACCGACGCAGTAAATTTTCTAACTGAATTTGAATTTAATTGCCAGGTCTACCTTTACATAAACTGGAATTAAAAAAAAAAAACTTTAAGGCACGCTAACAACGTAGCGGGCTTTGCCCGCTATTTTTAATATTATAAAATGCTTTCCAACCCCGCTTTACGTTATTTATTTTCATTCAAAACACAAATGAACAAAACTACTTACGGGTCTATCTACCTAAGTTCGCACTTTACCAAATTATCTAAACATACACACGTATATTGCAATTTATTATGGATTAATTACTAACAATCCACTTTCATGAGAAAAAGTGATCAAATATTTATTTATTTTAAACCCATTGTTGGCAGAATTAATTACACTATGCGACAGTCAAAATCGGGATGGGATGAAACCAACGGGAAATGTTATATCGGTCAAAAACATGTTATTCGTGTCCCGGCGTTTCGCTGGGTCACCCCTAGGAATCGAGATATATCTTTTTTTTGACATAACTCGAGAACCACTAGTCCGATTTTGCTCAAACAATTTTAAAAAAATTAAAAATTTCAATTCCTTTAATCTGTTCATATAACGTTTTTCTATATACTCAACAGTTTTGCCGGTAAAAATAAATGTTTGTTACCGCTACCATAAAAATCAATAACCTTTTGTTTATTACTTTTTTTTTAATATTTTAGGCAAAAAATATTTTTTTCTTCATACATTTATATTTACCGGCAAAACTGTTGAGTATATAGCAAAATGTTATATGAACAGATTAAAGGAATTGTAATTTTTAATTTTTTCTAAATTGTTTGAGCAAAATCGGACTAGTGTTTCTCGAGTTATGTCAAAAAAAAGACCACCAAAGGTCAAATCGATATATCTCGATTCCTAGGGTTGACCCAGCGAAACGCCGGGACACGTATAACTTCTTTTTTACCGATATAACTTTCCCCGGTAGTTTGAATCCTTCCCGATCACTGACCCCTACCATTTGTCTCACAGTGTTATTTGTGGTGGCTGGGTGAAGGCTTTTATTATAAAAACTGTACTTTAAATAAAAAAACGAATTTAAAAAAAATGTGCCTAAACTTTAAGGCACGCTAACAACGTAGCGTGCCCTTGTATTTTAGATGGTTGATATTGGCAATGGTGTATTTTGCCGAAAAATAATACACGAGATGGCCCTTGGAGGTTCTACTCCACCATCTAGTTTTGCGCGGAAATTTATAGGAGTTTATAAAAAGGAAATAATACTACAGGCAATGTTGCCAGAACTCTTAGATGGAAATATGCTAGATTTCTAAAAATGTCTGCTAAAATTTGCTAAATCCTAAAATAAAAAATATATGCTTAGAATATGCTAAATTAGAAAATCGCAATTTTTTATTATATTCATTATGCTAAAGATCTGCTAAATTTAATACAAAAAATATGCTGAAAATCTGCTAAATATTTTTTTAGTATTATTTAATAAAGCCTTATTAATGAAACAATACTTTTTTAAATAATTAACTGAACTGAATTAATAAATTTCTAATTAATTAATAAAAAAAAGGTCGAAAAAACAATTTTTATTTTTTTGAATAAAAATTAAAACCCAACATTTTTTAATTAGCCTTACTATCAATATTTTTCAAATGTATATTTTTATTAAAGTCGACTTTATTTTAAAGCAAGGGTTTTGTTTTAACCGTACTATACAAAATATTTAAAATAGAACTTTTAAAATAATGCCAAACATATAAATTAAAAAATTTTGTTTATTTTTATGAAAACCAAAACAAAATATTCAAAAATAAAAAGGAAATTTGTAAACCAAATGTAAACAAAATTTGAAAATTTCAAATTTAAAACAGAATTTTAAGGTATATTTTAAGGCTTGTATTCAAAAAAATGTTTTGAATTTTATTACAGTTTAATACAACAAATTAACATGCAAAACAACAACAAAAATCGTTCAATTAGCCTTTAATAAGACAAAAAGTTTTTTTTTTAATAACCATGTAAATATTTTGTATGGTACGAAAATTTACATTTTTCGTATCCTATATTTTTTTTTTTTTTTTTTTTTTTTATTTTAATTTAGTCTATGGAATTAATCCTTACAATAATATTAAGACTTACATAATTTTAGAAAATATTATAAGCGAACTAAGTGTTCAGAATTAAAATGATATTACGTTCATTAAAATCGTTGCACATTCTTATAACAGGATCCGCGTCAGCATAGTTTTGACGGAAAAACGGAGTATAAAGCGGATTGTAATACCTCGTTGGACGTTGAGGGACATTAAACACCAGGTTACTGACAAGAAATTCAGAGCATACATCACCATTAATCAGCTTGAATAGAAACGTAACATTCATTTTTCTTCGGCTTTCCAAGGTAGGTAACTTGATGCGAGCCAGTATGGTCGAATAGGATGGAAGTTCGGCCGCAGGCCCCAAATAAAAGCTCCGCAAACGGAAGAGGAGAAATTGTTTTTGGACGGATTCAATCAATTGCACACGAACATTTTGTTGAGGATCCCAGATAATGGAACCATATTCCAAAATTGGCCTCACAAGGGCAGTATAGAGTTGCTTTGTGACATTCGGTTCGACGAATTCTTTGGCCCACCGTTTAATGAAAGAAAGTACGCCACGAGCTTTATTTACAGTCAAAGTAATATGTTGTATAAAAGTAAATTTGGCATCGAAAAGAACACCAAGATCATGAATTGTGTCTTCTAACTCCAACTTGTAGCCACCCAAAGAGTAGTAATTAGGATCACAAAACTTTCTAGAAAATTGAACGTGTTTGCATTTTTTCAGGTTTAACTCCATTAAATTTAAACAACACCATTCATACGGTAGTCCTATTTCTAGATATTTTATGAACTAGATGCAACAAGGGTATAAGATGTCCGAACCGGACATCGGACAAAACAATTGCATCAATTACGGTATGATGCAATGGTAGGTAGCACACACGAATATAAGGCAATTTTCGCAGAAAAAAAATTTTAAATGTGAATAAAGAAGCAAAAAAATCTAAATTATGAGAAAAAAATAAGAAAAATATTGGTAATATCAGAAATAAAAAATGTGCAATAATTTATGAAATATCTGAAGATAAAAATTTTTCAGAGTGAAATTTTATCAATAATTTTTGCTTAGTTTTTTATTTTCGATATATGCATATTTTTTTGTAATCTTTTTTCTTAATTTTAAAATTTTTTTTAATTTCTATTAATTTACAAATATAAACTAAACAAGAATTTTTAAAATTCAACGAATTTTTTATTTTTTAAATAACAAAAATTACTGTTTACTGTAAAAATACTGTTTTGGTGGTTGTTTATTATGATATTAAAAATAACTGATTTAAATAACTGTTACGAAATTACAGTACTTTTCGTTAGGTGTTTTCTTAAATAACCGTCATAAAATTTGTTTTGCATTTTTGTATAGAAAAACAACTGTAATTTCTGTTAAAAACGACAACTACTGATTACTACACAAACAACTGTCATGTAGTAACTGTCAAACTTTTTTGAGTGCACTCACTCGAAATATGTTCGTTAACATCAAACGAAAAAATTACAAACACAAATTGACAAAAAAAATCTAAGCGAACTTAGTTATTCAAAAATAAAAAGAATTACTTTTTTATACAAGTGTGTTGTTACGCCTTTTTGTTTTTGAAATTCATACACTTGTTGTTACGGCCTTTTGAATTTCGTTCGTAAAATCGTTATTTGTTGACATATAACTTCAAAATTTTGTAGGGACATGTAATTTTGTCTAGTGCATCATAATCAGAGCTTTGAAGAATTAATTCCTTAATTCAATTTTTCAATTCTGAATTAAAAATTCGATGAATTAATTCACTAAGCACCATATATTGAATGGAATTAATTCACATTTGCTTTCGTTCGATTTATTTTGTTACGAATTAATTCAATCGCAATAGTTCTTTTTATTAAATCAAATGAATTAATTCACCGGTGAACGCGTTCAATTTTATAAATCGAACGGAAAAAAAGTGAATTAATTCCTTACTGAATTAATTCACCACTGAATTCATTCAATTTCATTTTCATTCAGTGAATTAAAAAAAAATAAAATTACATTCAGTGAATTAAAAAAAAAATAATAAGTTCACTGAATTGAAAAAAAAATAAAATAAGTTCACTGAATTGAAAAAAAATAAAATAAGTTCACTGAATTAAAAAAAAATAAAATAAGTTCACTGAATTCAAAGCCTGTTTTCTGCCGTTCAGTAGAAGAAAACAATAATGTACAAATAAAAGTTTTAAATAAGCAATTTTACAGCGTGTGCTAGTAACAAATTAGAAACCGGATGCTGTTTATCAACCTACATGATTCAAAAATAAAGCCTTTTACTATTAAAAATAAAAACTTTACAGATATAGATAAATTTGGAAAAAAATATAACTATTAATTTTTCAAACTACACCTTTTGCAATTGTAATTCAGAAAATATCAATTGAAATTCAGAAAATATCAATTGAAATTCAGAATTTCCATTTGAAATTCAGAAAACATCAATTGAAATTCAGAATTTCCATTTGAAATTCAGAAAACATCAATTGAAATTCAGATTTTCCATTTAAAATTCAGAAAATATCAATTGAAATTCAGAAAATATCATTTGAAATTCAGAAAATATCAATTGAAATTCAGAAAATATCATTTGAAATTCAGAAAATATCATTTCAAATTCAGAAAATATCAATTATTATTCAGAAAACATCAACTGAAATTTAGAATATATCAATTGAAATTCAGAAAATATCAATTGAAATTCAGAAATCGTCATTTGAAATTCAGAAAATATCAATTGAAATTCAGAAACCGTCATTTGAAATTCAGAAAATATCAATTGAAATTCAGAAAATATCATTTGAAATTCAGAAAATGTCAATTGAAATTCAGAAAATATCATTTGAAATTCAGAAAATATTATTTGAAATTCAGAAAATATCAATTGAAATTCAGAAAACATCAATTGAAATTCAGAAAATATCAATTGAAATTCAGAAATCGTCATTTCAATCATTGATGTTTTCTGAATATCAATTGATATTTTCTGAATTTCAAATGACATTTTCTGAATTTCAAATGATATTTTCTGAATTTCAAATGATATTTTCTGAATTTCAATTGACATTTTCTGAATTTCAAATGATATTTTCTGAATTTCAATTGATATTTTCTGAATTTCAAATGGCGGTTTCTGAATTTCAATTGATATTTTCTGAATTTCAAATGACGATTTCTGAATTTCAATTGATATTTTCTGAATTTCAATTGATATTTTCTGAATTTCAATTGATGTTTTCTGAATAATAATTGATTTTTACTGAATTTCAAACGATATTTTCTGAATTTCAATTGATATTTTCTGAATTTCAAATGATATTTTCTGAATTTCAATTGATATTTTCTGAATTTCAAATGGAAAATCTGAATTTCAATTGATGTTTTCTGAATTTCAAATGGAAATTCTGAATTTCAATTGATCTTTTCTGAATTTCAAATGGAAATTCTGAATTTCAATTGATATTTTCTGAATTTCAAATGGAAATTCTGAATTTCAATTGATATTTTCTGAATTACAGTTGCAAAAGGTGTAGTTATTTACAGAGCTTTGAAGAATTAATTATTTTTTGAATGAATTCACTACCAATCGAATTCAATTTTCTATAGAATTGAATGAATTCCTCTTCTTAAGTAATTCACTGAATTCGTTCAACTGAACGCGTTCATTAAACAACAAATTCAAAGACTTAATTCAATTGCAATAGTTCTTTGTATTAAATCAAATGAATTAATTCACTGGTGAACGCGTTCAATTTTATAAATCGAACGGGAAAATAAGTGAATTAATTCCTTACTGAATTACTTCACCACTGAATTCGTTCAATTTCACTTAGTGAATTAAAAAAAAATAAAATTACGTTCAGTGAATTAAAAAAAAAAAAATACGTTCACTGAATTAAAAAAAAAATTAAGTTCACTGAATTGAAAAAAACAAAAATTAAGTTCACTGAAGTCAAAGCCTGTTTTCTGCCGTTCAGTAGAAGAAAACATTTATTTACAAATAAAATTTCTAACCAAGCAATTTTACAGCGTTTGCTAGTAAAAATCAACAAATTACATATTTGTATATTAAGTGTTAGAGAAACCCGATGCACTTTATCAACCTACATGATTAAAAAATAAAGCCTTTTACTATTAAAAATAAAAACTTTACAGATATAGATGAATTTGGAAAAAATATAATGTGTGTGAAATTATCCATAAAAAAGTTATCCATAGATTTTTCTCGTGTAGAACTTAAGTGGAACACAATTTTGTTTTATAAAATAATTAAAATAAGTCGAATTTAGTCAATAAAATTACTTGAAAATAAATGAATTTTAATGTTTAAAGCGTTTTTTTTTAATTTGAAAACAATGCAAGTGCTGTGGAAATGTATATTTACTATTTTCCTTTACTTTGTAAATGGAAATTTTAAGTGCAACTGTCTTCGCTCCTCCGATAAATTGGATGATGGGAGACATACCTATGGAATCTACAAGAGTCCGGGCATATTTTAAGGTATGTCACATATTGGGGAATCGCACCTGTGCAATACAAACAGTCTTACAAAATCATCCATAGATTTTGAGTCTGACAAAGTTATCCATAGATTTGAATTACGGCCATGTAAGAAAATATTTCAAGACTAAATGAAAACCGTAGATTCCGAAAAAATTTTCTTATCAAATATCGAAAGTAGGTTTTAGAGAAAAAAATGTTTTATGTGTTAGAACCCAGATTTCTAAAAATAATTTATTTAATACCCAATGCAGGTAAAATTAGGAATGGTCAGAAGATAAACTATTTCTTTATAGGCCAAGCATCATCTGTAAATGCAAAAACACTTTTCATTTAAAAAATCGAGTGCAGGGTTTAAAATTTATTGTAATTTTTTAAATTGTACAAAATTGAAAATTTTTAAAAATGTTGTTTTAATTTTCTTAGCTCGTCCGATCATTTGGAAAATGAGTCACACACCAACGGACTCTACTTGAGTCCAAGTGTATTTTAAGGTATGCCCCATTTTGGCGAATCGACGTTGTGTACTACAAAAGGTCTTTCAGAGTCATCCATAAATTTTAATTTTTGGCAAATTTGTAAAATATGGCAGTATTATTTTCTCTGCTCCTCCGATGATTTGGAAAATGGGACACATACCTGTAGAATCTACTTGAGTCCAAGAAAATTTTAGTGAGTGTCCAATCTTGGCGAATCGTATTGGGGCCTTACAACCGAAAAAAATTTAAAAACAAAAAATTTAGGAGCGTTTTCCAGGAAAATATAGGAATGGTCAGTGCTTGAACTGTTCCTAGAATCGAAGGATGAAAACCGTAAATCTCGAAAATATTTTCTTATCAAATATCGAATGTAGGTTTTAGAGAAAAAAATGTTTTATGTGTTAGAACCCAGATTTCTAAAAACAATTTATTTAATACCCAATGCAGGTAAAATTAGGAATGGTCAGAAGATAAATGATTTCTTTAAAGGCCGATCATCATCTGTAAATGCAAAAACACTCTTCGTTTTAAAAATCGAGTGCAGGGATTAAAATTTATTGTAATTTTTTAAATTGTACCAAAATGAAATTTTTAAAAAATTTATCATTATTTTCTTAGCTTGTCCGAACATTTGGAAAATGAGTCATATTCCAACGGACTCTACTTGAGTCCAAGAGTATTTTAAGGTAGGTATGTCCCATTTTGGCGAATCGCCGTTGTGTACTACAAAAGGTCGTTCAAAGTCATTCATAAATTTTAATTTTTGGTAAATTAGAAAAATATGGCCGTACATTTTCTCCGCTCCTCCGATGAATTGGATTATGGGACACATACCCATGGCATCTACAAGAGCCCGACAATATTTTCAG
This sequence comes from Leucophora obtusa, assembly GCA_949987735.1. Taxonomy (NCBI): domain Eukaryota; kingdom Metazoa; phylum Arthropoda; class Insecta; order Diptera; family Anthomyiidae; genus Leucophora; species Leucophora obtusa. Next base: position 236,182,760 of record OX465295.1, on the reverse strand, counting down.
GTATGTCCAATTTTGGCGAATCGCCATGGGGCTTTCAACCGACCATAAACGTTGTCCATAAATTTTATTTTTATATGCTAAAAATTTAAAAATAAAAATTTTACGAGCGCTTTCCAGGAAAATATGGGAATGGTCAGGGCTTGAACTGTGCCTAGGATCAGAGGATGAAAACCTTAGATTCCGAAACTATTTTCTTATCAAATATTGAATGTAGATTTTAGAGAAAAGAATGGTTTATGTATTAGAACCCAGATTTCTAGAAACAATTTACTTAATACCCAATCCAGGTAAAATTAGGAATGGTCAGAAGATAAGAGATCTCTTTAAAGGAGAAATATGGGAATGGTCAGGGCTTGAACTGTGCCTAGGATCAGAGGATGAAAACCTTAGATTCCGAAACTATTTTCTTATCAAATATTGAATGTAGATTTTAGAGAAAAGAATGGTTTATGTATTAGAACCCAGATTTCTAGAAACAATTTACTTAATACCCAATCCAGGTAAAATTAGGAATATTCAGAAGATAAGAGATCTCTTTAAAGGACGACTATCATCTGTAAATATAAAAACACTCTTCGTTTTAAAAATCGAGTACAGGGTTTGAAATTTATTGTAATTTCTTAAATTGTACCAAATTGGAAATTTTTAAAAATGTTGTCCATTGCAACGGACTCTACTTGAGTCCAAGAGAACATATATGATCTATGATCTATATGATCATATATGCTCATATATGATCATATGTCCATATATGGAACAATATATGCAAATTATCTGCAGATTTTTTTTTTAAATATTTAAAAAATAAAAAAGTAGGGTGTTTTTTGATAAATTGAGTTTTTTATAAAACACAAGAAATCCAAATTCAGAACTTGTTCTGAAAATTTTAATTTAAAATTGTCTCTGTCGAAATTTTAACGAAGGTCGTTTAAAATGAAATCTTCACACAAATTTTGATTTTGTCCCCTTAAAACTTCACTATACATCATACTTAGGTAGAAGTATATTATGAAGGAATTGTTTGTCTTCTTATTCTACATGAAAATGCCTTTAAGTATATTTTCAAAAAACGTAAAATTTAGAAGTTATGACGCAGAAAAGCTTTGAAGTGTTTGTAAGTAATTTTTAGGATCAAAAGTTCAATACAGGCCAGTCCTGTATGCCCCCGATAGATCCAATTTTGGTACCCATATTATTTTTTATGCCCAATCTATCGGAAACTGCTGGTGGAGCGAACAAAAAAACTTTTAAAAATCTCATACAGTTCATGGTCTATTGTAGAGTTCTTAGTATTGTTAAAACGTATAAATGAAATACGTCATAGTCAAGCATCTATCTACATTTTACGGGGAAGCATAAGTTTGAAAAATTAATTATATTTTTTCCAAATTCATCTATATCTGTAAAGTTTTTAGTTTTAATAGTAAAAGGCTTTATTTTTTAATCATGTAGGTTGATAAAGTGCATCGGGTTTCTTTAATACTTAATATATATGTAATTAGTTGATTTTTACTAGCAAACGCTGTAAAATTGCTTATTTAAAACTTTTATTTGTACATTATGGTTTTCTTCTACTGAACGGCAGAAAACAGGCTTTGAATTCAGTGAACTTATTTTATTTTTTTTTAATTCAGTGAACTTATTTTATTTTTTTTCAATTCAGTGAACTTATTATTTTTTTTTTTAATTCACTGAATGTAATTTTTTTTTTTTTAATTCACTGAATGTAATAATTTTTTGTTTTTTAATTCACTGAATGAAAATGAAATTGAATGAATTCAGTGGTGAATTAATTCAGTAAGGAATTAATTCACTTTTTTTTCCGTTCGATTTATAAAATTGAACACGTTCACCGGTGAATTAATTCATTTGATTTAATAAAAAGAACTATTGCAATTGAATTAATTCTTTGAATTTGTTGTTTGATGAACGCATTCAGTTGAATGAATTCAGTGAATTACTTAAGAAAAGGAATTCATTCAATTCTATAGAAAATTGAATTCGATTGGTAGTGAATTCATTCAAAAAGGAATTAATTCTTCAAAGCTCTGATCATAATCAATAAAAAACTCGATTTTGTTGTTGTTACGCCCTTTTGCATTTTAGGTGACGAAATACCCTTTTAAAAAAGCGGGTATTTACAGTGCTTTTTCAAATTTCTGGCAGTGCTTTTGGTGCTTTTTGTACAGTTTATATTTTTGGTATTTGTTCGCGTTTTTTTTAATTTTTTTAAAATTTTTTGCCAAAGTTGAAAAAATAAAACTAACTATACAAAAACTACATTTTTCCAGTGTTTGTACTACAATTTTAAATAGCAACTTCGTTATATTTGAACTTCAAAATTTTTAAATATTAGTTTGGTGCTTTTTTACACCTTTTTTTAGTTATTTTTGCACCTTTTTTACACGATTTTACAAAACTAAAATGTGTTTTAAAATTCTGGACTTAAATTTTTAAAAAATTTAATATCGTGCTTTTTTAACCCATTTTTGGTAAATTTTTACCCTTTTTACCCGTTTTCAATATGCTCACGGTGCTTTCCTGCTTTCAAGAGTTGGCAACACTGCATAAAAAAGATCAACCCTTTTTGAAACAACAAATAAAATCTAATATGACAATATCATATTAGAATTTGGACTAGAGGTAGAAGAATATTCTAACTAAATATATATTGTAAGATCCCGAATAAAAAAAGTTAGATGTTATAAAATACAAACGTATCTTTTTTTGGTATAGCCTAAAGTACAATTTGATCCGAAAAGTGGTGGGTCGTACTATATTAATTTAGATACACCTTGGATCTAATATGATGAAATACGATCCGAAAAATGGGTTTATCTTACTATATATAATTAGATTTAGTACAATAAAGTTACATTTTATTTGATACCATTAGGCAAAAATACTTCATTCAAAGTTCGCTCATATTGCATTAAATCGTCCATTCTATTGAAATTAGTTTTTGATTGTCATTATGTCACATCCAATTCTATATGATTAGATAAACCCATTTTCAGATCGTATTTCATCATATTAGATGCACGGTGCATATAAATGAATACAGCATGATCCACCATTTTTCGGATCAAATTGTGTTTTGAGCAACATCAGAAAAAGATATGATTGCATGTTGTACCTCATTAATTTTATTTAATAGGGATACTTTAAAAAAGTATGAAAAGATAATTTTTTGTAAATACTGTTTAATCTTTCTTTGAGACTAAAAAAATAAACTTTCTCATTTAATTTGTTCACAATAAACATAACTGGTTGTAAATTTTTGCAAGATTTTTTTATGGTTTTTGTAGCATATTCAAATTATAGTAGTATATCAGTAGCCGTTTTTTCTAATCACTTGGATTTAATAAATCCAAAAAGTATTTCTAGAAGTGCTCAACAGATGGGGTTAGATTTTTCCTATTTTAAAAAAATTTTCTGTCCGACACTTCTTTCACCCTAATTTTTAGTACCGAATTCGATGATGAAGGATTCTACTTTAACTTTTAATTCATAATTATATTTTACATAAAACAGCGCTAAACAGTCTGCATTTTCAGTTTTATCACTTCAATTTATATTTTTACACAATTGAAAAATTCCATTGCAATATTTAATATTCACTAATTGGATTTAATTAAATTACTTACTGTAGAGTGAAAAATTGCCATTTCTATTTGAGCTATTTCTCCATGTCCAAGATGAAAAATATGTATTTGGTGAGGTGTAGTTTTTTTTTTTAAACATATTTCATAAAAAATAATTTAAGAAAAACCTTTTATTTATTAGTTTTTCAATTTTTTTGTTTCTCTTAATTTTCATTCGTATTTTTTTCTGACATTAAATTAATAGGCTGTTTCATATATTTGTGCTTTTATTGTGGATTTATTAAATCCAGCATTTTTTGGATTTAATAAATCCATTTTTTGTATAAAAAATTCTAAATCCAGGTGATTAAAAAACACGCTAAATACTACTAAAAAAGTTTACACTGAAAAAAGAATTGAATAATTACGCATGAAATAAAAAGTTATGAAAACACTGTTATTGTTATAAATATTGTCACAGAAAAAATTATTATCCCGGTTGAAAATGATCATATATGTTCATATATTAGCATATATGGTTGCATATATGAGTTATATATGAATTTATCAAAATTTATTATTAATTTAATTAAAATCCGATTGTAACATTATTGAATTTTATATTAATAGCATTATTGCTAAATAAATAATAATAAAAAATAAATAAAAATATCTGACATCCCGAGTAAAAAAGTTTTGATATAATCATATATTATTTTATGTAATTGCATATAGTAACTTATAGTTACATATGGCCACATATGCTTTTAAATTCAAGCAGATATACTTTTATATAGTCATATGTTAGATATTTTTTCCTCAAAGGTTTTAATATGGAGACATATGTGATTTTATATTATTACATATTTGCCTACATATATATGTATGTGCTATATATAAGTACATAAAGTAACATATAAAAGATATAATTACATGTACGTTTATATATAATTTAGTATGACACTATACATAATAATATAAAACTATGTGGATCCAAATAAGAAATATTTTATAATTTGTGTTAGTTATGATTATATATTGACGAATATCAACCCATATATAACTTAGACATATATCATCCCACATAGGGAATTTTTTCAAAGTGATTTTATATAAAAATATATAAGGTCCATATAAAACCGTATTGTATTATATTTGGTTCCATGTTATAAATGATTTTGAACTAGTTTTAGATTTAGTAATTACTAGGGATTGGCGCTTGACACGAAATGTTCGTGAGTCACGTTATTCACACGTGATCGTGAGTAATAATTACTATACTTAAGTGATTCGTGCGTGAGCGTGAGTAAGAATAAGCCGTGCATGATTCGTGTGTGAGTTTATTTTTTGCATCATATGTTTTTAGTAATTTTTACTGTTTTGCGTGAGAATTTTCTGATTGTAAGTTTTTAATATACTCATGTGTGCTGAGTAAGAAACGAAATGCTCGTGCGTGAGTAACAAAGGCTTAATTCTTTCATTCACTTTTTAAAAATTAATGAAATTTGGGTTAAATTTCATTCCCTAATAGCATTCTTATGGAATTAATTCTATAGCTTAATTCCCAATAGCTTTAAATTATATGAATTCATTCTATTTTGATTGAATTCTAACTGAATGAAACCCAATTTACTTGAATTCATTTAATAAAAAGGTGAATGAAAAATGATTTGTTTTCATTCACTTAATCAAATGAAAAATTTAAATTTGCATGTAATTGCTGAATATTAGCATAATACAAATGAAAAACGTTTAAAATTCATCTAAAAGAAATAAATAGTATCGTATGCTTTGTTACAGCTTGTATGCTTTGGTTTTGATTATATGTTAGTTTCAAACTACACTGCACTAAGTGAATGGTAATAAAATTTCTTCATTCAATTAGTAAAATGGTGAACGAACATGCAATTTGAATGATTCAAGTTAGGAATTCATTCAATTCAATTTTTCGAAGCTCTGGTGAGTAATTTGTTTTTTTTTGAGCATGAGTCAAAAATGGCCTACGCACCGCACCCATAACATTAACAACACTGAAGCTTTAATACGAAATTCCCTATACTATAACGTACACTTGTCTGATTTCTTATATCTTGGTTGTATATCATAATCCTATTAACTTTAAAATTTCAGTGTTGTTAACTTTATTTTAAAATTACTAAATTAAAAGTAATTTTTTTTCATGTTTATTGCACTGTCATGATAAATCAGGATAAAAGTAATGGAAGATTTATCGAAATTATAAGATCTCCAGCAGGCCTGGGGTTAATCATTACATTTTGTAATTAATTACACATGCAATTACACAATTACATGTAATTGCAATTGAAAAAAAACTCATCTATAATTACATATTATTTGTAATTGCAATTCAAAAAAGAACATTACAATTAAAAGTAATTGAAAATTTTTTTTTATTTAAAAAAATAATTTTTGTATGTATATTGTTAGATATGGTCCTATATAATATGATAAAAAGTATAAGGTTAATATTTAGATATAATTGTATCAAACTATGTCCACTTTTATAACATTTTATATAATTTTATACAAAAAGATATAATTTGATGTAATTGGATGAGGACAAAATTCGGATACAATTGTATCGAATTGCATAAAATTGTATCAAATTGTACCAATTTGTATACAATTGTATACAATTCGATACAATATGATACAATAAGACGTTCTCATTTTTCGGATATAATTATATCTAATTACATAAAAGATTATATATAATTAAATATAACTTCATATGGCTCCATATCATTTTTTTTTACTTGGGATATATGGAAGCATATTTGCGCTAATACATTCAAAGTTAAGGGTCATATATGGAGATGTGTGACACCATATATGATAATATATTGCATACATTGTTCCATATATGGCATATATCCTCATATATGAATTCATATATTATTCCATATATGAATCGAATTTTCTGATTTTAATGTCAGATATGTCCATATATGGAGGCAAAGATTTTTCTAAATTTAAGTCTTATCCCAATCATGGAAGGAATTTTGATACGAACATAGACTTTAACCCCAATACGATTTTTCAGTAATTCTTATCGTACAACGCTTACTGGAGGAAAAACACTTTAAGCGGGTGTATCTCCTCAATTGATTGAAATTCAAATAAAGTAAACTGTTTTATGATACAAATATGCTTATTTTTATCAATGTTTGTACTTTTTCAGTTTAATGATAAAATCGGATATTGTATTTAATCAATGAAAATATTTAATAATTTAACACCATTTACATCTGTATTTTAAAAACAAAAAAAATCATTTTGAAATTATTTGTAAAAGATGAATTAGAAGCTACCCAGTTAGAAATTGCCGACGTAACAAAAAAAATTGTACTAGGAAATCACGGTTTTTATCGAAATGCCGGTACTATTCGTAACGTGTTTTCTCAGTACTGTTTTCTATAAATTAACGACCAATTATTTACACAATTATTTATGTATTCAATTCAATTCAATTTATTTCTTATAATATTTATATTATTTACATTTGACTTAGAAGCAAAGAGTTTAGGAACTTCGTTCCTTTTCTACTTAGATATATAAATATATTTTTTAATTTATGAAATTTATGTACATTATTATTAAACGGAAGGAAAAAAATTTACAAAAACCTTTATGAAGCAGAGGTATAAGATAAAAATGAGAAAAAAAAATAAAGTAGATAAAATTATGATGAGATGAGTTCATTGATATGTACATGTTGTGAGAGTTGGCATCTTCCATTAAAATTTAGAGTCAATCTTTCGATTTTATCCAGAACGAGTTCGAAGCCAGCGAGACTATGTAGGCGTCGGGTGGAATAGTGCCATGGTAGTTTAAATATCATTTTAAGTAGCTTATTTTGTGCCACTTGGAGTTTTTTTATATGACATTTTGCAGACGTGTACCAAACTGGAGCACAGTAAAACATTATGGGGTGGAATATAGATTTGATGATGAGTTTTTTATTGTCTATGTTCATTTCCGAACTTCTGTTTATAATTGGGTACATTATTCTAATAATTTTGTTAATTTTGTCCACTACATAGGGAATATGATTATTAAAATTAATCTTTGTATCAAGCATAACGCCCAAGTATTTGACGTTGTTTTCCCATGGAATATCATGGTTCATGAAACGAGGTAAACTCTGGGGTATAAAACAAGACTTACGTTTTCTTGTAAAATAAATAGCCTGCGTTTTTTCAGGGTTAACCAAAATCTTTCATTTATCAAAATAATTAGTCAACCTAGTAAGAGCAGACTGCAAGTTTGTAATAATATCAGCTGAATAAACATCAGAACTGAGAATTGATGTATCATCTGCAAATATAGACGTAATGCAATTGGAAAATGTTGGAATGTCAGCAGTAAAGATGTTGTAAAGAACTGGCGACAGGCAAGAACCTTGTGGACATCCTGCAATGATATTAACTTGTTGTGAACAGGTTTTACCCAAGTAAACGCTGAACGATCTATTTTGAAGAAAGTTTTGAATAATTTTTATAAGTTCAATTGGAAAGTTGAACTTTTTCAATTTAAAAATAAGTCCATTATGCCAAACGGAGGCAAACGCAGCTTTTATGTCTAGCAGTATCATTCCAGTTGATTTGCCCTTTTGAAAATTATTTTGAACTAATTTTCTGATTTTTAGTAGGGGTTGAGACGTATTATGTTCACTTCTGAACCCGAATTGTTGCGATGGAAGTATATTGCTTGCATCGATAAAATTAATAAGCTTTTGCTTAATAATTTTTTCCAAGATTTTACTTATAGAAAAGAGCAGACTTATTGGTCTATAAGAAAGTGGAGAATCAGGAGGTTTATTTGGCTTGAGTATTAGTATGGTTTTTGAGATTTTCCAATCACTGGGAAAGTAGCATAATTTAAGGCAAGCATTAAAGATGTTCGTTAGATAGTTGATACCTTTATTAGGTAAATTTTTTAGACATTCATTATTAATACCGTCTAAACCTGGAGTTTTTTTGTTTTTCAATTTTTTTATAATTACACCAACTTTTTCAGTAGTAGTGAAGTAACAGTTTTGTGGGATTGGGTTAATATTACGAATAAGGTTTGCAACACCATTAACCTCAGTAATCGTAGTAGTATCACTTAAATTTGATGAAATACAGTGGTTCAAATTAAAGTTTTGAGCCAAAATTTCAGCCTTTTCTTGCCGGGTGAAACATACTACTTTGTTGTGTTTTAAAATTGGAATATTGCTAGATTTCTTCTTTAACTTTTTTGAAACTTTCCAAAAAGATGCTTTGTCCAAATTGGACAACATGTTATTCCAAGTTTGGTTTCTGAAGTGGTTTATTTCATTCGTAATATTTTTATTTAAAAGTGTCTTAGCTCGACGATCATTAACATCTCTGTAACGCTTCCAGTTCCTTTTAAATACGTTCCTTAATTGTATCATAATTTTTATGTTGTTTGGTAAGGGTTTAGAGGTTGGTGCAATTCTACGTTTGGGCACGCTTTCATCTATTCCCATTTTTACTACGTTATTGAAAACATTTATCATGTTGTCAATTTGAGTACTGTTGTTTATTTCATTAAAGCTATCCGCCACAGGAAGATTCCTGTTTATGAATTTCATAAAATGCGGCCAGTTTGCCTTGCTGAAAGCGTAGCATAAATTGTCTACCATTTCATAATTTAAATTAATTGTACTAATGATTGGTAGGTGGTCAGAACTCAAGTCATTTATAACTTTTACTGCGGACATATTTTGAGATATGTTATATATATATATTTGTTCCTTTTACTCCTGCAAGGAGCATAGGGCCGCTTTGAGATATGTTAGTTAGAAAAAAAAAAAAAAAAAATCTCCTCAAATAAATATATATTAGGAGGAGATTTTAACTGCAGACATAGTTATTGGGGATGTCAAAGAAGTAATGGCTGGGGTAACATATTATATGGGAAACTCCAACTAAACCAAACACAAATAGTATTTCCCCACGAATATACTTATATTCCGGCTGATCCAAGTAAACAACCGTCAACTCTAGATTTTTTTATAAGATATGTTAGTTAGAAAAAAATCTAGAGTTGACGGTTGTTTACTTGGATCAGCCGGAATATAAGTATATTCGTGGGGAAATACTATTTGTGTTTGGTTTAGTTGGAGTTTCTCATATAATATGTTACCCCAGCCATTACTTCTTTGACATCCCCAATAACTATGTCTGCAGTTAAAATCTCCTCCTAATATGTATTTATTTGAGCTCGTTAGTTTACGAATATCTGACGCAAATGTTTGTTTTCTTCTAGGGTCCCTGTTTGTTGACCCACCAGGATAATAGCTAGAATAAATATTTATAAAGTCATTACCAGATTTTACCTTAACACCTATGTTTTCAATCAGTTCTGTGTTAATAGGAGGTATAAGTTGATGCTGAATGTGTTTTTTAATTAAAATAGCTACCCCCACGTTGTCGATCGTATCTGCAGCAGTAGAAGTTCTGATGTTTTATTGTAATTTTTTTATTTAGCCAGGTTTCACAAATTAAACAAATGTCAATATTGGTTTTTTCCAAGAAATGGAATAATTCTTTTTTAGTGCGAATGCTATGAGCATTCCATTGTAATAACGTTATGTTGCTGTTCATTGGTACAAAAATTTGCATGCAAGGTTTGTAACAACCTCGAATTGCTCTTCAAGAGACCTGCATTTTTTTAAATTTGAAATTAATTCAAACGTAAGATTTTTTAATTCTTCTAAAGAGAACAAATTATTATTATCGATATTTTGGGTGAATGGTTGGCTATAACCCGTTCTAGATGGATTTGGGAAATTAACGTTGTAATTTGATTGGTTGTTGAATTGTTGGCTTCTTTGTCTGGTACTCTTTGGTTGAGCACGTTGCCTTATTTGCTTATATGTTTCCCTATTAGGGCAGTCAGGGGACATAGCCTTATGGGGGCCTTTACAATAGCACATTTTACAATGGTTGACTGGCATTCTTCAGTTTTGTGATTCCCGGCGCAATGGGCACAAAATGTTTTAACATTGCATCTGCTGGCACCGTGTCCATACATCTGACAATTATAACATTGGGTCAGTTTTGTTTTGTTGGGTTTTTGGTATTCCCACCTGACTTTTATGTAGTTGATGGCTGAGTAGTTTTGCCTTAATTCTCTCAATGTGATTGACTTTTTTTCAAAGTAGACAATGAATATAATTTGTTCGTTGTTACTATCCCTAGCTCCAGCATAGGCTCTAGTAACTATTTTAACATCGATACATTTAAGGCCCATGTCTAAAAGTCTGGACTTAACAACTGATGGGTCTGTTTTATCTAGACCTAATAGTACAGCCTTGTAAGGCTTTTCGTTTTTAGCAGCATATGTGAAATATTCGAGCTGAAACTTCTTAGTGAGAGAGTCACAAACGGTAGTAAAATCTACGTTATTTGTGCAAAACAATTTTAGACCGATGGAAATTTTACGTGTAGAGTAATCTTTGATTTTTAATATTCTACACATTTCATGAACTTGTTCAATTTTACATTTTAAGATTGTTTTTGGTGGTATGTTAACTTTAACAGCTGGTTCGATAATAGTTTCATCATTATCGTCATCATCGATAGTTTGCAGAGGTGCAAAATAATTTGAATTGCTAGCTCTCTGAGAGATGTTTGTGGCCATTTTTTTCTATTCATGTTATACCCAGAGCAGGCATCAACATCTTCTTCTCGATTGCGTTTAATTTTGTTTTTGCTTTTTTTTTAATATTTAGATATTGTTAACAAACAATAACAACAAGAAATAAAGAAAAAAATAAACCGTAAACTTTTATTACACTTTAAGGAAACAGAATAAACTATGACTTAACACATCAAATGATAATGCAAGACTGACGAATTATTTATGTAAAGGAGACATATCCATTGTTTTTTTTATTAAATTCGGAAAGAATGAATTAAAAATCTGTCATGAGCACTAAAAGTATAGTAAATTACTGCTTGATGATGAAATGATGATAATGAAGAGAAATGATGATAATGATGTTGATGACAACAAGGAGAAAATAATTTTACTTATATACTTTTACCTCTAGTTGCCACATTTTTTATCCGATTTTCATAAGTAATACCTTTCTGGAAAGGTTGTAATGTTATATTGTTTACAACTTTATTAGTTGTTTCAAAAAGCCACCTCAAGATGGCGCTAATCTAGATTTATTAAAAAATTGCAAAAAATTTAAATTTGGTAGCCTCGAAAATGATTTTTTTGATATGTCGCAGTGGAACTTTTTTTTCATCATGCTAAAAGCTTTCGAAAAATCGCAATATCAAAAAATGTTTATCCCTACAATTTGACCCGCCCTAATGATCATATATGAACATTTTTAGCCGGGATGTTAAAAAATATGCTTTTATTAAATAAAACAAAATATCCCAAGTAAAAAAAAATGATATGCAGCCATATGAAGTTATATTTAATTATATATAATCTTTTATGTAATTAGATATAATTATATCCGAAAAATGAGAACGTCTTATTGTATCATATTGTATCGAATTGTATACAATTGTATACAAATTGGTACAATTTGATACAATTTTATTTTTTTTATTACATGTAATTGTGTAATTGCATGTGTAATTAATTACAAAATGTAATGATTAACCCCAGGCCTGCTGGAGATCTTATAATTTCGATAAATCTTCCATTACTTTTATCCTGATTTATCATGACAGTGCAATAAACATGAAAAAAATTACTTTTAATTTAGTAATTTTAAAATAAAGTTAACAACACTGAAATTTTAAAGTTAATAGGATTATGATATACAACCAAGATATAAGAAATCAGACAAGTGTACGTTATAGTATAGGGAATTTCGTATTAAAGCTTCAGTGTTGTTAATGTTATGGGTGCGGTGCGTAGGCCATTTTTGACTCATGCTCAAAAAAAAACAAATTACTCACCAGAGCTTCGAAAAATTGAATTGAATGAATTCCTAACTTGAATCATTCAAATTGCATGTTCGTTCACCATTTTACTAATTGAATGAAGAAATTTTATTACCATTCACTTAGTGCAGTGTAGTTTGAAACTAACATATAATCAAAACCAAAGCATACAAGCTGTAACAAAGCATACGATACTATTTATTTCTTTTAGATGAATTTTAAACGTTTTTCATTTGTATTATGCTAATATTCAGCAATTACATGCAAATTTAAATTTTTCATTTGATTAAGTGAATGAAAACAAATCATTTTTCATTCACCTTTTTATTAAATGAATTCAAGTAAATTGGGTTTCATTCAGTTAGAATTCAATCAAAATAGAATGAATTCATATAATTTAAAGCTATTGGGAATTAAGCTATAGAATTAATTCCATAAGAATGCTATTAGGGAATGAAATTTAACCCAAATTTCATTAATTTTTAAAAAGTGAATGAAAGAATTAAGCCTTTTAAACCTTTGTTACTCACGCACGAGCATTTCGTTTCTTACTCAGCACACATGAGTATATTAAAAACTTACAATCAGAAAATTCTCACGCAAAACAGTAAAAATTACTAAAAACATATGATGCAAAAAATAAACTCACACACGAATCATGCACGGCTTATTCTTACTCACGCTCACGCACGAATCACTTAAGTATAGTAATTATTACTCACGATCACGTGTGAATAACGTGACTCACGAACATTTCGTGTCAAGCGCCAATCCCTAGTAATTACTAAATCTAAAACTAGTTCAAAATCATTTATAACATGGAACCAAATGTAATACAATACGGTTTTATATGGACCTTATATATTTTTATATAAAATCACTTTGAAAAAATTCCCTATGTGGGATGATATATGTCTAAGTTATATATGGGTTGATATTCGTCAATATATAATCATAACTAACACAAATTATAAAATATTTCTTATTTGGATCCACATAGTTTTATATTATTATGTATAGTGTCATACTAAATTATATATAAACGTACATGTAATTATATCTTTTATATGTTACTTTATGTACTTATATATAGCACATACATATATATGTAGGCAAATATGTAATAATATAAAATCACATATGTCTCCATATTAAAACCTTTGAGGAAAAAATATCTAACATATGACTATATAAAAGTATATCTGCTTGAATTTAAAAGCATATGTGGCCATATGTAACTATAAGTTACTATATGCAATTACATAAAATAATATATGATTATATCAAAACTTTTTTACTCGGGATGCTAAAAAATCTGCTCTTGTCCAACAGAATATGCTAAAAAGCAGTTAGCATATTTTTACAAAAAAAGGTGGAAGAATATTCTAACTAAATTTATTGCAAAGACTTAGAAAAACAAAATAGATTCAATTTGATCTGCAAATATTGTATCGAATTGAACCTCTTCAGATCTGAAAATACCATATCAATTCATATCTAATTGAATCTGATTAGATATTATAAGTCCAGATCACTTTGAATTTGGTCACATCTAATTAGATCTCAAATTTGTCACCAATTTTGAGATCTAATTGGATCTGATCAGATTTGGTACAATTACATCTATTGAGATCTGGTCAGTTCTGATCTTTTTTACACGGGACTAGCAAATAGTTGGCAATAGTGATTTTGTTTACGTCAAAAGTAAAAATAAATCGTATTTTTTGAGAAAATTTGTGAATCATAAAAATAAAATAATAAATAAAAGTTAATGTTGATAAAAAACCACAAGCAATTTTTTTTATTACATTTTCTTATTTTATAAATAATAATATGGCGGCTGATATGTTAAAAACAGATGTTTTGTTTTATTTGCAACTAAGCTTATATGCAAAGTGATTTTTGCTAAAGGGTTTTTAATTGCAAATGAAGAAAAATAAAGCAAATTGCAAATACATACATTTTGTTCTTGTGTTGATGCAATCGTTGTTTTTTTGCAACCATTTGCAACGTTTGCATCGTTTGCAATACCCATCGTGAGTACCTTAGTATAAAGCATTCCGTGTTTAAATTTCAGTGTTGTTAACTTTAATTTAAAATCGCTAAAAACAAAGACAAATTTGGTCATGTTTAAGGCACTGTCATTTTAAGTCTGGCGACCATTTGTAGAAAAAAATAATGCAAGACAAGGAAATTTTATAGGAATTCCAAAAATAAACAGTTTTAAAAAATAGGAGTCCCCTATTTTGGTTGTTATTTGGGGTCAAAGTTGAAACATGGATTTGCCCGTATCTTCGCTATTTATTATCGGATTTGGACAATATGAGCACCATTGGAAAGGTAAATGAAATGGCTTTAATATTTATTAACCCATTACAAACCGGTTCCGTTTTTTTGAATTTTTAGAGCGAGTTTTTCGAGAAAATCCTTTGAATATCAAAAATGTGCTTATGCAATGGTATGATTTGTTTACACAACATTGTATGTAAGATTACAAAGTTTAATTTGAGTACAACTTTTGGTTTCAACCATTATGCGGGCATAGTTGTTAGGGGTTAAAATTAATTTTTTTTTTGTTTTCTTTTATTACACAACACAATTTGTTCATATATAATATGAAAAGCATTCCTTGATTTGAATTCATTATATGTATAAATAAATTCATACAATTTATGAATTTTTTTCCATTAATTTTAAATTTCAAAAAAAAATATTGTATCAAGTCATTTTGAAAACTGAAAAATTAATTAACAGAATTTTTCTATTTAAATTTACATAAAAGATACAATTTTTGTGCAATAAAAAGCAAAATAGACCGAATATAACCGTAAGTAAAGACTTAACAAAATTGTAATACAAAATTTAAACCACATATTTTTTATATTCATTTTTAGACATAAAAATATTTGCTTTGTGCAAACTGATATTTTCATCAGATTTGGCTGAACATCCACAAGAATTTTGGAAACAAATATAAAATACCAATGTGTCCACAAAACCCGCAATATTAGTGAATTTTTTAAATATATTTCATGACTATTCAAATTCCCGTTATCTGCAGGATTTTTTACATAACCTTCAGAGTTTTGAGTTTTGAGTATATTTGAAGGGCATGTAAAGGTGAGTTATAACTTCCCATGAACATACATATGTACATATATAAAAATATGTTCAAAACTAATGGTTTTCTTTTTTGCAGTTGTCGTGGTAAATATCAATTTTCATAATCAAAAAACTAAAGTTTTCATTGTAAAAATTACTCAAAATCAAATTTGCCCGCATTTTCAAGATGACATTTCATACGAAAATTTAAAAATGACACTAACTTAAATGCTTCTTGGTAAACATGTTTAAACATTCTCATCAACGATACTATCAAATTTGTATTTCACGAAGATTTTCTCATTTTATTCTATTGCTCTTTAGTCTCCCACAGATGTATTTTGCTAAATTATTAAATAAATTGATTCATTTATTTTATTTAAAATTGGTAATTTGATTGTTCTTTTATTATTAAAGTGCAAAATTCACTTTTTATTCTTAGTTAAGGTTTGTTTTCATAATATAAACGATTCTTTTCATTCGGGGTATAAAAAGTTCATACATTTAATATATTTTGTTCATACATATTATTAATATTTTCATACTATTTATGAATAAGTTCATACTCCGAATGAAAAAGTTTTGGGAAAAAAATTTCATGTTCAATTCATACAGTTTATGAACAAATTCATTACATGTATGAATTATTTTTTTCTGTGTATAAAAGTAATAGTTTTATTTTCCTTAGTTTGTTTTTTTACCGCTTTTTTCGCATTTTCTGTTGAAATTTAGCCAATAATATGGCTAAAGATGAAGCTATAATGAATTTTAACTTGGCTGAATACAAAGGCGAATTTAAATCGGCATTAAAACAAAACGAAAACAAAATTAAACAACTTCTTGAAGCAATTGAAAAAAGATATGAAAGGCTAAAAAAATTAGATGAAGCTCAAAAATTGTGTGATATAAATTTAAAGGAAATAAAAAACTTTACGGAAATATAAACGAATATGAAAATAAAAATAAAGAAATGTGTAATACAATCGAAGAAATTAATAAAAAGATGTGTAATGAAATAAAAAAGGTGATAACAGAGACAAACGTCAAAACAAGTAGGATGTCATTTGCGGATGCATTAAAAAACAACACGGCGTTGCCAGATAAAAATAAACAAAATCCACTGATCATTAAACCCAAAGAAAAATAGGATGTCAAAAAAACTAAAGAAGATTTAAATGATAAAGTGAACCCAACCAATTTTAAAATTATAAACGTAGAACAGAGAAAAAATGAATCTGTTGTTATCCAAAGTGAAAGCAACAAGAGGCAATACAAAATGAAATGAGCGAAACATATGAAATCAAAGTACCAAATCAAACTGGAATGAAAATAACAATAACAAGCATGTCGTTTAAACATACCGTAAGTGAAATTATGGAAAAATTAAAAAGGCAAAATGATATACTAATGATAGTGAGTTAGAGATAATCAAAATATCTGAATATAAGAAAACTAATCGAACATTCTACAATGTAAAAATAAAAATAGATAATAATTCATATATTAATATAATTCATATATTAACATAATTCATATATTAACATAATTCATATAGAACATTGGATGGGAGAAATGTAAAATTTTCGATGGCACGGATATTATTCAATATTTTAAATACAAATGCTGTAACCACAAATCAAAAGACTGAAAAAATCAAGAGATGTGCTTTAAATGTCATGGTAATCACAAATCAAAGGAATGTAACAAGGATATTATAATTAAATGCTCTAATTGCGTAAGGATGAACAATAGGTTGAACTTAGGACTGGATGAAAATCACATAACCTCAAACAGAGAATTCCCAGTGTATCAAAATAAGCTGAATGCAAAAAAGAGAAGAATTGGTTTAACAGCCTAACAATCATGGCAAATAAATGGTATATATACGAATATACAGGGATTGTTAAATAATTATAATCAATTTGAGATTCTATCAAATATAAAAGATCCTGAATTCATTATATTGTCGGAAACCCATTTAACAGAAAATGTAGAAGAAGGAGAAATACAACTGAAGCAATACAATCTATATAAAACATTATCAAATTCAACAAGAACAGGCGGTGTTATAGTTTACTTCAAAAAGAAGTGGAATGTAAGAAAAATTATTGAAAAAGTTATTGAGTCAAAATTATGGATATCGGCATTTCTGGCAAAATATGAAAAAAAACGAATTTATAATTGCTGCCGTTTATAGATCACCAAGAAGTGCTGAGATGGAGTTTATTGAAACCTTTGAAGAAATATTAGAAACGATAAATGAATTTAACGGTGATATAATAATAGCGGGTGACTTTAATATATACTGGAATAAAGATGGATTTTATAAAAATAAAATAGAGTGCATAATTAATGATAATGGCCTTATGCAGTTAATGAACGAATACACGCGTATAACAGAGAACTCAAAAACAATAATAGACTATATTATAACGAATAATGAAAATATATTGGCCAAGACTAATGTTTCAAATAAAATTGCGGATCATGAAGCAATCGACATATTAATTAAGAGTACAAAAACCATGTGTGTGAAGATACATTCGAATTTAACTAGCAAAGACGCAAACCACATTATTTAGCCAAGATCCGTTTAAGGGTTAACAGAGTATAGGAAACAAAAGAAAAACACTATTGTGGACATTTGGAGATTGGTTCACCAAACCAAATAAAATATTTATCATCAAGGCTCTGACTTTCATATTCCACAGTGTCTTACTTCAAATAACTTCCAGAATTCCATAATTTTTGAAATTAAGATTCGAGTATATCTGGCCACTGTGGACATTTGGAGAAAGATGGGCCCACAGAACCAAATACATTATACTTCCACAAGGGTCTAGTTTTCATATTCTATAGTGGCTTAGCCCAAATGATTTTCAGAATTCGTCAATTTTTGATTTTTTATTATAAGTATGTGATGAAATCCTGTCGAGGATTTTTGGCCACTGTGGACGTTAGGAGAAAGATGGGCCCACAGAAGTAAATACATTATACTTCCACAAAGGTCTAGTTTTCATATTCTATAGTCGCTTAGCCCAAATGATTTTCAGAATTCGTCAATTTTTGATTTTTTATTATAAGTATATGATGAAATCCTGTCGAGTATTTTTGGCCACTGTGGACATTTGGAGAAAGATGGGCCCACAGAACCAAATACATTATACTTCCACAAGGGTCTAGTTTTCATATTCTATAGTGGCTTAGCCCAAATGATTTTCAGAATTCTTCAATTTTTGATTTTTTATTATAAGTATGTGATGAAATCCTGTCGAGTATTTTTGGCCACTGTGGATATTTGGAGAAAGATGGGCCCACAGAACCAAATACATTATACTTCCACAAGGGTCTAGTTTTCATATTCTATAGTGGCTTAGCCCAAATGATTTTCAGAATTCTTCAATTTTTGATTATTTATTATAAGTATGTGATGAAATCCTGTCGGGGATTTTTGGCCACTGTGGACATTTGGAGAAAGATGGGCCCACAGAACCAAATGCATTATACTTCCACAAGGGTCTAGTTTTCATATTCTATAGTGGCTTAGCCCAAATGATTTTCAGAATTCGTCAATTTTTGATTTTTTATTATAAGTATGTGACGAAATCCTGTCGGGGATTTTTGGCCACTGTGGACATTTGGAGAAAGATGGGCCCACAGAACCAAATACATTATACTTCCACAAGGGTCTAGTTTTCATATTCTATAGTGGCTTAGCCCAAATGATTTTCAGAATTCGTCAATTTTTGATTTTTTATTATAAGTTGTGACGAAATCCTGTCGGGGATTTTTGGCCACTGTGGACATTTGGAGAAAGATGGGCCCACAGAACCAAATACATTATACTTCCACAAGGGTCTAGTTTTCATATTCTATAGTGGCTTAGCCCAAATGATTTTCAGAATTCTTCAATTTTTGATTTTTTATTAAAGGTATGTGATGAAATCCTGTCGAGTATTTTTGGCCACTGTGGATATTTGGAGAAAGATGGGCCCACAGAACCAAATACATTATACTTCCACAAGGGTCTAGTTTTCATATTCTATAGTGGCTTAGCCCAAATGATTTTCAGAATTCTTCAATTTTTGATTATTTATTATAAGTATGTGATGAAATCCTGTCGGGGATTTTTGGCCACTGTGGACATTTGGAGAAAGATGGGCCCACAGAACCAAATGCATTATACTTCCACAAGGGTCTAGTTTTCATATTCTATAGTGGCTTAGCCCAAATGATTTTCAGAATTCGTCAATTTTTGATTTTTTATTATAAGTATGTGACGAAATCCTGTCGGGGATTTTTGGCCACTGTGGACATTTGGAGAAAGATGGGCCCACAGAACCAAATACATTATACTTCCACAAGGGTCTAGTTTTCATATTCTATAGTGGCTTAGCCCAAATGATTTTCAGAATTCGTCAATTTTTGATTTTTTATTATAAGTTGTGACGAAATCCTCTCGGGGATTTTTGGCCACTGTGGACATTTGGAGAAAGATGGGCCCACAGAACCAAATACATTATACTTCCACAAGGGTCTAGTTTTCATATTCTATAGTGGCTTAGCCCAAATGATTTTCAGAATTCGTCAATTTTTGATTTTTTATTATAAGTTGTGACGAAATCCTCTCGGGGATTTTTGGCCACTGTGGACATTTGGAGAAAGATGGGCCCACAGAACCAAATACATTATACTTCCACAAGGGTCTAGTTTTCATATTCTATAGTGGCTTAGCCCAAATGATTTTCAGAATTCTTCAATTTTTGATTTTTTATTATAAGTATGTGATGAAATCCTGTCGAGTATTTTTGGCCACTGTGGATATTTGGAGAAAGATGGGCCCACAGAACCAAATACATTATACTTCCACAAGGGTCTAGTTTTCATATTCTATAGTGGCTTAGCCCAAATGATTTTCAGAATTCTTCAATTTTTGATTTTTTATTATAAGCATGTGATGAAATCCTGTCGGGGATTTTTGGCCACTGTGGACATTTGGAGAAAGATGGGCCCACAGAACCAAATGCATTATACTTCCACAAGGGTCTAGTTTTCATATTCTATAGTGGCTTAGCCCAAATTATTTTCAGAATTCGTCAATTTTTGATTTTTTATTATAAGTATGTGACGAAATCCTGTCGGGGATTTTTGGCCACTGTGGACATTTGGAGAAAGATGGGCCCACAGAACCAAATACATTATACTTCCACAAGGGTCTAGTTTTCATATTCTATAGTGGCTTAGCCCAAATGATTTTCAGAATTCGTCAATTTTTGATTTCTTATTATAAGTTGTGACGAAATCCTCTCGGGGATTTTTGGCCACTGTGGACATTTGGAGAAAGATGGGCCCACAGAACCAAATACATTATCCTTCCACAAGGGTCTAGTTTTCATATTCTATAGTGGCTTAGCCCAAATGATTTTCAGAATTCGTCAATTTTTGATTTTTTATTATAAGTTGTGACGAAATCCTGTCGGGGATTTTTGGCCACTGTGGACATTTGGAGAAAGATGGGCCCACAGAACCAAATACATTAAACTTCCACAAGGGTCTAGTTTTCATATTCTATAGTGGCTTAGCCCAAATGATTTTTAGAATTCGTCAATTTTTGATTTTTTATTATAAGTATATGATGAAATCCTGTAGAGTATTTTTGGCCACTGTGGACATTTGGAGAAAGATGGGCCCGCCCACAGAACCAAAGACCCTTGTGGAAGTATAATGTATTTGGTTCTGTCGGCCCATCTTTCTCCAAATGTCCACAGAGGCCAAAAATACTCGACAGGATTTCATCATATACTTATAACAAAAAATCAAAAATTGACGAATTCTGAAAATCATTTGGGCTAAGCCACTATAGAATATGAAAACTAGACCCTTGTGGTAGTATAATGTATTTGGTTCTGTGGGCCCATCTTTCTCCAAATGTCCACAGAGGCCAAAAATACTCGACAGGATTTCATCAAATACTTATAACAAAAAATCAAAAATTGACGAATTCTGAAAATCATTTGGGCTAAGCCACTATAGAATATGAAAACTAGACCCTTGTGGAAGTATAATGTATTTGGTTCTGTGGGCCCATCTTTCTCCAAATGTCCACAGTGGCCAAAAATCCCCGACAGGATTTCGTCACAACTTATAATAAAAAATCAAAAATTGACGAATTCTGAAAATCATTTAGGCTAAGCCACTATAGAATATGAAAACTAGACCCTTGTGGAAGTATAATGTATTTGGTTCTGTGGGCCCATCTTTCTCCAAATGTCCACAGTGGCCAAAAATCCCCGACAGGATTTCGTCACATACTTATAATAAAAAATCAAAAATTGACGAATTCTGAAAATCATTTGGGCTAAGCCACTATAGAATATGAAAATTAGACCCTTGTGGAAGTATAATGTATTTGGTTCTGTGGGCCCATCTTTCTCCAAATGTCCACAGTGGCCAAAAATCCCCGAAAGGATTTCGTCACAACTTATAATAAAAAATCAAAAATTGACGAATTCTGAAAATCATTTGGGCTAAGCCACTATAGAATATGAAAACTAGACCCTTGTGGAAGTATAATGTATTTGGTTCTGTGGGCCCATCTTTCTCCAAATGTCCACAGTGGCCAAAAATCGCCGACAGGATTTCGTCACATACTTATAATAAAAAATCAAAAATTGACGAATTCTGAAAATCATTTGGGCTAAGCCACTATAGAATATGAAAACTAGACCCTTGTGGAAGTATAATGTATTTGGTTCTGTGGGCCCATCTTTCTCCAAATGTCCACAGTGGCCAAAAATCCCCGACAGGATTTCGTCACATACTTATAATAAAAAATCAAAAATTGACGAATTCTGAAAATCATTTGGGCTAAGCCACTATAGAATATGAAAACTAGACCCTTGTGGAAGTATAATGTATTTGGTTCTGTGGGCCCATCTTTCTCCAAATGTCCACAGTGGCCAAAAATCCCCGACAGGATTTCGTCACAACTTATAATAAAAAATCAAAAATTGACGAATTCTGAAAATCATTTGGGCTAAGCCACTATAGAATATGAAAACTAGACCCTTGTGGAAGTATAATGTATTTGGTTCTGTGGGCCCATCTTTCTCCAAATGTCCACAGTGGCCAAAAATCCCCGACAGGATTTCATCACATACTTATAATAAAAAATCAAAAATTGACGAATTCTGAAAATCATTTGGGCTAAGCCACTATAGAATATGAAAACTAGACCCTTGTGGAAGTATAATGTATTTGGTTCTGTGGGCCCATCTTTCTCCAAATGTCCACAGTGGCCAAAAATACTCGACAGGATTTCATCACATACTTATAATAAAAAATCAAAAATTGAAGAATTCTGAAAATCATTTGGGCTAAGCCACTATAGAATATGAAAACTAGACCCTTGTGGAAGTATAATGTATTTGGTTCTGTGGGCCCATCTTTCTCCAAATGTCCACAGTGGCCAAAAATACTCGACAGGATTTCATCACATACTTATAATAAAAAATCAAAAATTGACGAATTCTGAAAATCATTTGGGCTAAGCCACTATAGAATATGAAAACTAGACCCTTGTGGAAGTATAATGTATTTGGTTCTGTGGGCCCATCTTTCTCCAAATGTCCACAGTGGCCAAAAATACTCGACAGGATTTCATCACATACTTATAATAAAAAATCAAAAATTGACGAATTCTGAAAATCATTTGGGCTAAGCCACTATAGAATATGAAAACTAGACCCTTGTGGAAGTATAATGTATTTGGTTCTGTGGGCCCATCTTTCTCCAAATGTCCACAGTGGCCAAAAATACTCGACAGGATTTCATCACATACTTATAATAAAAAATCAAAAATTGACGAATTCTGAAAATCATTTGGGCTAAGCCACTATAGAATATGAAAACTAGACCCTTGTGGAAGTATAATGTATTTGGTTCTGTGGGCCCATCTTTCTTCAAATGTCCACAGTGGCCAAAAATACTCGACAGGATTTCATCACATACTTATAATAAAAAATCAAAAATTGACGAATTCTGAAAATCATTTGGGCTAAGCCACTATAGAATATGAAAACTAGACCCTTGTGGAAGTATAATGTATTTGGTTCTGTGGGCCCATCTTTCTCCAAATGTCCACAGTGGCCAAAAATACTCGACAGGATTTCATCACATACTTATAATAAAAAATCAAAAATTGACGAATTCTGAAAATCATTTGGGCTAAGCCACTATAGAATATGAAAACTAGACCCTTGTGGAAGTATAATGTATTTGGTTCTGTGGGCCCATCTTTCTCCAAATGTCCACAGTGGCCAAAAATCCCCGACAGGATTTCGTCACAACTTATAATAAAAAATCAAAAATTGACGAATTCTGAAAATCATTTGGGCTAAGCCACTATAGAATATGAAAACTAGACCCTTGTGGAAGTATAATGTATTTGGTTCTGTCGGCCCATCTTTCTCCAAATGTCCACAGTGGCCAAAAATCCCCGACAGGATTTCATCACATACTTATAATAAAAAATCAAAAATTGAAGAATTCTGAAAATCATTTGAGCTAAGACACTATAGAATATGAAAACTAGACCCTTGTGGAAGTATAATGTATTTGGTTCTGTGGGCCCGTCTTTCTCCAAATATCAACAGTGGCCAAAAATACTCGACAGGATTTCATCACATACTTATAATAAAAAATCAAAAATTGACGAATTCTGAAAATCATTTGGGCTAAGCCACTATAGAATATGAAAACTAGACCCTTGTGGAAGTATAATGTATTTGGTTCTGTGGGCCCATCTTTCTCCAAATGTCCACAGTGGCCAAAAATCCCCGACAGGATTTCATCATATACTTATAATTATAAATCAAAAATTGACGAATTCTGAAAATCATTTGGGCTAAGCCACTATAGAATATGAAAACTAGACCCTTGTGGAAGTATAACGTATTTCGCTCTGTCGGCCCATCTTTCTCCAAATGTCCACAGTGGCCAAAAATCCCCGACAGGATTTCATCACATACTTATAATAAAAAATCAAAAATTGACGAATTCTGAAAATCATTTGGGCTGAGCCACTATAGAATATGAAAACTAGACCCTTGTGGAAGTATAATGTATTTGGTTCTGTGGGCCCATCTTTCTCCAAATGTCCACAGTGGCCAAAAATCCCCGACAGGATTTCATCATATACTTATAATAAAAAATCAAAAATTGACGAATTCTGAAAATCATTTGGGCTAAGCCACTATAGAATATGAAAACTAGACCCTTGTGGAAGTATAACGTATTTCGCTCTGTCGGCCCATCTTTCTCCAAATGTCCACAGTGGCCAAAAATCCCCGACAGGATTTCATCACATACTTATAATAAAAAATCAAAAATTGACGAATTCTGAAAATCATTTGGGCTAAGCCACTATAGAATATGAAAACTAGACCCTTGTGGAAGTATAATGTATTTGGTTCTGTGGGCCCATCTTTCTCCAAATGTCCACAGTGGCCAAAAATCCCCGACAGGATTTCATCATATACTTATAATAAAAAATCAAAAATTGATGAATTCTGAAAATCATTTGGGCTAAGCCACTATAGAATATGAAAACTAGACCCTTGTGGAAGTATAACGTATTTCGCTCTGTCGCCCATCTTTCTCCAAATGTCCACAGTGGCCAAAAATCCCCGACAGGATTTCATTACATACTTATAATAAAAAATCAAAAATTGACGAATTCTGAAAATCATTTGGGCTAAGCCACTATAGAATATGAAAACTAGACCCTTGTGGAAGTATAATGTATTTGGTTCTGTGGGCCCATCTTTCTCCAAATGTCCACAGTGGCCAAAAATCCCCGACAGGATTTCGTCACAACTTAAAATAAAAAATCAAAAATTGACGAATTCTGAAAATCATTTGGGCTAAGCCACTATAGAATATGAAAACTAGACCCTTGTGGAAGTATAATATATTTGGTTCTGTGGGCCCATCTTTCTCCAAATGTCCACAGTGGCCAAAAATACTCGACAGGATTTCATCATATACTTATAATAAAAAATCAAAAATTGACGAATTCTGAAAATCGTTTGGGCTAAGCCACTATAGAATATGAAAACTAGACCCTTGTGGAAGTATAATGTATTTGGTTCTGTGGGCCCATCTTTCTCCAAATGTCCACAGTGGCCAAAAATCCCCGACAGGATTTCGTCACAACTTATAATAAAAAATCAAAAATTGACGAATTCTGAAAATCATTTGGGCTAAGCCACTATAGAATATGAAAACTAGACCCTTGTGGAAGTATAATGTATTTGGTTCTGTCGGCCCATCTTTCTCCAAATGTCCACAGTGGCCAAAAATCCCCGATAGGATTTCATCACATACTTATAATAAAAAATCAAAAATTGAAGAATTCTGAAAACCATTTGGGCTAAGCCACTATAGAATATGAAAACTAGACCCTTGTGGAAGTATAACGTATTTCGCTCTGTCGGCCCATCTTTCTCCAAATGTCCACAGTGGCCAAAAATCCCCGACAGGATTTCATCACATACTTATAATTATAAATCAAAAATTGAAGAATTCTGAAAATCATTTGGGCTAAGCCACTATAGAATATGAAAACTAGACCCTTGTGGAAGCATAATGTATTTGGTTCTGTGGGCCCATCTTTCTCCAAATGTCCACAGTGGCCAAAAATCCCCGACAGGATTTCATCACATACTTATAATTATAAATCAAAAATTGAAGAATTCTGAAAATCATTTGGGCTAAGCCACTATAGAATATGAAAACTAGACCCTTGTGGAAGTATAATGTATTTGGTTCTGTGGGCCCATCTTTCTCCAAATGTCCACAGTGGCCAAAAATACTCGACAGGATTTCATCACATACTTATAATAAAAAATCAAAAATTGACGAATTCTGAAAATCATTTGGGCTAAGCCACTATAGAATATGAAAACTAGACCCTTGTGGAAGTATAATGTATTTGGTTCTGTGGGCCCATCTTTCTCCAAATGTCCACAGTGGCCAAAAATACTCGACAGGATTTCATCACATACTTATAATAAAAAATCAAAAATTGACGAATTCTGAAAATCATTTGGGCTAAGCCACTATAGAATATGAAAACTAGACCCTTGTGGAAGTATAATGTATTTGGTTCTGTGGGCCCATCTTTCTCCAAATGTCCACAGTGGCCAAAAATCCCCGACAGGATTTCATCATATACTTATAATTATAAATCAAAAATTGACGAATTCTGAAAATCATTTGGGCTAAGCCACTATAGAATATGAAAACTAGACCCTTGTGGAAGTATAATGTATTTGGTTCTGTGGGCCCATCTTTCTCCAAATGTCCACAGTGGCCAAAAATCCCCGACAGGATTTCATCACATACTTATAATAAAAAATCAAAAATTGAAGAATTCTGAAAATCATTTGGGCTAAGACACTATAGAATATGAAAACTAGACCCTTGTGGAAGTATAATGTATTTGGTTCTGTGGGCCCGTCTTTCTCCAAATATCAACAGTGGCCAAAAATACTCGACAGGATTTCATCACATACTTATAATAAAAAATCAAAAATTGACGAATTCTGAAAATCATTTGTGCTAAGCCACTATAGAATATGAAAACTAGACCCTTGTGGAAGTATAATGTATTTGGTTCTGTGGGCCCATCTTTCTCCAAATGTCCACAGTGGCCAAAAATCCCCGACAGGATTTCATCATATACTTATAATTATAAATCAAAAATTGACGAATTCTGAAAATCATTTGGGCTAAGCCACTATAGAATATGAAAACTAGACCCTTGTGGAAGTATAACGTATTTCGCTCTGTCGGCCCATCTTTCTCCAAATGTCCACAGTGGCCAAAAATCCCCGACAGGATTTCATCACATACTTATAATAAAAAATCAAAAATTGACGAATTCTGAAAATCATTTGGGCTGAGCCACTATAGAATATGAAAACTAGACCCTTGTGGAAGTATAATGTATTTGGTTCTGTGGGCCCATCTTTCTCCAAATGTCCACAGTGGCCAAAAATCCCCGACAGGATTTCATCATATACTTATAATAAAAAATCAAAAATTGACGAATTCTGAAAATCATTTGGGCTAAGCCACTATAGAATATGAAAACTAGACCCTTGTGGAAGTATAACGTATTTCGCTCTGTCGGCCCATCTTTCTCCAAATGTCCACAGTGGCCAAAAATCCCCGACAGGATTTCATCACATACTTATAATAAAAAATCAAAAATTGACGAATTCTGAAAATCATTTGGGCTAAGCCACTATAGAATATGAAAACTAGACCCTTGTGGAAGTATAATGTATTTGGTTCTGTGGGCCCATCTTTCTCCAAATGTCCACAGTGGCCAAAAATCCCCGACAGGATTTCATCATATACTTATAATAAAAAATCAAAAATTGACGAATTCTGAAAATCATTTGGGCTAAGCCACTATAGAATATGAAAACTAGACCCTTGTGGAAGTATAACGTATTTCGCTCTGTCGCCCATCTTTCTCCAAATGTCCACAGTGGCCAAAAATCCCCGACAGGATTTCATCACATACTTATAATAAAAAATCAAAAATTGACGAATTCTGAAAATCATTTGGGCTAAGCCACTATAGAATATGAAAACTAGACCCTTGTGGAAGTATAATGTATTTGGTTCTGTGGGCCCATCTTTCTCCAAATGTCCACAGTGGCCAAAAATCCCCGACAGGATTTCGTCACAACTTAAAATAAAAAATCAAAAATTGACGAATTCTGAAAATCATTTGGGCTAAGCCACTATAGAATATGAAAACTAGACCCTTGTGGAAGTATAATATATTTGGTTCTGTGGGCCCATCTTTCTCCAAATGTCCACAGTGGCCAAAAATACTCGACAGGATTTCATCATATACTTATAATAAAAAATCAAAAATTGACGAATTCTGAAAATCGTTTGGGCTAAGCCACTATAGAATATGAAAACTAGACCCTTGTGGAAGTATAATGTATTTGGTTCTGTGGGCCCATCTTTCTCCAAATGTCCACAGTGGCCAAAAATCCCCGACAGGATTTCGTCACAACTTATAATAAAAAATCAAAAATTGACGAATTCTGAAAATCATTTGGGCTAAGCCACTATAGAATATGAAAACTAGACCCTTGTGGAAGTATAATGTATTTGGTTCTGTCGGCCCATCTTTCTCCAAATGTCCACAGTGGCCAAAAATCCCCGACAGGATTTCATCACATACTTATAATAAAAAATCAAAAATTGAAGAATTCTGAAAATCATTTGGGCTAAGCCACTATAGAATATGAAAACTAGACCCTTGTGGAAGTATAATGTATTTGGTTCTGTGGGCCCATCTTTCTCCAAATGTCCACAGTGGCCAAAAATCCCCGACAGGATTTCATCACATACTTATAATTATAAATCAAAAATTGACGAATTCTGAAAATCATTTGGGCTAAGCCACTATAGAATATGAAAACTAGACCCTTGTGGAAGTATAACGTATTTCGCTCTGTCGGCCCATCTTTCTCCAAATGTCCACAGTGGCCAAAAATCCCCGACAGGATTTCATCACATACTTATAATTATAAATCAAAAATTGAAGAATTCTGAAAATCATTTGGGCTAAGCCACTATAGAATATGAAAACTAGACCCTTGTGGAAGTATAATGTATTTGGTTCTGTGGGCCCATCTTTCTCCAAATGTCCACAGTGGCCAAAAATACTCGACAGGATTTCATCACATACTTATAATAAAAAATCAAAAATTGACGAATTCTGAAAATCATTCGGGCTAAGCCACTATAGAATATGAAAACTAGACCCTTGTGGAAGTATAATGTATTTGGTTCTGTGGGCCCATCTTTCTCCAAATGTCCACAGTGGCCAAAAATACTCGACAGGATTTCATCACATACTTATAATAAAAAATCAAAAATTGACGAATTCTGAAAATCATTTGGGCTAAGCCACTATAGAATATGAAAACTAGACCCTTGTGGAAGTATAATGTATTTGGTTCTGTGGGCCCATCTTTCTCCAAATGTCCACAGTGGCCAAAAATACTCGACAGGATTTCATCACATACTTATAATAAAAAATCAAAAATTGACGAATTCTGAAAATCATTTGGGCTAAGCCACTATAGAATATGAAAACTAGACCCTTGTGGAAGTATAATGTATTTGGTTCTGTGGGCCCATCTTTCTCCAAATGTCCACAGTGGCCAAAAATCCACGACAGGATTTCGTCACAACTTAAAATAAAAAATAAAAAATTGACGAATTCTGAAAATCATTTGGGCTAAGCCACTATAGAATATGAAAACTAGACCCTTGTGGAAGTATAATGTATTTGGTTCTGTGGGCCCATCTTTCTCCAAATGTCCACAGTGGCCAAAAATACTCGACAGGATTTCATCATATACTTATAATAAAAAATCAAAAATTGACGAATTCTGAAAATCGTTTGGGCTAAGCCACTATAGAATATGAAAACTAGACCCTTGTGGAAGTATAATGTATTTGGTTCTGTGGGCCCATCTTTCTCCAAATGTCCACAGTGGCCAAAAATCCCCGACAGGATTTCGTCACAACTTATAATAAAAAATCAAAAATTGACGAATTCTGAAAATCATTTGGGCTAAGCCACTATAGAATATGAAAACTAGACCCTTGTGGAAGTATAATGTATTTGGTTCTGTCGGCCCATCTTTCTCCAAATGTCCACAGTGGCCAAAAATCCCCGACAGGATTTCATCACATACTTATAATAAAAAATCAAAAATTGAAGAATTCTGAAAATCATTTGGGCTAAGCCACTATAGAATATGAAAACTAGACCCTTGTGGAAGTATAATGTATTTGGTTCTGTGGGCCCGTCTTTCTCCAAATATCAACAGTGGCCAAAAATACTCGACAGGATTTCATCACATACTTATAATAAAAAATCAAAAATTGACGAATTCTGAAAATCATTTGGGCTAAGCCACTATAGAATATGAAAACTAGACCCTTGTGGAAGTATAATGTATTTGGTTCTGTGGGCCCATCTTTCTCCAAATGTCCACAGTGGCCAAAAATCCCCGACAGGATTTCATCACATACTTATAATTATAAATCAAAAATTGACGAATTCTGAAAATCATTTGGGCTAAGCCACTATAGAATATGAAAACTAGACCCTTGTGGAAGTATAACGTATTTCGCTCTGTCGGCCCATCTTTCTCCAAATGTCCACAGTGGCCAAAAATCCCCGACAGGATTTCATCACATACTTATAATAAAAAATCAAAAATTGACGAATTCTGAAAATCATTTGGGCTGAGCCACTATAGAATATGAAAACTAGACCCTTGTGGAAGTATAATGTATTTGGTTCTGTGGGCCCATCTTTCTCCAAATGTCCACAGTGGCCAAAAATCCCCGACAGGATTTCATCATATACTTATAATAAAAAATCAAAAATTGACGAATTCTGAAAATCATTTGGGCTAAGCGACTATAGAATATGAAAACTAGACCCTTGTGGAAGTATAACGTATTTCGCTCTGTCGGCCCATCTTTCTCCAAATGTCCACAGTGGCCAAAAATCCCCGACAGGATTTCATCACATACTTATGATAAAAAATCAAAAATTGACGAATTCTGAAAATCATTTGGGCTAAGCCACTATAGAATATGAAAACTAGACCCTTGTGGAAGTATAATGTATTTGGTTCTGTGGGCCCATCTTTCTCCAAATGTCCACAGTGGCCAAAAATCCCCGACAGGATTTCATCATATACTTATAATAAAAAATCAAAAATTGACGAATTCTGAAAATCATTTGGGCTAAGCCACTATAGAATATGAAAACTAGACCCTTGTGGAAGTATAACGTATTTCGCTCTGTCGCCCATCTTTCTCCAAATGTCCACAGTGGCCAAAAATCCCCGACAGGATTTCATCACATACTTATAATAAAAAATCAAAAATTGACGAATTCTGAAAATCATTTGGGCTAAGCCACTATAGAATATGAAAACTAGACCCTTGTGGAAGTATAATGTATTTGGTTCTGTGGGCCCATCTTTCTCCAAATGTCCACAGTGGCCAAAAATCCCCGACAGGATTTCATCACATACTTATAATTATAAATCAAAAATTGACGAATTCTGAAAATCATTTGGGCTAAGCCACTATAGAATATGAAAACTAGACCCTTGTGGAAGTATAACGTATTTCGCTCTGTCGGCCCATCTTTCTCCAAATGTCCACAGTGGCCAAAAATCCCCGACAGGATTTCATCACATACTTATAATAAAAAATCAAAAATTGACGAATTCTGAAAATCATTTGGGCTGAGCCACTATAGAATATGAAAACTAGACCCTTGTGGAAGTATAATGTATTTGGTTCTGTGGGCCCATCTTTCTCCAAATGTCCACAGTGGCCAAAAATCCCCGACAGGATTTCGTCACAACTTAAAATAAAAAATCAAAAATTGACGAATTCTGAAAATCATTTGGGCTAAGCCACTATAGAATATGAAAACTAGACCCTTGTGGAAGTATAATGTATTTGGTTCTGTGGGCCCATCTTTCTCCAAATGTCCACAGTGGCCAAAAATACTCGACAGGATTTCATCATATACTTATAATAAAAAATCAAAAATTGACGAATTCTGAAAATCATTTGGGCTAAGCCACTATAGAATATGAAAACTAGACCCTTGTGGAAGTATAATGTATTTGGTTCTGTGGGCCCATCTTTCTCCAAATGTCCACAGTGGCCAAAAATCCCCGACAGGATTTCATCATATACTTATAATAAAAAATCAAAAATTGACGAATTCTGAAAATCATTTGGGCTAAGCCACTATAGAATATGAAAACTAGACCCTTGTGGAAGTATAACGTATTTCGCTCTGTCGCCCATCTTTCTCCAAATGTCCACAGTGGCCAAAAATCCCCGACAGGATTTCAGCACATACTTATAATAAAAAATCAAAAATTGACGAATTCTGAAAATCATTTGGGCTAAGCCACTATAGAATATGAAAACTAGACCCTTGTGGAAGTATAATGTATTTGGTTCTGTGGGCCCATCTTTCTCCAAATGTCCACAGTGGCCAAAAATCCCCGACAGGATTTCGTCACAACTTAAAATAAAAAATCAAAAATTGACGAATTCTGAAAATCATTTGGGCTAAGCCACTATAGAATATGAAAACTAGACCCTTGTGGAAGTATAATGTATTTGGTTCTGTGGGCCCATCTTTCTCCAAATGTCCACAGTGGCCAAAAATACTCGACAGGATTTCATCATATACTTATAATAAAAAATCAAAAATTGACGAATTCTGAAAATCATTTGGGCTAAGCCACTATAGAATATGAAAACTAGACCCTTGTGGAAGTATAATGTATTTGGTTCTGTGGGCCCATCTTTCTCCAAATATCAACAGTGGCCAAAAATACTCGACAGGATTTCATCACATACTTATAATAAAAAATCAAAAATTGACGAATTCTGAAAATCATTTGGGCTAAGCCACTATAGAATATGAAAACTAGACCCTTGTGGAAGTATAATGTATTTGGTTCTGTGGGCCCATCTTTCTCCAAATGTCCACAGTGGCCAAAAATCCCCGACAGGATTTCATCACATACTTATAATTATAAATCAAAAATTGACGAATTCTGAAAATCATTTGGGCTAAGCCACTATAGAATATGAAAACTAGACCCTTGTGGAAGTATAACGTATTTCGCTCTGTCGGCCCATCTTTCTCCAAATGTCCACAGTGGCCAAAAATCCCCGACAGGATTTCATCACATACTTATAATAAAAAATCAAAAATTGACGAATTCTGAAAATCATTTGGGCTGAGCCACTATAGAATATGAAAACTAGACCCTTGTGGAAGTATAATGTATTTGGTTCTGTGGGCCCATCTTTCTCCAAATGTCCACAGTGGCCAAAAATCCCCGACAGGATTTCATCATATACTTATAATAAAAAATCAAAAATTGACGAATTCTGAAAATCATTTGGGCTAAGCCACTATAGAATATGAAAACTAGACCCTTGTGGAAGTATAACGTATTTCGCTCTGTCGGCCCATCTTTCTCCAAATCTCCACAGTGGCCAAAAATCCCCGACAGGATTTCATCACATACTTATAATAAAAAATCAAAAATTGACGAATTCTGAAAATCATTTGGGCTAAGCCACTATAGAATATGAAAACTAGACCCTTGTGGAAGTATAATGTATTTGGTTCTGTGGGCCCATCTTTCTCCAAATGTCCACAGTGGCCAAAAATCCCCGACAGGATTTCATCATATACTTATAATAAAAAATCAAAAATTGACGAATTCTGAAAATCATTTGGGCTAAGCCACTATAGAATATGAAAACTAGACCCTTGTGGAAGTATAACGTATTTCGCTCTGTCGCCCATCTTTCTCCAAATGTCCACAGTGGCCAAAAATCCCCGACAGGATTTCATCACATACTTATAATAAAAAATCAAAAATTGACGAATTCTGAAAATCATTTGGGCTAAGCCACTATAGAATATGAAAACTAGACCCTTGTGGAAGTATAATGTATTTGGTTCTGTGGGCCCATCTTTCTCCAAATGTCCACAGTGGCCAAAAATCCCCGACAGGATTTCGTCACAACTTAAAATAAAAAATCAAAAATTGACGAATTCTGAAAATCATTTGGGCTAAGCCACTATAGAATATGAAAACTAGACCCTTGTGGAAGTATAATGTATTTGGTTCTGTGGGCCCATCTTTCTCCAAATGTCCACAGTGGCCAAAAATACTCGACAGGATTTCATCATATACTTATAATAAAAAATCAAAAATTGACGAATTCTGAAAATCGTTTGGGCTAAGCCACTATAGAATATGAAAACTAGAACCTTGTGGAAGTATAATGTATTTGGTTCTGTGGGCCCATCTTTCTCCAAATGTCCACAGTGGCCAAAAATCCCCGACAGGATTTCGTCACAACTTATAATAAAAAATCAAAAATTGACGAATTCTGAAAATCATTTGGGCTAAGCCACTATAGAATATGAAAACTAGACCCTTGTGGAAGTATAATGTATTTGGTTCTGTCGGCCCATCTTTCTCCAAATGTCCACAGTGGCCAAAAATCCCCGACAGGATTTCATCACATACTTATAATAAAAAATCAAAAATTGAAGAATTCTGAAAATCATTTGGGCTAAGCCACTATAGAATATGAAAACTAGACCCTTGTGGAAGTATAATGTATTTGGTTCTGTGGGCCCATCTTTCTCCAAATATCAACAGTGGCCAAAAATACTCGACAGGATTTCATCACATACTTATAATAAAAAATCAAAAATTGACGAATTCTGAAAATCATTTGGGCTAAGCCACTATAGAATATGAAAACTAGACCCTTGTGGAAGTATAATGTATTTGGTTCTGTGGGCCCATCTTTCTCCAAATGTCCACAGTGGCCAAAAATCCCCGACAGGATTTCATCACATACTTATAATTATAAATCAAAAATTGACGAATTCTGAAAATCATTTGGGCTAAGCCACTATAGAATATGAAAACTAGACCCTTGTGGAAGTATGACGTATTTCGCTCTGTCGGCCCATCTTTCTCCAAATGTCCACAGTGGCCAAAAATCCCCGACAGGATTTCATCACATACTTATAATAAAAAATCAAAAATTGACGAATTCTGAAAATCATTTGGGCTGAGCCACTATAGAATATGAAAACTAGACCCTTGTGGAAGTATAATGTATTTGGTTCTGTGGGCCCATCTTTCTCCAAATATCCACAATGGCCAAAAATACTCGACAGGATTTTATCACATACTTATAATAAAAAATCAAAAATTGAAGAATTCTGAAAATCATTTGGGCTAAGCCACTATAGAATATGAAAACTAGACCCTTGTGGAAGTATAATGTATTTGGTTCTGTGGGCCCATCTTTCTCCAAATGTCCGCAGTGGCCAAAAATCCCCGACAGGATTTCATCATATACTTATAATAAAAAATCAAAAATTGACGAATTCTGAAAATCATTTGGGCTAAGCCACTATAGAATATGAAAACTAGACCCTTGTGGAAGTATAACGTATTTCGCTCTGTCGCCCATCTTTCTCCAAATGTCCACAGTGGCCAAAAATCCCCGACAGGATTTCATCACATACTTATAATAAAAAATCAAAAATTGACGAATTCTGAAAATCATTTGGGCTAAGCCACTATAGAATATGAAAACTAGACCCTTGTGGAAGTATAATGTATTTGGTTCTGTGGGCCCATCTTTCTCCAAATGTCCACAGTGGCCAAAAATACTCGAATCTTAATTTCAAAAATTATGGAATTCTGGAAATCATTTGAAGTAAGACACTGTGGAATATGAAAGTCAGAGCCTTGATGATAAATATTTTATTTGGTTTGGTGAACCCATCTATCTCCAAATGTCCACAATAGTGTTTTTCTGTTGTTTCCTATACTCTGTTAACCCTTAAACGGATCTTGGCTAAATAATGTGGTTTGCGTCTTTGCTAGTTAAATTCGAATGTATCTTCACACACATACAAAAACCTCTAATGAAAATAAAAATAAAGAAATAGAAACGTTTAAATACAACAGAAATCAATATAATAGAGAAATAAAGGACATTCAAAAAATAAATAAAAATAATGATTTAAACGGCAACGTATATCTTTTCGATGATTGTATGGAAATGCGGTTAAAAAACTAACAATTAAAAAAATAGTTAAAGAAAATTGCAAAAACAAATGGTTTAATAATGAAATAAAACGTTTGAAAAGAGACAAAATTGATAAATATCAAATAGCTGTAATGGAAAATACAAGCGAAGCATGGGCAAATTACAAAACAATTAGAAATACTTATAAAAGCTGTATTTTGTCTTATGCCTATCAACGT
This sequence comes from Leucophora obtusa, assembly GCA_949987735.1. Classification (NCBI taxonomy): domain Eukaryota; kingdom Metazoa; phylum Arthropoda; class Insecta; order Diptera; family Anthomyiidae; genus Leucophora; species Leucophora obtusa. The sequence goes on along the minus strand of OX465295.1, from coordinate 236,146,148 downwards.
TAAGTATTTAAAGCAAATCTAGTTTAAACCCATTGTAGTATAAAAAAATTTTAAACAGGTTAATTTTATAATTGTTCCGCTATAATCGAACGTATGTCAGTAAAACGTTTTAGGAAGTAACGCGAATAAGTTACGTTAGATGTGAAAATGTATAAACTTTGAGTTTTCAACGTTGATGATTATCCGCGTTGAAAGTTAACGTGCATACGAAAAGTAATGTGTTAGTTTTCGTCTTAAACGCGTTTTTATGTACTTTGAGTTTTTTTATGAGTTAACGGATATAGTTAAGTCGAAAACACAGCTAAAGTGAAAATTGAAAATGAAAAGAATAAATATATAAATAATAAAATTAATGATGCCAAAGACCAAAAAGAAATGTGGAGGGAAATAAAAAACCTAATATTAAAAAAAAAGCCAAAATGTGATACAAACTGTGATATTTGACCAAATTGAATGTAAGAAAAATTTCGAAATTGCCAACAAATTTAACAATTACTTTGTTAATAGTATTAAATCTTGCGAAAACAAGAAAATGTGAGGAGTTTCGCCCAATAAACACGTTGAAGACATGCGAGAAGATAATCGAAAAATTAGTAAAGGATCAACTGGAGAAATACTTGGAATCAAATAAACTAATATCAAAATATCAATCAGGATTTAGAAAGAAACATCAATTAATTACCTAATCAACAGATGGAAAAAAATAAGAAAATTGTTGCAATATTTTTGGACTTAAACGAGCATTTTAAACCATAGACAGAACAATACTACTACAAAAACTATACAAAATCGGCATCCAGGATACTGAATTAGAATGGTTCAAATCATATTTAACAAAAAGAAAGCAAATTACGAAAGTGAATAACGTGAAATCAAATGTTATAAATAATGAATATGGAGTACCACAAGGATCAATTTTGGGAGCCTTGCTATTTATTTTATACATAAAAGATATGCCTAACATAGTGGATAACTGTGAAATAATATTGTATGCAGATGATACATTAATTTTTAGTGAAGGAGATTTAGATAATCAGTGTTATGACAAACTAAATCATGACATGCAAAATGTTAATAAGTGGCTAAAAATGAATAAGCTTAAATTAAACGAAAATAAAACAAAAATAATGGAAATAAACACTAAAAACAACATCATTTTTAAAATTAATAATGAAATAATTGAAAAGGTAGAACAAATGAAGTATTTAGGCTTTGTAATTGATAAAAACTTAAATTTTAAAAGTCACATTGACTATAGCTGTAAAAAAATTGGCAAAAAAATTAGTTTCTTCAAGCGGTTAAGAAAACAAATATCGATATTAAAGGCAATTAATATATACAACACCATGATTAAACCACATTTCGAATTCGGGTCTACAATCCTATACTCATGCTGTACAACAAATCAAATTGAACGAATGCAAAAACTTCAAAATAAGTCAATGCGCGTCATATTAAAAAGCAATCGGTATATATCTATTAATTTTATGCTGGAAACACTAAAATGGCTGAATATAAAGCAAAGGCTTCAATTAAATACAATAAACTTTATACAAAAAATTAAAACAGGAAAATCACCAGAATATTTAACGGAACAAATAGTATACGCCAGAGAGGCTCAACCGTATCTGCTAAGAAATAACGGAAATTTTAGACTACAAAAGGCATCAACAACTGCAAACAAGCCCTCACTATTTTACAAAGGGTTACAATTATACAACAATTTGCCAAATAACGTTAAAACGGAAAGTAACATGAATGTATTTAAAAGACACGTTGTATGCTATGTAAAGAATAATAATTTATAATATAAATATATGTTAAACAAATGTTATTATAGAATATTAAAAGTATTTTAAATAATAATAAAGAAAAGAAAGAATAATAATAATAGACCCTCTTTATATTTAGGTTTTATTTTAAGTAGGTTATAGAAATTCACTACGACCCAAAACATAAGACCAATTAGTTAACCCATTGAGAATCAAGAAGAAACTTTTCAAGAGACTTTTATATGGTGAGACTTTAGAATTTTAGAAGGAAACAAAAAAAAAAAGGTCACTAGTACCAAAAATAAAACCGAAAAATCGCGCGATTTTTTTTTCTTTCCAAATATGGCTATTTTTTGCGAAATTCTAAAGTGTTACCATGAAAAAGTCTATTGAAAAGTTTATTTTTTCTCAATGGGTTAAGTAATCGGTCTTATTTTTGGTACTAGTGAAATATATTTCTATAACTCTATATTTGACATTTTTCTTTTGAGTTAATATCAAAAAAACTAAAACTTTGATCCTCAATAACTTTGTTGTTTGATGTGTTAGAGGTCAAGATATGTCTTGAATGAAAGGTGTAAGTCTCGACAATAAATTAATAAATACAAATTATATTGTTATATACGTAATCTTATGAAATAAAACCCTTTTTCGTTAACTGGGCCGCAATGGGTTAATTGGTATAAAAATTTATAATGCCATATGAAAGATATTTTAAATACCTTTCTAATGGTGTGCATACTGTCCAAATCCGAAACGAAGTTATAAGCAAGTCCAACTTCGAACTTTGAACCGAAATAACTCCGGAGATAGGTCCGACCGACACAAAAAAAAGTTGTTGTAGAATCCCAATAAAGTTTTACCTGTGGTAAAAATTTTGACCTGATCGGAGCTGTGCCACTAAACTCAACTTTAACCAAATAAAGAAACAGACATCACGTTAAAATTCTACACAATTTTCTGAACTACATACATATCTCTTCGCATTTTGGGGCGAATCTATCCACTATTTTGATCTTTAAAAATAAAGGCAACGAGAATAAAATTATAAAAAAAACTTGAATGGCGCTAATATATTGCACATCACTGTAATACATGAAAGAGAATAAAAAAGTACATATATGAATAAATATATGAGTAACGAGTAAAAAGGTTAAAGTCGGGCATGCCGACTATACAATACCATACACCAGTCAGCGCACCAAATTTCATTAAAATATCTTAATATTTGCAACCTGCAGTTTGTAACCAAGCCAATTTTGGGGGGACCCTTATATGGGCACTAGTTTTAAACATGGACCGATGTTCACCAAAATCAATAGGCTGCGTTATTGGGCCAATATAGGTCTGTGTACCAAATTTCATCAAAATATCTTAATATTTGCGACCTGCAGCGTATAAACAGTATAATTTTGGTAGGACCCTTATATGGGCACTAGGTCTAAACATAGACCGATGTTCACCAAAATCAATAGGCTGCGTTATTGGGCCAATATAGGTCTGTGTACCAAATTTCATCAAAATATCTTAATATTTGCGACCTGCAGCGTATAAACAGTATAATTTTGGTAGGACCCTTATATGGGCACTAGGTCTAAACATAGACCGATGTTCACCAAAATCAATAGGCTGCGTTATTGGGCCAATATAGGTCTGTGTAGCAAATTTCATCAAAATATCTTAATATTTGCGACCTGCAGCGTATAAACAGTATAATTTTGGTAGGACCCTTATATGGGCACTAGGTCTAAACATGGACCGATGTTCACCAAAATCAATAGGCTGCGTTATAGGACCAATATAGGTCTGTGTAGCAAATTTCATCAAAATATCTTAATATTTGCGACCTGCAGCGTATAAACAGTATAATTTTGGTAGGACCCTTATATGGGCACTAGGTCTAAACATAGACCGATGTTCACCAAAATCAATAGGCTGCGTTATTGGGCCAATATAGGTCTGTGTACCAAATTTCATCAAAATATCTTAATATTTGCGACCTGCAGCGTATAAACAGTATAATTTTGGTAGGACCCTTATATGGGCACTAGGTCTAAACATTAACCGATGTTCACCAAAATCAATAGGCTGCGTTATTGGGCCAATATAGGTCTGTGTACCAAATTTCATCAAAATATCTTAATATTTACGACCTGCAGCGTATAAACAGTATAATTTTGGTAGGACCCTTATATGGGCACTAGGTCTAAACATGGACCGATGTTCACCAAAATCAATAGGCTGCGTTATTGGGGTAACATAAGTCTGTGTACCAAATTTCGTCAAAATATCTTAATATTTACGACCTGCAGCGTATAAACAATATAATTTTGATAGGACCCTTATATGGGCACTAGGTCTAAACATGGACCGATGTTCACCAAAATCAAACTTGTTCGTCCTTGGGCCAACATAGGTCTGCGTACCAAATTTCATCAAAATATCTTAATAGTTGCGACCTGTAGAGTGCGCACAAGATTGCATGGACAGACAGACAGACGGACGGACGGACAGACGGACATCGTTAAATCGAAATAAAAAAAAAATCTGAACCGATCGGTATACTATAAGGTGGGTCTACGACCAATATTTTTTGGTGTTACAAACATCAGCACAAACTTATAATACCCTGACCACATAGTGGTATAGGGTATAAAAATATGTAATCATATGTGAAGCCATATATGAATGTTTGAATATTCTAATATATGAACAAGTACCCAGGAAAATTTTTTACAATCGGTAGCCAACCACACCTATTCTACAACTGGTTCCACTGCAACCGATTCCATGGAACTGGTTCCGGAAGCCGTTCCAGGGATGCAATATGGAAGGAGTGATTGACGTAGAATCAGTTCTAGAACTAGTTCCAGAACTGATTCTAGGACAACCACTTTGGAGCTATGGAAGTGGTTGCTTTTGGGACAACTTCAATAAAAAAATAGTCGGTGTTGGAATCCGAAGGGGTTGTAAAGAAAAAGTAGATTTTCTGCAACCGATTCTTTGGAACGGAAAATTTACCTGGGTATGATCATATATCTGCATATTACCTCAATTTTCGTTAATGCCCATATATGAAGCATATATGATCATTCATACACCTCCATATATATAAACATATTTGATTATTTTTAACCGGGAAGTCTAAAATTCTTCCAAATGGCTCCAATTCGATTCAGGTTCAACGGATTAGAAAAAGAACTTAGTTTTGAAATCGTGAGAAAATTTTCATTTGATTTCAATTTTCGATTAATTTTGCACTATTTTCTACCCCCCAAGAGGTCAAAAAATGGTTCTGGATAGGGCTACGTTTTATTACTTTTTTAGAATCGTGATACAATTTCCTTTAATTTAATTCTTCCTTGATAGTCTATATATTGACAATCGACATGTTTGGATAGTAGTAAAGAATGTAGATACTTACAGGATTAATGCAATTATATATATTAGGTGATGGAGCCTTTGGTGGAAACACCCAACCGTTTGATGTAGTACACCCACCACTGGTTCTAGTAAATGTTATGGTCTCTAGTTCCACACTATTGTTTGATGCATCATTGTCATTGCTGTCCGTTGTCGATGACGAGGTGAATATCTGCTGATCTTGACTTCCATGATAATAATTATCTGAGCTATTACTTCGGCTTTGTAATCCATGTTGCTGCTGTTGAGCTTCAATTGTGACAGCTGAGGCTGAAGATGAATCATCCCGTTTCCGCAATTTGCTACGAACAATACGCATTGTCATTAGTGTACCAGTATTGCCAACCATTATTGTTTTTTATAGGTAAATAAATATTAATTTAAGAGAGTATTTTTCGGGGGGTAAGGAAGAAGTATCAACAAGCCAACAAGCTACTAAAAAATATCTAATAACACACAATTGATACAGCTATCACCCTTTTTCTTTTTATATTGTTTATAGTTTAGTTTTTTTTCAAAATATCACAGTATTGTATTTAACAAATATTAGATCTTTTGGTGATTATTCAGCATGTATATATGTTTTGAATACTGAAGATCGTCGTCGTCGTTAGCCTGGGTGATGTCGAGAGTTAGTAACAAACAGCACCAGGAAAGTGAATAAATGGTGCTGTTATAAAAAAATTTTCAATTTGACTAGAATAAGTATCGATTTTTCTAAATACTCGTGATTAATAACTCACAGAACTAAAAAACAGAAAATGCTACTGACAGTAAAGTAAAACCTATCTGCTTGTATGACCAACCAGGGCTGGGGTTGTTGATATTGTTGTAAAATTTAGTTCCTTATCAAGCCAAATATATTTAGCTTTATGATTGCAGTAATTGCTAGCTATATGCCACAAGATGGTACATTTGACTGATTAGCAGCGTGCGACCAATTTTGGAAGTCTAAATCGATTTGTAGTGGATTATTTCGCTATGTATGAAATTTTTTTTCTTTTGCAATATTTTCACTCTTAAGTTATTTTATTTAGTTTTCTTTGTTAAGACTGGTTTGGTTTGCGCTTATTTTTTTAACTGTGTGATTCAGAAGATATTACGTTTGCAATTTTTTTTTTTTATTTTTTCATTGTACGTATTTTCTGTTTCATAGTATTCAACCGCACCATCCACTTTTTCCGAATATCAGAGTTTAATCAGAACTGGGTCGACAACGACAACGAGAGTTGCTTTTTCATATATTTTGTATGGGAAGCAAAATGTTGTCATGTCGTCCGGCGATTTGTCGTCGGAATAGAATCTATTCCATTTTCGTGGCGACACACTAATACACACTTAAAATATTTGTTAAATTGTTGCTATATTTTTAACTAATTAAAGATTGCCATTAGAACAGAGTTGTTAGAAATTCGCATTAGAGCTGCAGAAATCGTACTTTGTTTATTTACTTTGTAATTTACGGCAAAAAAGCAAAATTAAATACAATAAAATATAAAAATTGTGGTGAAACAAATACAACAATATTCTTGTTTTGCTTTCCTTTTTTTCTAAACGTCAACAAATGTCGACGGTCGACTGTCGCTGAATTTAAATTAATTGTGACGACTTTTGCTGTCGTCGGTCGACAATCGACCCAGTTGTGATTAACCTCTCAAAAAGCACTCAGCAACACTGCTGCCAACTTTTTCCGAAAAATATCGCTAAATAAAACTAAAAAATTAGTGGAAAATTATAAAAAAACTTAAAAAATTTAGCGATAAACCGATAAATTTCACGAAGAAATTTTCCCAAAAATAGCTATATTTTCCAAACTTTTTAAAATTTTCTTAAAAAATTATCGATACATCGCTAATCGAAATTTTAGTTTTCCATAACCAAAGTCCCTAAAGCTGCCTACACACTAGGGAACATGGTTGAGGGAACAAAAAATATCAAAAAATTTTGTAAACACGAAATGCACGCTCTCAACACGCACACACACACAAACGCACTCACACATTCACAAAAAATGCTCTCTTTTTTTAAGAATGTTCCCTAGTGTGTGGGCAGCTTAACATAGGGGTTACACGTTCAATTTTTGCCGTTCAAGTTTCAATACACTCCCAACAAACAATTCGTTCCGTTTACGCACCGTTTTCGGTCCGTCATAAACGGAATCCAACTCCGTCTATGTACCATTTTTTGTATCCGTATACGGACCAGAAAACGGAACATCGAAACTGATTCGAATACGTTGAAAATCCGTCAATGACGGACCGTTTACGGACCGTTATGTCGTGTTAAAAACGGACAAGTCCGTTTAAAGTCCGTCAATGACGGGTCGTTTACGGACCGTTATGTCATGTAAAAAACGGACTAGTCCGCTGGACCGTTTTCGGACCGTTATGTCGTGCGAAAAACTGAGTAATTCCTTGTCCGTATCCTACCGATTTTTTCCACAAAAATAGACCATATGTTTATTATTTTTAATACACAATAGTTTTTTTCTGTTTTATAAATTCATTAATAATTATTATTTACAATTACTATTAATAAATTTCTAATTGATACAATTGCAATATTTAGCACATCCGGTTTACCTATCTATCCAGCGCTTAGGGACCCAGAAAAATTCCGTCTAAGCGGACGCCTACACAGAAGGAGGAACTCACATACCGAGTTTCCTTTTAGGATATCCTGTAGGGAATTCCCAAAATACAAACTTAGTCGATGTCTACTACAGTGGAGGAACCTTTATACCAAATTTCAACTTCTTACCTCCAGTGGTTTCGGCAGGCACTTTTCCAATTTGTGAGACTGTTTATGGGGAGACTTTTCCCCTTTTGGCCCGTTCCGGTAGGAATTTCCAAAATACCGTCTTAGCGCACGTCTATGCCGAATATCAAGAAACTTTGTTTTAGTGGAGATATCCGTGGGGGGAGGAAAAAAAGTAGTTTTTTTGAAATTATATATTATTTTAAATGGTACTTTTTGAAAAAACCAAATTTTTTGGAAAAAGATACTTTGTTCTTACAAAGTACTTTATTTGTACTTTTTTTGGAAAAGGTATTTTTTTTTAAAAAAGGTGTTTTTGTTGGAAAAATGTATGTTTTTTGGAAAAAGATACTTTTTTTGGAAAAGGTACTTCCCAAGAAACATTTTTACGGACACTCCGGCACATACGGAATCATGAATCCGGCTTTTACGGCACATTAACGGTCCGTAATACACGTATCCGTTAAAGCTTGTACGTATACGGAACATTAACGGACCGTGTAATCGGATTTTCGAACATAATACGTTTTAACTCCGTTTCCGTACCGTAAATTACGGACTTAATGGATTTTAATTTGTGTTGAAAATAAAAACAATTAAATTCTTTTAAAAACTTTTTGTGGCGATAAATTGGTGGCGGTAGCTAGAATATATCCAACACAACACAATTAACACATCATCAAGTCGCATACATATATTAGATGGTAAGATTAATAAAATTTAGTGCGTGTTTTACAATGGTTTGTGGTGTATGTAACGCAATTTTTCCCAAATTGTGTGTAAATTGTTGTTGTTTCGAGTAAAACGCCATCGTAAATACAAACAATTAACCCATAACTAATTTATTTTTTCTTTTGCATGTAGATGGTCGATTCTATTATGGGTGACTGTCGCAAATTGATGCGCTAGATAAAGAGGTAAACTTAGGTACTAAATATAGTTTTTTTTTTTTTTTTTTATTAAAATACAATTACAACTGAGTAAAACTCATCTAGTAATATTACAATATAAGAGCAGCAAATATAGTGTAAATGTAAATAATATCGTTACAAATAAATCTATTAAAAATCAAAAAAAAAAATTTACTCAAAATTAGTCAATTTAGATAGATATACAAGTCCGTTTTTGGTCCGGAGTCACACCGGTTATGCACGACATAACGGTCCGTAAATGGTCCGTCATTGACGGACTTTCAACGGACTTGTCCGTTTTTTACACGACACAACGGTCCGTAAACTGTCCGTCAATGACGGACTTTCAACGGACTTGTCAGTTTTTTACACGACATAACGGTCCGTAAACGGTCCGTCATTGACGGACTTTCAACGGATTCGAATCAGTTTCGATGTTCCTTAAAATCCGTTTTCTGGTCCGTATACGGATCCGGAAAACGGTACGTAAACGGAGTTGGATTCCGTTTATGACGGACCGGAAACGGTACGTAAACGGAACGATTTGTTTGTTGGGTTCTTTTGGAAAAGGAAAATTTTTTTAGAAAAAGGTTCTTTTTTTTGGGAAAAGGTACTTTTTTTTGGAAAAGGTACTTTTTTTGAAAAAATGTATGTTTTTTGGGAAAAGGAAAATTTTTTTAGAAAAAGGTACTTTTTTTGGGAAAAAGGTACTTTTTTTGGAAAAAGGTACTTTTTTTTGGAAAAGAGTACTTTTTTTGGAAAAAGGTACTTTTTTTGGAAAAAGGTACTTTTTTTGGAAAAAGGTACTTTTTTTGGCAAAAGGTACTTTTTTTGGAAAAAGGTACTTTTTTTGGAAAAAGGTACTTTTTTTTGGAAAAAGGTACTTTTTTTGGAAAAAGGTACTTATTTTGAAAAGGTACTTTTTTTGCAAAAAGGTACTTTTTTTTGGAAAAAGGTACTTTTTTTTGGAAAAAGGTACTTTTTTTTGGAAAAAGGTGCTTTTTTTGGAAAAAGGTAGTCAAGGGGGAGACTTTTTCCCCTTTTTGCCCGTCCCTATAAAAATTTCCAAAACTTCCGTCTTGGTGGATGTCTACGATAGTGGAGGAACCTTTATACCAAATTTCAACTTCCTACCTCCAGCGGTTTGGGCAGGCCGTCAAGGGGGGCCTTTTTCCCCTTTTTAACCCCCATTTTTACAACGTCCCTGTCCAAAATTCCAGAAAGTACTTTTCAGAAAAGTTAGCCCATACTCCAAGGAACACATATCTTAAATTTCAGCTTTCTAGCCAAAGGGGTTTTGGCAGGCCGCCAAGGGGGAGACTTTTCCCCTTTTTGCCCGTTCCGGTAGGAATTTCCAAAAATCCCGTCTTAGCGGACGTCTACGCCGAAAGAGGAACCTACATACCAAATTTCAACTTCCTAGCTTCAGCGGTTTGGGCTGGGCGATGTTGAGTCAGTCAGTCAGTCAGTCAGTCAATCAGTCAGTCAGTCACGTTATTCTTTTATATATAGAGATGGGAAGCAAAATGTCGCCATGTCGTCCGGCGATTTGTCGTCGTAATAGAATCTATACTATTTTCGTGACGACACACTAATACACACTCAAAATATTTGTCAAATAGTTGCCATATTTTTAACTAATTAAGGGAACAGAGTTGCAGAAATTCGTATTAGAGTTGCAAAAATTCGTACTTTGTTTACCAAAAAATTATTTTTTTGACAGAAGAAATGTAATTGAAGATAAAACTGCATAATTTACCTCAAAAAAACAAAATTAAATAGAAAAAAATGTAAAACACCAAGAATTAATGGAAAACCAATTGAATTGGTGAAGAATTGTGGCCAAAAAAATACAACGATATTCTGGTTTTGCCTTATTTTTTTCTAAATGTCAAAAAATGTCGACAATCGATTGTCGCTGAATTTAAATTATTTGCGACGACTTTTGCTGGCGTCGGTCGACAATCGACACAGTTGTGATTACTCTCTCAAGTTGCATGCAGCGTACACGCAGAAAAAAAGGTGTAACATTTACAAAAATTAGAGTAAAAGTTTCCAAAGTTCCGTGGTAGATATACAACTACATAAAATTAACGACAAATTTGTAAAGACGATTAGGTAAATTTTCAAAGAGATGTAATTAAATCGAAGCCTTTGTTTAATATAACACAACACGCAGAGGAAAATTAACTTTTTCTTTTAGTAAAAAAACATGGTTTATTTTTTTAATAAATAAAAGTAAAATTGCAAATTCTGTATTTCTATTTTAGTTTGTTTATTTTAATTAATTAATTTTATTTATATTTTAATATTTTTCGTTGTCCTCAATTCCTCTGCTGCCGAACTGTAATTATGTTTACAAACCCTTTATTGCTCTATTCGTCATTTCCGTTCAATAACTGTAGTAGCGCTGGTAAATTCGGTTACTTTTCAATACTCGATACTACTCGATATTTTTGATTTGGATACTCGATACTACTCGATACTTTTAACGGTTTTTAAATTTGAAATTTTTTAAAATTTTTTAGTAAAATTCTTTGAAAATGTTTATGCTAATATAATATTTAAATTTATAAACATATCTTTAAACTTTTTCATCAACTATCCATTGCGTTTTTCATAGTTTTTTAAAATATAATTTTAAATATTTTACTTCTGATTTTTTCTTTTAGCAGAGTTGAAGTTTTGTGACAATTATTTTAGCATAGTCACATTTTTGTGGTAAATATTTTAGCGGAGTCACATTTTTATATATTTTGTCTGTCCAAAATGCAACTCTGAAAATATCGAGTAGTAGTTTTGAGTATCGAGTACCCAAAGTATCGAGTAAGACAAATACTCGATACCCACTACTCATATTTTTAACAGCACTAGTATTTTGTATTGTATTTTTTCAACAAGTTACCTAGTGTCTTGACATGTAATAAAATGATAGCAAGCAATTATCAAAATGCTATCATCTCAAGTGAAGACACTCAATTTCAATTTTATTGCAATTTCATGATATCGTTGACATGCAATCGGCTCTTGCAATGATGCCAGAGATCAAATGTCACTTTTAGTTTTCATTTTAATTTTGTAATAGAAAAACAACAAAAAGTTTGGTAAAAAAGAATGCACGCAGAAAAAAACAGGTGTATCTTTTAAAAAGCCTACTATGTAAAATTTGCATAGTATTGAACTAATACAAAAATAAAAGCTACAAATTCCTGGTAATTAATTGATATACATTTTTGCTAAATTACGAATGCTTTTTTTTGTTAAGTTGGCTAAGTACGTGCTTTGTTAAATTTACATTGGTGAAATTTATTTAAAAACGTACTATGTAAAATTTGCATTGATCAAATTTTGAAAATAAAATAAGCAATAAGTATATTTTTCTAATAAGACAGGTAAATGTCAAAAAGCGCTTAGAATTTCCGTTGACATATGCAAATCAATATGGTGGATGTACATCTCTAAAATAAAAGAATAATGATGCTGGATTTTCTCAAGTTTTTATCTTATAATATTATTAATGCAAACAAAAATAAAAAATATTAATGCAAATAAAAACAAAAATAATATATTTTTATTCTAATTTTCATATCAAAATTGATAACTTGTTGAAAAAATACAAGCCTAAAGTATTGAGTAATTACTTTTCAGAATTGGGTACCCTAAAAAAGTCGGAAGTGAGTACTCGGTACTTAGCACTTTTACAAACATAGTAATTTTTTATTTAGTCAATTTTTTTTTGCAAAATGTGTCTTATAATTCTCATTTGTTTTTTAGACAAATAGTTTTTATATATACATCATTATTATACCTGCAGTTATTGGACGGAAATGACGAATAGAGCAATGAAGGATTGGTTAACACAATTACAGTTCGGCAGCAGAGGAATTGAGGACAAAGAAAAATATTAAAATGTAAATAAAATTAATTAATTAAAATTAAACAAACTAAAATAAAAAAACAGAATTTCCAATTTTTCTTTTATTTATTTAAAAAATAAACCATGTTTTTTTTACTAAAAGAAAAAAGTTTATTTTCATTTGCGTGTTGTTATATTAAACAAAGGCTTCGATTTAATTACATATATATCTCTTTGAAAAATTACCTAAGCGTCTTGACAAATTTGTCGTTAATTTTATGTAGTTGTATATCTACCACGGAACTTTGTAAACTTTTACTCTAATTTTTGTAAATGTTACACCTTTTTTTTCTGCGTGTGGAAAAGTGTTTAGTTTTTTATTATTTGTCGGTAAAAATTAAGGTTAAAGTTGAGTTTAGTGACACAGCTCCGATCAGGTCAAAATTTTTACCACAGGTAGAACTTTTTATTGGAATTCCACAACAACTTTTTTTTTTGTCGGTCGGACCTATCTCGGGAGTTATTTCGGTTCAAAGTTCGAAGTTGGACTTGCTTATAACTCCGTGATTTGTGGTCGGATTTGGACAGTAGGTGCACCATTAAAAAAATCTTTCATATGGCATTAAAAATTTTTATACCAATTAACCCATTGCGGCCCAGTTAAAATTTTTTTAATTTTTAGAAGGTTCATTTTAACAAAAAAGGGTTTTATTTCATAACATTGCGTATATAACAATATAATTTGTACTTATTACTTTATTGTCGAGACTTACACCTTTCATTCAAGATATAGCTCGACCTCTTAACCCATCAAACAACAAAGTTATTGGGTACTCAAATAAACGGAAATTTTCTTAAGAATTCAAACATGACTATAACGTACCAAACAATGTCTTCAAATGCAATAAATTATATGATATGAAATGTCAAAACCATTGCAGCTAAACGTCAAAATGATATCAATTGCAGAGTGGTGGAGAACACTTGACCATTTCATGGATAAGAAATATCATAGATTTTTCTTCGAAAAACACCACATTTTATGAAACATTAATGTTTACCGACAAATAATAAAAAAACTAAACACTTTTCCATTCCTTTTTACCAAATTTTTTGTTGTTTTTCTATTACAAAATTAAAATGAAAACTAAAAGTGACATTTGATCTCTGGCATCATTGCAAGATCCGATGGCATGTCAGCGATATCATGATATTGCAATAAAATTGAAATTGAGTGTCTTCACTTGAGATGAGAGCATTTTGACAATTGCTTGCTATCATTTTATTGCATGTCAAGACACTAGGTTATAGATGTACATCCACCATATTGATTTGCATATGTCAAAGGAAATTCTAAGCGCTTTTTGACTTTTATTAGAAAAATATACTTATTGCTTATTTTATTTTCAAAATTTGAGCAATGCAAATTTTACATAGTACGTTTTTAAATAAATTTCACCAATGTAAATTTAACAAAGCACATACTTAGCCAACTTAACAAAAAAAGCATTCGTAATTAAGCTAAAATGCATATCAATTAATAACTAGGAATTTGGGGCTTGTATTTTTCTATTAGTTTAATACTATGCAAATTTAACATAGCAGGCTTTTTAAAATATACACCTGTTTTTTTCTGCGTGTACGTCACAGCTTCAAGTTCAACTGAATTTAGGTTTGTTCCACGTAATTCTGGATAAAGTCTGGTAAAATGAGAGTAAGGTTGCGTTTACACTTGCATCGAAATCCCGAGATTTCGCTATTCACCACTCTGAAAAAACAATGAAGAAAATCATATATATGTGCAATTTTTAATAAAGCACACATAGTTGGCTCTAATAAACACATTTTCTAACCTTAGGTTGCGTTTACACTTGCATCGAAATCCCGAGATTTCGCTATTCACCACTCTCAAAAAACAATGAAGAAAGGAATATAAACGTTAAATTTTTAGAAAATGAATTTATTAGAGCCAACTATGTGTGCTTTATTAAAAATTGTACATATATATGCTTTTCTTCATTGTTTTTTCAGAGTGGTGAATAGCGAAATCTCGGGATTTCGATGCAAGTGTAAACGCAACCTAAACAAATAATTATCTCAAAAAATGGTAAAATTGTTCACAATACCTGGAACGCACAAAACCATATTTCAAGCCCAAAAATTAACGTCAAAGTTTTTCATATAAACAAAAGCTATTTTTAAGAATAAAATATCGAAGGGAATAAAAAAAAAAAAAATGTTATAACGTGGTATTTGTTAACGATATTACGTCAATGTGCCAATATTTGTGAAAAGGTGACACGGAGGAAATAAGAAGATAAACAGAGAAAATCTGAAGTATAATGTTTGTATGTCTGTTTGATCACTTCTGAAATTATTCATATAGAGACAATCTGACAATAAAAATATAAACAATAATACAATTTAATGGAAGATCGCTGATGAAGCCTGTCCATAAAAAGGCAGAAACTAGACCTATTCTGATTTGCAAATTTAATGTATTTATAACTTTTGAGAAAGGTTTATTCTTCTTAAGCTGCTGAAAAAACACCACTCCACCACTCGGAAAAAACAGTGAAGATATGCGTATAAACTTTAATTTTTTGGAAAATGTATTTATTAGAACTAAATATATGTACTTTATTAAAAATTGAACATCTATAAGTTTTCCTTCATTGCTTTTTCAGAGTGGTGAATATCGAAATCTCGAGATTTCGGTGCAGATGTAAACGCAGCTTTATTAACCTCAAATCTACTAAATTAGAATTCATAAAAATACATATTAATGACAATATTAATTGTATTTGGTCAATACGACGCGTTTGAAAAAACAACACTTTACTATATTAATTATTGTTTACAAGTTTTGTTAATATTTTAATTATTTTTACAAATTTAAAACAGCTGATTTATAAACAACTAGTGATTTGAAAGTTTTACCATTTTACCCGCAAAAAAAGTACGGGTAACTTCTGGTAAAAAGAGAAACAAATTATTCTCTCATCAACGCTATCATTTACCCAATTTTTAACAATAGAAACGCTTTTTGGTAAGATTGGGTTCCCGCGGGTACCCGCGGTATCGTACGTTGAACAGAGCTTTTGTCAAGCAGTATGTGTTATCAACTTGAAAGCAAAATCTTGATCGTGTAACCTCAGTGTAAAAATTTAGCGATAGATCGTTGAATAATAACCTAGTGTCTTCAAATGCAATGAAATGTGCAAAGAAATTTGAAAATAACACACAAAGCAACAACAAAATTATTTTCGTTATTGTTGTTTTGTGTGTTATTTTCAAATTTCATTGCATTTGAAGACACTAGGTAATGACTCAAAAGTTCTGTCAAAGAAATAAATTTAAAAAAAATGCTAAGAAAACGTCAAGACTAGTGTTTCCAATTATACGACATAGGCGGTTAACCTGTTAATGCATTATTCGAAAAATCACTAAAATGGATTAACCGGTTATTCGGGTCGGTTATTCGAGAAAATTGGCGGTTAATCGATTAATCGTTTAATGCTAAATTAATGTATTTCATTAAATTTTTATTAATTAAAACACAAAAAGATGGCTCTTTTCATTACATATTAACGTCATATATGAATACGATGTATTTAATAAAAAAGTTTTCATATTCGAAGGTTGAAAAGTTTCGGGATCTGAGATTTTTTTTAAAAAAAGTCTGTAAAATTGTTGCTAAATCTACTAAAATTTCGTTGAAGATGGTAGAAAGAACTGCTGAAACTAACAAAATATTAGTAAGTTAAGAACAGCAAACCAAAAACTGTTACATATCGATTACTTAACGTAGATTTTTTATTTAGCAAAAAATTTAAAAATCTGAAAAGCTTCCCAACAAACAATTCGTTCCGTTTACGCACCGTTTTCGGTCCGTCATAAACGGAATCCAACTCCGTATACGTACCGTTTTCTGGATCCGTATACGGACCAGAAAACGGAACATAAGGAACATCGAAACTGATTCGAATCCGTTGAAAATCCGTCAATGACGGACCGTTTACGGACCGGTATGTCGTGTTAAAAACGGACAAGTCCGTTTAAAGTCCGTCAATGACGGACCGTTTACGGACCGTTATGTCATGTAAAAAACGGACTAGTCCGCTGAAAGTCCGTCAATGCCGGACCGTTGCCGGACCGTTATGTCGTGTAATAACGGAGTATTTCTTTGTCCATATCCTACCGATTTTTTCAAAAAAATAGACCATATATTTATTATTTTCAATACAAAGTACTTTTTTTCTTTTTTATAAATTAATTAATAATTATTATTTATAATTACAATATTTAGATCATCCAGCTCGGTCTACCTATCTATCCAGCGCTTAGCGACCCGGAGTAAAATCCAACATCTATATGGAAAAGAGACAATAAATTAGTTATGGTTTAATTGACTGTGTACACGATGCAAATTCTCACATGTTATACACAAAACATTGTGAAACACTAAGTTTCATAAATCTTACCTTGTTACTTGATGTTGTTTGATTAATGGTGTGATAGAAAGAATTCCCTCTATTGGATATTCTCCATATATTCCCATTATAATAATATTTTCAGCGACTTAACAAAAATTTTTTAAAACCGATGAAATCCGTATTTAAAGGTACGGAAACGGATACACCAATACGGAGTTAAAACGTATTGTGTTCGAAAATCCATTTATACGGTCCGTTAATGTTCCGTATACGTACAAGCATTGACGGATACGTACATTACGGACAGTTAACGTGCCGTAAAAGCCGGATTCATGAATCCGTACGTGCCGGAGAGTCCGTAAAAATGTTTCTTGGGTTAGATACAAAATTTCTTTGAATGTGATTTTTAATCAATACTGACACTATAAAATTTAGTATTGCATTTAACTTTTTCAGACCCAACTAGCTTGCAAAAATGTATTCATTTTATAACTTTAAGATAAAATGGTACTAAAACTATTAAAATTTCCTGGTGTCAATTCATATTTTAGGAAATATAATTTAGCTAAAAGTATAACTGAAATTTTTTGTCTAAATAAACCTATTAGTATTGAAAATATTTGTAATTTAAGAGAAAACATCACATCTCACAATCGTGTATGCTGGGTCTGAAAGGGTTAAAGAAATGCTATACACTCACAATATTTTATCCTTAAAAACAACCTAAAATACATATTAAATTAATTGAAAACTCTATTAAAAAAAGGACTACTGATTTTTCATTATATTCAAACCATTTTGCAATTTATTTTCAAACATTGTTTAAACAATCCAGAAAAGAAATTAAAATAATTGAAAAGTCTATTAAAACAATCCTCAATTTTTTAACTGACAAAACGTAAAAAAAACGATTTTGTGGTTTGTTTTTTTATATTTGAAAGTTTTTTTTGTTTCGATTTTCAAAACACTACACCATACACAACAGACACATTCATATTTTTATTGGCTATGTTTGTGTGTATGAGTAAAGAATTTCTTCTAATTTGAATTGAAATAATTTTGTATATAAACAAACTATTTTAACAAAAAAGAAAACCGAAAATATTTGAATTTTTTGTTTTAAAACCGAAAACAACGAAATTATTTAAAAATTTTTTTATAAAAATAGAAATCTAAAAATAGAATATTTGACTGAAAATAACAACTCCTACAGACGATACATATTTTTTTCTGGTTTGTTTTTTAGTATTGAGTACTCAAAAAAACAGGCAGTATTGAGTACTCAGTACCGGAATACTCAATACTTTTACAACTCTAATATAAACAGTGCAAAAATTTAGCGATTTTATCGCTAGATTGTTGAAAAATGGTACTTAACCCGGTGTCTTCAAATGCAATAAATTATATGATATGAAATGTCAAAACCATTGCAGCGAAACGTCAAAATGATATCAATTGCAGAGTGGTGGAGAACACTTGACCATTTCATGGATAAGCAATATCATAGATTTTTCTTCGAAAAACACCAAATTTTATGAAACATTAATGTTTACCGACAAATAATAAAAAACTAAACACTTTTCCATTCTTTTTTACCAAATTTTTTGTTGTTTTTCTATTACAAAATTAAAATGAAAACTAAAAGTGACATTTGATCTCTGGCATCATTGCAAGATCCGATGGCATGTCAGCGATATCATGATATTACAATAAAATTGAAATTGAGTGCCTTCACTGGAGATGAGAGCATTTTGACAATTGCTTGCTATCATTTTATTGCATGTCAAGACACTAGGTTAAGGAGTTTTTTACCCAAAAAAATTTTTTTAACATGTTCATAAGAAGTGTTATAAACTTTTAAATAATGAAAAATTTTACGATTAAGCTTTAAATAATGAATCCCGATTTTCATTGAATTAATATTAGTATTTAAAATACTCAATAGAGGGCATTGTGAGGTAAAAAAGTACACACACATATTTTATTGAAATGTGCATTTTTAGAAAGTTTTTCTTACTAAAATCGTTTAAGAAGTTGTTTTTTTTCCCGCTAATGGCGAAATAAAATCGCTAGATCTGACGAGAAAATCGCCGTTATGGCAACACTGATTTTATATTAGAGATTAATCACAAATGGATCGATTGTCGACCGACAACTGCAAAGGTCGTCCCGTATATTTACCCTACGGGAAACAAACTATTACCGAACTGGCCCCTTTATATGAAATAGAGTGGTCACTTTTACATGGCGTTGTCATATGAGGGAGAAATTGACCCCTTGTGACATGTCACAAGACAAATCCTAAGACAGGTTACTGAACTCTCATAAAAAAACAAATTTCAGGGACCTGTCCTGGGATTTGTCTTGTGACATGTCACAAGGGGTCAATTTTCCCCTCCTATGACAACGCCATGTAAAAGTGACCACTATATTTCATATAAAGGGGCCAGTTCGGTGACAGTATGTTAAAATTTCTCGTAGGGTATATTCAGCGACAATCTACATTTCTTGACGTTTACAAAAAAGGAATGCTAAACAAGGATATGGTTGTATTTGTTTCGTCACAATTCTTCATCAATTCAATTGGTTTTGCATTAATTTTTGTTGTTTTAAATTTTATTGTAGTTAATTTTGCTTTTTTGTGGTAAAATATGTATTTTTATTTTCAATTATATTTCTTCTGTCAAAAAAATAAATTTTTTGTAAACAAATTTTTGCAACTCTAAAGTTGGGTTTACACTTGCATCGAAATCCCGAGATTTCGATATTCACCACTCCGGAAAAACAATGAAGCAAATCATATAGACGTTAAATTTTTAGAGAATGTGTTTAGTAGAGCTAACTGTGTGTGCTTTTTTCAAAATAGAACATTTATATGATTTCCTTCACTGTTTTTTCAGAGTGGTGTATATCGAAATCTCGGGATTTCGATGCAAGTGTAAACGCAACTTAATACGAATTTATACAACTCTGTTCTAATGGCAACTATAATTAGTTAAAAATATGGCAACAATTTGCCAAATGTTTTGACCGTGTGTTAGTGTGTCGTCATGAAAATAAAATAGTTTCTATTACGAGAACAAATCGCCGGACGACATGGCGACATTTTGCTAACCAAACAAAATAGATGAAAAAGCAATTCTCGTTGCCGTTGTCGACCCAGTTGTGATTAATGCCTTAAGCGGCGTATACATTAAATGCTCATTTATCCATACGTACACGCAAAAAATTAGCGTATATTATATTATACAAACATGCTTGGTAAAAACGATTTCCTACAGAAAAAAATAGTTTTCATTAGCTTAGTTTAATCAAACCCTTAAATTTTTATATAAATTAGCCGTTTTTTCTAATCACTTGGATTTAATAAATCCAAAAAATATTTCTAAAAGTGCTCAACAGATGGCGTTAAATTCTCCCTATTTTAAAAAGAATTTTCTGTCCGACACTTCTTTCACCCTAATTTTTAATACCGAATTCGATGATGAAGGATTTTACTTTCACTTTTAATTTTTAATTATATTTTATATAAAACAGCGATAAACAGTCTGTCTTTTCAGTTTTATCACTTCAATTTATATTTTTACACAATTGAAAAATTCCATTGCAATATTTAATGTTCACTAATTGGAATTAATTAAATTACTTACTGTAGAGTGAAAAATTTCCATTTCTAATTCAGCTATTTCTCAATGTGCAAGATTAAAAATATGTATTTGGTGAGGTGTAGTTTTTTTTCTAAACATATTTCATAAAAAAAAATTTATAAAAAACCTTTTATTTGTTAGTTTTTCAATTTTCTTGTTTCTCTTTTAATTTTTATTCGTATTTTTTTCTGACATTAAATTAATAGGCTGTTTCATATATTTGTGCTTTTATTATGGATTTATTAAATCCAGCTTTTTTTTTGGATTTAATAAATCCACTTTTTGTATGAAAAATTCTAAATCCAGGTGATTAAAAAACACGCTAATTATCTAAAAATATAATGTTTTATTGGTACATTATAAATTATTTTCTACATTATGTTAAATCACTTTCTTTTCTTATCTATTTAAAAAATTGTCAATATTTTGTTATATTATCGGATAATGATAAAAAATTTTATGTAACCCAAAATAAACTTAGGAAGTTTTACAATTAATTTATTTGTTGCCAGATGTTTGCAAAATGTGTATAATTCCTAAAAATAGCATTAAAATTGCCAAAGTTGAAAATCGTTAAAAAAAAATAAAGAACATACAACAATTAGGCGAAAAGTAGATGCCAAAAGCGAAAAAAGAATTGAAAACAATATAAAACATACAAATTTAATTGTAATAAATAAACTAAATCATATAGTGCCACAGAGAAATCCATGTGCATATTCCAAGGAAGATGTGAAGGAAGGAAGCTATCGTACAAGAAGTAACATATGCATAAGTTCATTGCGGCCAACACGTTAAGTAATTAATATAATTTTTTTGTTTATTAAGGCACATCTATACGAGAGAGAAAATTCCTAGAGATAGAGCAAAAAACACCTCTAAATAGCTTAAATCATTCACAATAGAGCTAATTAGAGGTGTTTTTTGCTCTATCTCTAGAAGTTTTCAATCTCGTGTAGATGTGCCTTTAAAGTATTTTTAGTAAAATATATATTTATAACATATAGTAATAAGTGTGCAATGTAATATACCTAATAGTAATAATTGTAATGTAAAATAAAGAAATAACTAATTAAATTAATCAAATTGTTTTAATAATAAAATATAGCTAAATGTTTAATAAATTAGTGCTAACAATTCCAAAAACAGAATAAGAAATATTTACCAAGATTTTTTTTGTATATTTATTGTTAGTTTTTCTTTTCTTATTTTATGCCAAGCATATTATATAAGTTATACCCAAAACTTGGGTAGAGCTATAATACATACTAAAACTAGGTAACTTATACCCTTCTTTTATGTGATTTCTGAAATAATGAACAGGGCAAGTTTAAAATGGCACAAAAAAAGTTGAAATTGGCAGGCAAATTGGCACGAAAAAAAAGTAAAATTAGCACAAAAAACGCAAAAATGGCACGCTTATTCCAAAAATTTTGAAGTATAATAGTTGATTTAAGAATTTTTCTGAATGTTTTTAACAAAAATACAATAATGATGCAATTTATCGTTGAACTGCTAAAGTGCATTCGCCGTATATTAGTATGATTTAAAAAAAAATCTGGAATTTTATTAAATATGATTCCCTTGTGTCTGTTAAATTTTTCAATAAAAATGTTTTCTTCTTCTTCCTATAAATCAACTCTAAAAAAAATATTGCTTTTTTTAATTTTTTCCAAAAATTATTTACAAAGATTGAGTTTTTACTGAATTTTTTCATTTTTATAATGAAAAGTCTAAAAAAATAGACAAAATGGCTTTTTTTGGCAAGGATTTGTAAAAATGGCATTTTTACGAAATAAGTGAAAAAATGGAAAAAATGGCATTTAATGGCAAATGCCAAAATAAACTTGCCCTGATGATGAGTAAAAAACAAATAGACTGTCAGCTATGAGATTAATCAGAACTGGGCCAACAACGACAACAATCAGAATTGCTTTTTCATATATTTTGTATGGGAAGCAAAATGTCGCCATGTCGTCTGGCGATTTGTCGTCGGAATAGAATATATTCTGTTTTCATGACGAAACACCAATACACACTCAAAATATTTGTGAAATTGTTGCCACATTTTTAACTAATTAACTGCCATTAGAACAGAGTTGTAGAAGTTCGTATTAGAGTTGCAAAAACTCGTACTTTGTTTATAAAAAATTTATTTTTTTGACAGCAGAAATATAATTGAAAATAAAAATACATAATTTAGTGCATAAAAGCAAAATTAAATACAATAAAATGTAAAACAACAAGAATTAATGTAAAACCAATTGAATTGATTATGAATTGTGGCGAAACAAATACAAACATATTCTTGTTTTGCTTTCCTTTTAAAGCGGAGATTAAACGAATAAACATTGAGTAGGGAACAAAAAATATCAAAGAAGTTCGTATTAGAGTTGCAAAAACTCGTACTTTGTTTATAAAAAATTTATTTTTTGACAGCAGAAATATAATTGAAAATAAAAATACATAATTTAGCGCAAAAAAGCAAAATTAAATACAATAAAATGTAAAGCAACAAGAATTAATGTAAAACCAATTGAATTGATTATAAATTGTGGCGAAACAAATACAAACATATTCTTCTTTTGATTTCCTTGTAAAGCGGAGATTAAACGAAGAAACATTGAGTAGGGAACAAAAAATATCAAAAAATTTTGTAAACGCGAATTGCACGATGGGCATTTTTTCACGAATGTTCCCTCGTGTATTCTCCACTTAAACGTCAACAAATGTCGACAGTCGCTGAATTTAAATTAAACACGACGCCTCTTGCTGTCGTCGGTCGACAATCGACCCAGTTGTGATTAATCTCTTAGATTTTCCATAAGGACACTCGTCACGTTACGTCCACGTATAGCTAAGAGTTAAGACTGAAGGGCGGATTATGGGACCGTAAATGTAAATATGATGTAATTGTACCGTGCCGTAGCTAAAAAGTACACTTATAGATTACCGTAAACGACATTACTATTTAGCATCTATTTCGTGTGGTTTTATGTTTTATTCTAAATTTTTCCATTTAATTGTTAATTTCTATTCCTTATTTGTTGTTTGAATCATTTTCTTTATTCATTTCTTATTTTTTCCGACTAAAATCATTAATGATTTTCATTCAATAGGGAAAAAAGCTGCATAGAGAGAGCTTTCTGGATAAAATTTCAATGAATTTCCTTCACGCAATAATTCATTAACATTATGCGGATAATTCATTAAAATCATGTAGATAACTCACTGAATGTGTGATTGCAGACCCCTACGTACACCTAAGGGGCCTAGAGACGATTCTTTGGATGGCCAGTTCCCTACTTGGGTCGTCGATGATCTAACTACCCTACCGGTCCGTCAGTCCGGTAATCCTGCGGAAAGACAAAACAGGGAAAAAAGGAGCCCTAAAATGTCAAATTCACCGGTTCCTCCATCCATTGCAACACACTGCTAACAAATTGAACAAAGAAACCACACACATCTCAACAACAGAAAATCAAAATCGAAAAAACCCCAGCACCCGTGCAATAATATAGCCGTGTAGGCACTTGGGCAATTCCTGAAGCGCTTTCGTCCCCTGCCAAAGGGACTCATCAGCAGGATTAACCTAATAGTTCCGTGGAACTCCTGTGAGACGCATATATAATATGCTCCCGAACATAACAAACCAAATCCTAAACCCGTCCCAAAAAACCATAAATCAAATTAATCCTAAAATCCTACCGCATCCCTCCCAGTACCACGCCCGAGAATCAATAGCCGCTGGTCACAACACCCGCGGACTATAACACACACTCGCGAAACCACACAATAAAATTCGAACAACACAAATATATCCCATACACAGATTCACCAAAAAACAACAAATTCAAAAACTCACCCCATCGACTCCATGCAGCACCCACAAATGACACCTTCCGCTTCCATAAACACCATCACACATACTTCCACCGATTACACTCGCGACAAGAATAATAAAAATAAATATAAAAACACAATACCGAACCGAACACTTCAAATGAAATACAAAAAATATATTCCCAAATTGTCAAAAAATAACAAACCCTATGTGATCAGGTCCCCAAACACCCCAAGAAACATTTTTACGGACACTCCGGCACATACGGAATCATGAATCCGGCTTTTACGGCACATTAACGGTCCGTAATACACGTATCCGTCAAAGCTTGTACGTATACGGAACATTAACGGACCGTGTAATCGGATTTTCGAACATAATACGTTTTAACTCCGTTTCCGTACCATATAATGCGGACTTAATTGATTTTAATTTGTGTTCAAAATAAAAACAATTAAATTCTTTTAAAAACTTTTTGTGGCGATAAATTGGTGGCGGTAGCTAGAATATATCCAACACAATACAATCAACACATCAAGTCGCATACATATATTAGATGGTAAGATTAATAAAATTTAGTGCGTGTGTTACAATGGTTTGTGGTTTATGTAAGATCGTTTGTTTTTATAACAAAAGCTCTGTTCCACGTACGTTAACGTGGCTACGCAATTTTTTCCAAATTGTGTGTAAATTGTTATTGTTTTGAGTAAAACACCATCGTAAATAAAATCAATTAAACCATAACTAATTTATTTTTTCTTTAGCATGTAGATGATCGATTCTATTATGGGTGACTGTCGTGAATTGATGCGCTAGATAAAGAGGTAAACTCAAAGGTAAACTGATGTACTAAATAGAGTGTAAATGTAAATACTATCGTTACTAATAAATCTATTAAAAATAAAAAAAAAAATTTACTCAAAATTAGTCAATTTAGATAGATATACAAGTCCGTTTTTGGTCCGGAGTCACTCCGGTTATACACGACATAACGGTCCGTAAATGGTCCGTCATTGACGGACTATCAACGGACTTGTCCGTTTTTTACACGACGCAACGGTCCGTCAATGACGGACTTTCAACGGACTTGTCAGTTTTTTACACGACATAACGGTCCGTAAACGGTCCGTCATTGACGGACTTTCAACGGATTCGAATCAGTTTCGATGTTCCTTAAAATCAGTTTTCTGGTCCGTATACGGATCCGGAAAACGGTACGTAAACGGAGTTGTATTCCGTTTATGACGGACCGAAATCACAATCAAGATACCAACCGTACCAGTAAGCAGTGGCAGTAACATCAAACTGCCAAATCCCGTAAAACCAGTCCAATAACCTCATAACCTCCGCCATATCCCAATGACAATCCCAATTCACCCGACGGATCCTACACCCAGATGGGTACATCTGTTTGCATGGGTACGGACTATGATGTATAACTAGGGATTCCATAGGACCCATTATTATTCCGGAGATGGCTCCCGTACCTCCCTCTCATCTCCACGTAGCTTTAGGTGGGAATTAACACTGCCTATTGACTTTATAGGAATTTTTGCCTTGAAAATATTATTGAGAAAAAATCAAGTTCCTCAATAGGATTTTCTTGAAAAAATAGACTATATAAAGTTGGTGGACAAATCCACATTTCGGTAGGTATCTCTCTCAGGTCCTGTGGATGTGTTGATTATGTTTTATTGACGGTTCTTAGGGACTATTTTAATTTTGTCAATTTATTGGTGACATCCATTCATTGGTTTTTTTGCGGTGGGGAATTTTCATGTGTTTTGTGGGATTTTTAGGAGTGCTGATTTTTGGCATTTTGATTTTTAATTTTGTTTCTTATACTGCCTGAGTTGGGCTGTATTCCTTGGCTTTGGATGTATTGTGTTAAGGGGATGTGACCGATGGGATTTTTTTGAGTGTAGGATCCGTTGGGTGAATTGGGATTGGGTGCGTTCGGCAGGTACAATTTGATAATCAACAGTTCTACAATAGTTGTACAACCATCTGCTGAACGACCTGATCACTAACCGCTCAGTCTGAGCGCTCAGGTAGCGCTGTCATATTTTGGTAGCGTGGAGAATATTTGCTACTTTTGATCAATAAGTGATACATTTGTTGTTGTTCATTTACAATAAAATTTTTTTGTAAGAATGACAAATAGAAACATACAGATATGATTCGAAATCAAAAATTTGAAAAAAATAAAAGGAAACTATAGAAAAAGTGTGTTAAAAACAAAACAAAGAAAACGTCGTTCAGCAGAGTAAGTAATCACAAATCGCTACAAGTCACCGGTATCTGTTTAAGGTTTCTCTGCTGAATGCTACCATTGTCATTGGGATATGGCGGAGGTTATGAGGTTGTTGGACTGGTATCACGGGAATTGGCAGTTTGATGTTACTGCCACTGCTTACTGGTACGGTTGGTATCTTGATTGTGATTTGTGTTTGGGGACCTGATCACATAGGGTTTGTTATTTTTTGACAATTTGGAAATATATTTTTTGTATTTCATTTGGACTGTTCGAATCGGTATTGTGTTTTTATTTTTATTTGTATTATTCTTGTCGCGAGTGTAATTGGTGGGAACGTGTGTGATGGTCTTTATGGAAGCGGAAGGTGTCATTTGTGGGTGCTGCATGGATTCGATGGGGTGAGTTTTTGAATTTGTTGGTTTTTTGGGGAATCTGTATATGGGGTGTAGATGGGATATATTTGTGTTGTTCGAATTTTATTGTGTGGTTTCGCGAGTGTGTGTTATAGTCCGCGGGTGTTGTGACCAGCGGCTATTGATTCTCGGGCGTGGTACTGGGAGGGATGGGGTAGGGTTTTTGGATTATTTTGATTTATGGTTTTTTGGGACGGTTTTAGGATTTGGTTTGCTATATTCGGGAGCATATTATATATGCGTCTCACAGGGGTTCCACGGAACTATTAGGTTAATCCTGCTGATGAGTCCCTTTGGCAGGGGACGAAAGCGCTTCAGGAATTGCCCAAGTGCCTACACGGCTATGTTATTACACGGGTGCTGGGGTTTTTTCGATTTTAGTTTTCTGTTGTTAGAATGTGTGTGGTTTCTTTGTTCAATTTGTTAGCAGAGTGTTGCAATGGATGGAGGAACCGGTAAATTTGACATTTTAGGGCTCCTTTTTTCCCCTGTTTTGTGTTTCCGCAGGATTACCGGACTGACGGAACGGTAGGGTAGTTAGATCATCGATGACCCAAGTAGGGAACTGGCCATCCAAAGAATCGTCTCTAGGCCCCTTAGGTGTACGTAGGGGTCTGCAATCACACATTCAGTGAGTTATCTACATGATTTTAATGAATTATCCGCATAATGTTAATGAATTATTGCGTGAAGGAAATTCATTGAAATTTTATCCAGAAAGCTCTCTCTATGCAGCTTTTTTCCCTATTGGATAAAAGGAATTTTTGCCTTGAAAAAGTTATTGAGGAAAAATCACTTTCATCAATTGGATTTTCTTGAGCGATAGACTATATAAAGTTGGTGGACAAATCCACGTTTCGGTAGGTATCTCTCTCAGATCCTGTGGATGTGTTGATTATGTTTTATTGACGGTTTTTAGGGATTATTTTAATTTTGTCAATTTACTGGTGACGTGCATTGGTGGTTTCTTGGGGTGAGGGATTTCGTGTGTTTTTGTGGGATTTTTTGGAATGAGGATTTTTGGCATTTTGATTTTAATTTTGCTTTTGATACTGGCTGATTTGGGCTGTATATGTTGTCTTTGGATATCTGTTTTACGGGAATTTGGCCGATGGGGGGAATGTTTTGAGTGTAGGTTCCGCTGGATATACTGGGATTGGGGCTATGATAGGGCGAGGATTGTGGGGTCATTGGGTTGATTTCACGAGATGGGCAGTTTGATGTTTTCTGTCGCTGCTTGCTGGTGCGGTGGGTATCTTGATTGTGATTTGGGTCTGGGGCCTTGATCACATTTTTATTTATTTTTTGACATTTTAGTTGTGAAATTATTTGCTTTCGAATTGATTTTCCTGCAATTTCAATTCCTGCTGCAAAGTGTAAGTTATTTCGTGATTGTGGACTGTGGAGAGCAGAGATACAAGCCGGTCCATTCTGTCGGCTGGCGGCGGCTATTGGCTAAAATGGTCGGCGGCGATTGATTTTTGGAGATGAGCCGCAAACGCATCGGCGGCGGCTGGCTACAAAAAATAGTGTCGACTGGCGGCGGCTAATCGGCTAACGTCGGCTAAAAGGCAAATTTTCCAAGAATTTCGACAGATACATACACGCAAAAATATCGAATTTATAAAAATTGATCTTAAATTTCACAATGTCGTTGTTAAAATTACACTGTGAGACAAATGGTAGGGGTCAGTGATCGGGAAGGGTTCAAACTACCGGGGAAAGTTATATCGGTAAAAAAGAAGTTATACGTGTCCCGGCGTTTCGCTGGGTCATCCCTAGGAATCGAGATATATCGATTTGACCTTTGGTGGTCTTTTTTTTGACATAACTCGAGAACCACTAGTCCTATTTTGCTCAAACAATTTTAAAAAAATTAAAAATTACAATTCCTTTAATCTGTTCATATAACGTTTTTCTATATACTCAACAGTTTTGCCGGTAAAAATATCAAAATTGGACTAGTGGTTCTCGAGTTATGTCAAAAAAAAGATATATCTCGATTCCTAGGGGTGACCCAGCGAAACGCCGGGACACGTATAACTTGTTTTTGACCGATATAAGATTTCCCGTTGGTTTCATCCCATCCCGATTTTGACTGTCGCATAGTGTTATAAATACATTTGTTGAATTTTGCACTTATTGTAACAATCTTTGGTATAAAAACACCTTTGAAGAAGAGGAAGACGAGGAAAAAGAGGAAGAAGGGGAAGACAAAGAAGAAACTGAGATTATAGATCAAACAGAAAGCAAAAAAGACTTAGTTTTGTGGAAAATATTTTCAAAAAGCATGAAAAAAAAAATAATTTTTCCAACATTTTGCTTCATAAGCACCACAAAAATTTTCTAAATCAGTTTTTGTTGCACAGGGCTCTAGCAATAATTTGGCTTTTACAGATTTAAAAAATATCAATTAGTCGACGAGTTATAGCCAAAAAACCATATAAACAATATGCTGAAAATCGGCATTTGACTGCAAAGTTCGAAGGTCGATTAAAAAAAAAAATTCGAACTAACATAAACAAACGCCGCGATACGGGCGTTCTTCTAATTTAGCCTCTATTTTCACCCCTCACTCTCAGAATGGACCTAACTTTTGCTAACCTGAATTTGTTCCACAGTGTTATTTAAAGTACTGAGGATTTTCATTAATAGTACACATCTTTAAAAGAATATATAAAATTTAATAGTGCAAAAAAAACATTATATGTATAAGCAGTTCAACATGGCAATATGGTCGCGATATTTTTTAAAGAAGTCAAATTTTTTTAATATATCATAATCTCCGTGAAAAGGGGGTTTTGATGTTTCCCCTAAACTAATGAAGATTGATAATTGAAATTTGGCTTCGTTTGGCTTCGTTTTATGACGAGAAGAAAACCAACCATAGGATTTTTGGCTACTCGAATGTTTAAGGGGTAAAACGGGGCACAGAAGTTTGAAAAAATCGATTTTTGAACGTCATTTTATAGGGTAGGAGGGGGAGGGGGCAAAATATGTTAAATATTTTTGTCTAATTTGAGGACTCTTAACAAGAATCTGAAGGCAAAATAACGATACATCCGCAAACAAAAAGTCGGTAGTGAAAGGGTTAATGTGTTAAATGAAGATAACTAAAATCTTTGTTTAAATGTGTTTTCAATCATGAATGGTAACCGAATCGGTGCGGTAAAACTATTTTAGATTATTTCGGTAACGGTATTTTAAGGGTAACGCTATTTAATTTATTTCGGTAACGGCATTTTAAGAATAACGGTAGTCAGTTGGAAGAGTTTTAAATCGATAACGGTATTTTAGAGGCATTACCTGCCAACCCTGATTTCAATCGATTTGAATCCCGTGTCACAGAATTTTTTACTGCCGTTTTAATTTAAGTTAACTAATAGAGCTTTGAAGAGTTAATTCGTTTTCGAATGAATTTATTAACAATAGAATCGAATTTGTTTTGATTTAAATGAATTCCTTTTTTAAATTCAAATTCATTCAATTTAACACGTTTGACTAAAAAAACAAATTCAAAAAATTAATAACAAGGTTGGTTAACGGTTACCATTATCGCTAAAATACCGTTACCAATACCTCTACCTCTAGAAATTTTCCAAATACCGCTATCGTTAGCGATACCGTTATTTTTATTGGTAGTTACCGGTATTTGTAAATTTTTATAAAAACGCCAATTTTTTAACTTTATAATAATAATATTGGGTTTTTTCCAAAAAAAAATTATAGATAATAATTTTAGTTACTACCAGCATTGAATTTAAAGCTTATAATCTGTATTTTTAACACTTAAATTGACAAATATGCTAATTTTTTATTTGTTTTTATATGTTTTTGAGGCAGTTTATAATTCCGGTACTTACCGGTATTGTTGATTCGATAACGGCATACCGTTACCGAAACAGTCCTAAATACCGTTACCGTTACCGAAACAAACGAAATTCGATACCGTTACCTTACCGTTATTCGTTTCGGTAACCAACCTTGTTTAATAATTAACAACTATCGTAGTCTTTATGAAAACCCTACTGGAATGGGATTGAAAAAGGATTAGATTCTATAAACGGGGTCGTGAAACTTAACAGAAATGGCATTACAATATCGTCAAAAAACTTTTCTAAATTTCTAAATAACAATATTTTATTAAACAAGTTGTACTATATCCATAGAAAACTTAACTGCCTACTTTTTTGTATAAGGAACGGGTTTCAAGCGAGAAGCATGTAAAGTGAAAATTTCGAAAATTTGAAAAAATTGACTTTTTAAAACAGAAAAAATATTTGAAAAATTACCAAAAATACATTTACGATCTGGCGTACATTACCGATAATAACAAAGCTAGTTTAGAGCATCTAATTGTAAAATCAGTTAAAAATTTTTCTCGAGGACTCACAGGATAACGACAGGATACGTTTTACAAATATCTCTACAACGCAAAAACTAGCCAACAGATTTTCTTGAAATTAAACACAGATTATATACTCAGAGCTAATAGTAAGCAGAACTAATTTCGTCAAAATTTATTGATGTTTAGTGCATAAATATTTTTTCATTTTGTTGTCGGCTGTCGGCTCCGCCGGTTGTTGTCGGCGGCTGAATCGGCTTGGCAAAGGTGTTGGCTGGCGGCGGCTAACCGGCTGAGATCGGCTGGCTTGTATCTCTGGTGGAGAGCAACTGTTGCGTTCGTATGGAGGGCGGAAAGTGTCGCTTGGGAGTGGCGTGTGTAATGGATGGGGTAAGTTTTGAAGTTATTGTTTTTTGGGGGATTTATATTGTGTATATTTATCTGGTGTTTAATGGGTATTTCTGTTGGATAAATTTTATTGTGTTCTTGCGAGTATGTGTAATAGTGCGCGGATATTAAGGGCAGCGACTATTGACTATCTGGCGTGATACGGGAACGAGTGTGGTGAATTGTTTGGGTTTTTGATTTATGATTTATGGGACGGGTTGGGATTTTTTGATGATTTGGGCATTCTTCGGGAGCATTTTATACATGCGTCCCACAGGAGTTCTAAGGAACTAGTAGGTTAATCCTGCTGATGAGTCCCTTTGGCAGTGGACGAAAGCGCTTCAGGAATTGCCCAAGTGCCTACACGGCTATGTTATTGCACGGGTGCTGGGGTTTTTTTCGATTTTAGTTTTCTGTTGTTAGAATGTGTGTGGTTTCTTTGTTCATTTTGTTAGCAGGGTGTCGCGACGGATGGAGGAACCGGTAAATTTGACCTTTTAGGGCTCCTTTTCCCTGTTTTGTCTTTCCGCAGGATTACCGGACTGACGGACCGGTGGGATAGTTAGATCTTCGATGACCCAAGTAGGGAACTGGCCATCCAAAGAATCGTGTCTAGGCCCCTTAGGTGTACGTAGGGGTCTGCAATGACACATTGAGCGAGTTATCTGCATGATTTTAATGAATTATCCGCATAATGTTAATGAATTATTGCGTAAAGGGAATTCATTGAAATTTTATCCAGAAAGCTCTCTCTAAGCAGCTTTCTTCCTAATTGAATAAAAGAGCTGAATTCAGCTGTTTCGATGCCGGATAGAAAATTCTGATTTCAACAGAATAATCCGGCAAGTACGTTTACATTTACATGTTAGTAACCATTCGTATATATTTCTTCTTGTGGTTTCGAAACAGCTGATTCGTTACAGATACATTTACGGTTGGGTAACTCAGCCTTGGAAATAACGAATAAGTATTAACAAATAAATGGAAAAATTTAGAAAAAAATATAAAACCACATGAAATAGATGCTAAATAGTAATGTCGTTTACGGTAATCTATAAGTGTACTTTTTAGCTACTGCACGGTACAGTTACATGACATTTACGTTTACGGTCTCATAATCCGCCCTTCAAGGTCTTGTTACTAGAACGTAAATGTGACGAGAACGAGTCGTAACGTGGTATTTTATTTTTGCTAAAGGGCGGATTATGGGACCGCAAACGTAAATGTGATGTAACTGTACCGTGCCGTAGCTAAAAAGTACAATTATAGATTACCGTAAACGACATTATTATTTAGCATCTATTTCATGTGGTTTTATATTTTATTCTAAATTTTTCCATTTATTTGTTAATTTTTATTCCTTATTTGTTGTTTGAATCAATTTTCTTTATTCATTTTGTATTTTTTCCGACTAAAATCATTCAGTTGTTTCGATGCCGGATAGGAAATTCTGATTTCAACAGAATGATCCGGCAAGTACGTTTACATTTACGTGTTAGTAACCATTCGTATACATTTCTTCATGTGCTTTCGAAACAGCTGATTCGTTACAGACACGTTTACGGTTGGGTAACTTAGCCTTAAGTTACTCAAAATATGTAACGTGCTGTTAAGGAATGATAAATTTGATTTTCTGAATAGTACCAACCAGGTTAAAAATAGTACATTTTCGACCCCTATAGTACCAAAACTTAAATTTTTTTTTTATAAAATAAGAAGCAATCGGATTCAATTTCAATCATTAAATTAGTTTATTTCAAATTTAATTCATTTGTGAATTCAATCGACTTTTATTTACTTATTTTGTTTACTTTTCAAATATAATATTTTATGGGTTGATTTTAAACACAAGTAAATGTGCCGATAACTCCAGCACATGCTGATACCTTCAGCACATTTACATTTGAAATGTGAAATGTGCCGAAAATTAAAAAAAAAAATTTTTTATTGTTTTTGCCAATGAATTTCTTTAACAAAATTGGAAAAACGTCAAAATAGCAAAAATCGTCAAAAATTAGAAAAAAAAGTGGCAAAGTTTAAAAAAAATTGCCAACATTTAAAAATTGTCAGAAATTAGGAAAAATCGCCAAAAGTGGAAAAAAATCGTCCAAATTTAAAAAAATCGTCAAAAATTACAACAAATTTTCCAAATTTAAAAAATCGTCAAAATTTAAAAAAAGTCGTCAAAATTTTGAAAATAACAAAATTGGGAAAGATTAAAAAAAATCGGCAAAATTAAAAAAATCGCTTGAATAAAATTTTAATTGTCAATGGGTGCGGCAGATACAATTTAATAGTCAACAGCTCTACAACAACGCTCAGTCTGAGCGCTCAGGTAGCGCTGTCATATTTTGGTAGCGTAAAAAATATTTGCTACTTTTGTTCAATAAGTGATACATTTGGTGTTGTTCATTTACAATAAAAATTGTTTTGTATTTGACAAATAAAAACATACAAATATAATTCGAAAATAAAAATTAAAAAAAAATAAAAGCAAACTATAGGAAAAGTGTATTTATAAACAAAACAAAGAAATCATCGTTCAGCAGAGTATGTAATTACAAAGCGCTACAAGTCACCGGTATCAGTTTACTTATAGTCTTGACTAGCAATGGATTTGTGCGAACATGAAACGAATTACATGCAAAACAAAAACAACAAATAAAATTTGTTGTTGTTTCACGTGTGATTTGTTTCACGTTCGCACAAATCCATGGCTAGTCAAGACTATAAGTAAGGTTTCTCTGCCAAATGCTACCAATATCTCGGAAACTAAAAGCGCTAGAGGAAAAATATTTTCACCAGAGGTCAAAACCCACCCCCAATACCCCGATATCGAAACTAAATTTTGACTTGCATTATTAGGTTTTTATCAGGTACAAATATTTTTATCAGTATCCATTGACCTTCTTGCAAAAATGATATGTATTAAGAAAAGAAATTTATATTAAAAAACTGATTTAAAAAAATTTAATATAAAAAAATTTAATAATTTATAATATAACATACGCTAATTTTTTGCGTGTAGAGTTTTCTAAAAACCCTACTCAATGTTCATTAATGTATTCGCCGCTTTATAGCTTTGTTTTGGTATCATTAGAGTATTTCACATATTAAATAGTTGAAATATTCATTACGATCAACTAAATAATTTTTTGGGGGTAACATTTGTCTATTTTAATTTTTTCATTATATATATATCAGTGGTCGTCACCCATAGCCACCAGTGGCCGATCATAATCGGCTTTTCAGAGATTAATCAGAACTGGGTCGACAACGACATGTGCTTTTTCATATATTTTGTATGGGAAGCAAAATGTCGCCATGTCGTCCGGCGATTGGTCGTCGTAATAGAATCTATTCTATTTTCGTGACGACCAGTGTTGCCATATAGCCAGTTTTAACTGTTTTTTACAGTTTTTTGGTATGGCTAACAGTTTTCCAGTTTTTTCATGTAAAAAACAGTTTTTTTTAAATTCATGGATTTTTTTACAGTTTTTTCATATTAAATCGGCACATTTGTTTAATTTTTAATTTTTTTTATTTTTTAAACTAAAATTTAAGAATTAAAATATAAAAGTGCTTACCCGGTGAAAAATGTCCATATATGTACATTTATGGTTCAACCATATATGTATGGATCCGAAAAATGAGGTAACACCTAAGTATATGTTCATATATGGACATATATGAACATATACATTTATTAAATATATGCGAATACATGCGAACGTTGCTGTCCTTTATTATAAGGTTGTACGATAGATATAAATTTATGTATGACATTCAAATTAGGTGCTACATATGTTCCTTTTTTTATTCATTACATTAAATATAATTCCATATTTATCCAAATATGAGTTCCTTTTACATATATGGAAAAATGTATTCTTCGAAATATGTTCATATACAAGTCCCTTTTGCATAAATTGAATAACATATACTTTCATATTTGTCCATATATGAGTGCCATTTCCATATATGAAATAACAGATGCCTCCATATATGTCTGTATATGAAATCTTTCTCCATATTTGGAATCACATATACTTCCATATATGTTTATATAAAATCCACATATGTTCATAAAAAATCCATATTTGTTCATATGTGTCCATACATAAACCATATACGAACATGTTTGAGCGTATATGAACATTTTTCACCGGGTATGCATAATAATTTGAAAGCTCTATAACATGTTTATAAAATGAATTTTGTATAAAATATTTGTTTTGTAAGCCATTTATGAATTTAGAAAGTGGTTATGCATATGACCCAAAAATTACAATAAATCTTTCATATTGTGAAAAATTAGGTACAAATCGAAAAATAAATGAATTTAAAAATACCAATATAATACTACAAACTATGCTTACTGGAAAACCGAAATATTTGTATAACAAATTTCATAAAAAATTAGCACGAAATAAAATTGGCTACGCCTTATCTGACACGTCATACACCCGATGGACATAGACCCGAACTTTTCAGATCATTTCTTAATGAAGGATAATTTAGAAATTTATATTTTTTGAAAAAATTAATACAATGTCTCATCAAAAAACTCCAAAATTGATTTTTTATTTTTTTTTTAATAAATATTTGCCAATTCTCGATAACAATTTACTACTATTTTTTCAATTATGATCAAGGACAATTCCAAAAAAACGTAATTTTTTCAAACACATTAGTAATTCCCGACATAACAATAATCAATCAAATGAAAGTCAATATTATGTGGAATGCATGCCACATCAATAAAGAATATTTTGAAGTACAACATTAACCAGTAAAGTATTCTATCCTAAGTCAGGGTTTAATTTCGGAAGGGTGATTCGATTAACTTTTTTTAACTTTAGATTTGGGCCTAGGAGACCAAAATTCTAAAAAAAATATTTTATTAGGAGGCTATGCAAAAATCGTGTACTATATCAAAGGCAATTAAATTATTTAAATCTCGATATTTTGAAAAGTAATACCCTGGGATAATATTTAATCCCATTATACTTCGGGATCCCAGAATTTCTTCTGATTTTTAAAATTTTTTCGAAAAACAGTTTTTCTATAAAGAATCAGTTTTTATTTACAGTTTTTCTAAAAAAAATATATGGTAACACTGGTGACGACACACTAATACACACTCAAAATATTTGTCAAATAGTTGCCATATTTTTAACTAATTAAGGGAACAGAGTTGCAGAAATTCGTACTTTGTTTACAAGAAAAATATTTTTTGACAGAGGAAATATAATTGAAAACAAAAATGCTAATTTACCTCAAAAAAGCAAAATTAAATACAAAAAAATGTAAAACAACAAGAATTAATGGAAAACCAATTGAATTGGTGAAGAATTCTGTCGAAAAAAATACAACCACATTCTGGTTTTGCTTTAATTTTTTTCTAAATGTCAAAAAATGTCGACAATCGATTGTCGCTGAATTTAAATTATTTGCGACGACTTTTGCTGTCGTCGGTCGACAATCGACACAGTTGTGATTAAACTCTCATACGTACACAACGGGGATGATAAATGGGATTTTCAAAATAGTACCAACCTGCTTAAAACATAGTGCTTTTTCGACCCGCATAGTACTTTTTTTAAAATATTGTATTATAAATTAACAAAAAAACGTACATATATAAAGGTTATTTTTAGAGTTGTAAAAGTATTGAGTATTCCGGTACTGAGTACTCAATACTGCCTGTTTTTTTGAGTACTCAATACTAAAACGGTACTACTCAATACTTTTAAAGATGAAAATACAACTCTAAAAATACTACTTTAAAAATCCAACTCCAGAAATACAACTCTATTTGTGAAGCAAAGAAATTTTTAATGAATTTTTGGGAAAATTTATTTAATTAATTTATTTAAAATGTTTTAAATTCATTAAAATGTAAGTAACAATAGTTATTTAACACGTGTATGTGAATTGTTATTATTTTTCGTAATAAATACGAATTCATAACATTTTTATTTTTAAATTCAAAAAACCGTTAATAGTATTGAGTAGTATCGAGTACTCAATTGAAAAGTATTAAGTAGTATTGAGTACTCTAAAAGTATCGAAATTTCACAACTCTAGTTCTTTTGTACATTAAAAAAGGGTTCAAAATATAATATAGATCCACTCCACTCTGTATATTGTATTTTGTTCTTTCTTCTTCGCAGTTACCTTTTTTATATTA
Organism: Leucophora obtusa; assembly: GCA_949987735.1. Lineage (NCBI taxonomy): Eukaryota > Metazoa > Arthropoda > Insecta > Diptera > Anthomyiidae > Leucophora > Leucophora obtusa. Next base: position 236,107,907 of record OX465295.1, on the reverse strand, counting down.
TTCTATCGCTTTTGTTCTTACATCCAATCTTCAGCGTTGACTATTATTAGCGTCCCAGTCTCATCTTTAACATTTAAAAAGCGGGGTCAAAAATTATAAAGTTTTAATCTTTTTTTTAAATTTATTTCTTATAATTAAGAAAACTAGTATTAAAACAAACAACATGCCCGAACATGTCCAATTTACTAAAAATGAAGTTACCGCACAATTTAAATTAACTAAAATCAATTGAGAAAACTAAATCAAATAAAACTAAACAAAAAACAACAACTTAAATATTTTCTCTTAAATTCAAATAAATGTTTAATATTTTTTGCAAAATTTTAAAAACCTTTTCTTTGAATTACGTTTCTTACGATTTTTTACTATTTATTTTGAATAATTTAAAATTGTATCAAATAATGCTTAGGAGTACCATATTACTTTTGAGTAGAGTTGTGAAATTTCGGTATTTTTTGAGTACTCAATACTACTCAATACTTTTCAATTGAGTACTCGATACTACTCAATACTTTTAACGGTTTTTTTAATTTAAAAATAAAAATGTTATGAATTCGTATTTATTAGGAAAAATTATAACAATTCACATACACGTGTTAAATAACTATTGTTATTTACATTTTAATTAATTTAAAACATTTTAAATAAATTAATTAAATAATTTTTCCCAAAAATTCGTTACAAATTTCTTTGCTTCACAAATAGAGTTGTATTTTCAGAGCTGTATTTTTAGAGTACTATTTTTAGAGTTGTATTTTTATACGAAAAATACACATTTCTACGGAAAATTGCATCTTTAAAAGTATTGAGTAGTACCGTTTTAGTATTGAGTACTCAAAAAAACAGTCAGTATTGAGTACTCAGTACCGGAATACTCAATACTTTTACAACTCTACTTTTGAGGTTCTAATAGTACCATAAAAAGTATTATAGTACCAACTTTATCATCCCTGGTACACAACACGAATGACAACAAAACTCTCAACTAACAGTGAGGTTACATGATCAAGATTTTGCTTTCAAGTTGATAACACATACTGCTTGTCAAATTCAGTTGAACTTGAATCTGTGACGTAGGCTGCATGCAACTTGATAGTCAATTTTGCTTTCAAGATGCCGTCGTCAAGGAAAGAACTAAAAATGCTCGCCTCTGTGGGCTGTTTCCGCACTGTAGGCTGTTCGAAAAGACTTTATTTTTTCTTCACATCTTCCACAGACATTTTCATGTCAGCAGAAATTGGTTTTTTATTTATTTTTATTTTTAAATCATTTCGTCGATATACCGAAATATTCACATTCCGTATTTTATCAATCGTGTTTTATTGCGGCACAATATTTGTCAAAAGAAAAACAAATTTACAAGAAATTTGATCACCTGTTTAAAACTTGACCGTCAAGTTTTCTCAAAACTTGAAAGCAAAAATTGATATCAAGTTGCTGTTCAATTTTTAAAATGTGAGTGGGTTAGTAAAAAAGTGTGAGTGTATTAAAACTTGAAAGGAAAAAATTGATCGTGTAACCCCTATGTAAGAGAATAACAAATAAAAATATTCCGTTCATTATAGATTTGTGAAATTTCAATACTTTTTGAGTACTAAATACTACTCAATACTTTTCAATTGAGTACTCGATACTACTCAATACTTTTACTTTTTTTTTAATTTAAAAATAAAAATGTTATGAATTCGTATTTATTAGGAAAAATAATAACAATTCAAATACACGTGTTAAATAACTATTGTTACTTACATTTTAATTAAATTAAAACATTTAAAATAAATTAATTACCCGACTAAAAAAGATATTATATAATCATATATCACCATATATAAACCCATATATACGCCCATATCTAATTTGATCCGAATATTGGAATATATAATTATATCAAGCGAGATAAGCATGTTATCTAACCTGATACAATTTGATCCGAAAAATGGGTCTATCTAACTTCATCAAATTATGTATTAATACATATAATTTGATGAAGATTTTCAAATAAAATTTTAGTAAATATTGTTGAGATCACTTATTTTCATTCATATTAAATACTAATGCTTAATGTTTAATGTTTAGAAAAATTTTTGTTAATAAACTTGGAAATAGCTGACAAAATAAAACATTACAAAAATTTGTCTGAACAACTGTCTTATAAAATAAAAAAATAACTTTCAGAATTAATTTTTTTTCACGGAAAAAATAACTGAACTTAAACCATATTTATTTCAACATATGTTTTTCTAGTTTTTATTTTTAAATTTAAAAATTCCAATTAAACTTTATAAAATTTTGTATAATTAGATATCATGTCAGATATAATTATATATAAAATTAATACAATTTTCTATTAACTTTGTTATATATTTTGATATAATATGGTTTATAAAAGCTTATATTCCATTATATATAATTATGTATGAACTATATTTGCAGATCTCTTAATATATGGCTGGAGACCAAATCGCATATGATTATATATAACGTTATATCAAACATATTTATAAAACCAAAGTGTTAATATAAATGTATATGGTTATATAAAGCCACGCATATAAACATTTAAATTTATATCAAATCATATAAGATTATATGAAAACTTTTTTAGTCGGGTATATAATTTTTCCCAAAAATTCGTTACAAATTTCTTTGCTTCACAAATAAATTTGTATTTTCAGAGTTGTATTTTTTAGTACTTTTTTTGAGTTGTATTTTCATACGAAAAATACACATTTCTACGGAAAATTGCATCTTTAAAAGTATTGAGTAGTACCGTTTTAGTATTGAGTACTCAAAAAAATAGTCAGCATTGAGTACTCAGTACCGGAATACTCAATACTTTTACAACACTAGTTCTATACACTGTTGGTAAAAGTGGCACCAAAGTGCCATTTGTGGCACTATTGAATGTTCAATCGGCACTCTTCATAGAATTTTGGCACTTTTTAAGAAAATTTCTATATAATTTGATAAAAGGTCGATATCGCTGGTTTTTCATTAAAAGCCACTCCTACTTAGAACGGGTAGCAAATTTAAAAAACAAACGCTACACTAAAAATTTCTACAATTTTCTGGACCACCTTCCAGTTCTTCGGGAACAATTTAATCATTATTTTAATCTTTAAAAATAAAAGCAATGGGGATAAAATTAGAAAAACTTTAATTGATTCTCCTGTATTGTCCGTCACTGGAATTTTTCAAAAATTTGTTATGTTATTCTAGTTTTTTTATGACAAGCAAAAGTTTTAAAAATTTCAACATACAATGGTGAAAGCTTTTTCTGCACAAAAATAAAATAAAATTATCAAAAAATTGTAATTTGTGAAAAATTACGATTTTTTCGATAATTTTATGAAATCATAAATGAAATGAAAACTTAAAAAAATGTCCAGGAACCGCGGAACACGAGAGAACTAGTTCTAAGCACTTGGAGTTTCC
>OX465295.1:235414991-235417759 GCA_949987735.1 Leucophora obtusa | reverse complement strand
AAATAAATAAATAAATAAATAAATAAATAAATAAATAAATAAATAAATAAATAAATAAATAAATAAATAAATAAATAAATAAATAAATAAATAAATAAATAAATAAATAAATAAATAAATAAATAAATAAATAAATAAATAAATAAATAAATAAATAAATAAATAAATAAATAAATAAATAAATAAATAAATAAATAAATAAATAAATAAATAAATAAATAAATAAATAAATAAATAAATAAATAAATAAATAAATAAATAAATAAATAAATAAATAAATAAATAATAAATAAATAAATAAATAAATAAATAAATAAATAAATAAATAAATAAATAAATAAATAAATAAATAAATAAATAAATAAATAAATAAATAAATAAATAAATAAATAAATAAATAAATAAATAAATAAATAAATAAATAAATAAATAAATAAATAAATAAATAAATAAATAAATAAATAAATAAATAAATAAATAAATAAATAAATAAATAAATAAATAAATAAATAAATAAATAAATAAATAAATAAATAAATAAATAAATAAATAAATAAATAAATAAATAAATAAATAAATAAATAAATAAATAAATAAATAAATAAATAATAAATAAATAAATAAATAAATAAATAAATAAATAAATAAATAAATAAATAAATAAATAAATAAATAAATAAATAAATAAATAAATAAATAAATAAATAAATAAATAAATAAATAAATAAATAAATAAATAAATAAATAAATAAATAAATAAATAAATAAATAAATAAATAAATAAATAAATAAATAAATAAATAAATAAATAAATAAATAAATAAATAAATAAATAAATAAATAAATAAATAAATAAATAAATAAATAAATAAATAAATAAATAAATAAATAAATAAATAAATAAATAAATAAATAAATAAATAAATAAATAAATAAATAAATAAATAAATAAATAAATAAATAAATAAATAAATAAATAAATAAATAAATAAATAAATAAATAAATAAATAAATAAATAAATAAATAAATAAATAAATAAATAAATAAATAAATAAATAAATAAATAAATAAATAAATAAATAAATAAATAAATAAATAAATAAATAAATAAATAAATAAATAAATAAATAAATAAATAAATAAATAAATAAATAAATAAATAAATAAATAAATAAATAAATAAATAAATAAATAAATAAATAAATAAATAAATAAATAAATAAATAAATAAATAAATAAATAAATAAATAAATAAATAAATAAATAAATAAATAAATAAATAAATAAATAAATAAATAAATAAATAAATAAATAAATAAATAAATAAATAAATAAATAAATAAATAAATAAATAAATAAATAAATAAATAAATAAATAAATAAATAATAAATAAATAAATAAATAAATAAATAAATAAATAAATAAATAAATAAATAAATAAATAAATAAATAAATAAATAAATAAATAAATAAATAAATAAATAAATAAATAAATAAATAAATAAATAAATAAATAAATAAATAAATAAATAAATAAATAAATAAATAAATAAATAAATAAATAAATAAATAAATAAATAAATAAATAAATAAATAAATAAATAAATAAATAAATAAATAAATAAATAAATAAATAAATAAATAAATAAATAAATAAATAAATAAATAAATAAATAAATAAATAAATAAATAAATAAATAAATAAATAAATAAATAAATAAATAAATAAATAAATAAATAAATAAATAAATAAATAAATAAATAAATAAATAAATAAATAAATAAATAAATAAATAAATAAATAAATAAATAAATAAATAAATAAATAAATAAATAAATAAATAAATAAATAAATAAATAAATAAATAAATAAATAAATAAATAAATAAATAAATAAATAAATAAATAAATAAATAAATAAATAAATAAATAAATAAATAAATAAATAAATAAATAAATAAATAAATAAATAAATAAATAAATAAATAAATAAATAAATAAATAAATAAATAAATAAATAAATAAATAAATAAATAAATAAATAAATAAATAAATAAATAAATAAATAAATAAATAAATAAATAAATAAATAAATAAATAAATAAATAAATAAATAAATAAATAAATAAATAAATAAATAAATAAATAAATAAATAAATAAATAAATAAATAAATAAATAAATAAATAAATAAATAAATAAATAAATAAATAAATAAATAAATAAATAAATAAATAAATAAATAAATAAATAAATAAATAAATAAATAAATAAATAAATAAATAAATAAATAAATAAATAAATAAATAAATAAATAAATAAATAAATAAATAAATAAATAAATAAATAAATAAATAAATAAATAAATAAATAAATAAATAAATAAATAAATAAATAAATAAATAAATAAATAAATAAATAAATAAATAAATAAATAAATAAATAAATAAATAAATAAATAAATAAATAAATAAATAAATAAATAAATAAATAAATAAATAAATAAATAAATAAATAAATAAATAAATAAATAAATAAATAAATAAATAAATAAATAAATAAATAAATAAATAAATAAATAAATAAATAAATAAATAAATAAATAAATAAATAAATAAATAAATAAATAAATAAATAAATAAATAAATAAATAAATAAATAAATAAATAAATAAATAAATAAATAAATAAATAAATAAATAAATAAATAAATAAATAAATAAATAAATAAATAAATAAATAAATAAATAAATAAATAAATAAATAAA